>VZTM01002622.1:43672-107962 GCA_013400555.1 Jacana jacana | reverse complement strand
GGTAGAATGAGATATAAAAAGACCTATTTAACTGACTCATACAACGTCTGATAGCTGAAGCCAGAGAAATTCAGGCAAAAACTGCACATCTCACTAGATAAAGGGTATTAATTCTCTACCCAAGCAAATCTGTAAATCAACATGAAATGCTTAGATGATATGTTCATACAGAAGGTAACAATGTGATGCAAAACACATTTGATCAAGCTATGGACTTGACATGGTTTCAGCCAAAATTACCAAAACCAGACTGACAGATGGCCCTTCCTCCCCACCAAAAAGAAGGGAGAAGCAGAGGATAAGGAGATTTGCGAGTTTAGAATGAACTAAAATAATCTAATGAAGTATTAATACTAAAATTAAAACAAACAAACAAATACGAATAATGAAATAGATACAATGTATACAAAACCATATCAAGCTCCCAGGATGACAATCACTTCACGATCAGGCATCAGGAAAACTCCCAGACTACATTCTGTGACTGACAGGAGCTGAATTACAGATCTGGAGTCAGGAATGGTTGGATCAGGGTCAAAGGCAAATGAACAGACAGGATCCTCCTCAGACATCAGCCATCAAAGACAGAGGGTTGACTCTTTGATCCTTCAACTTTTATACTGAGCCTGATTAGGAATAAGTTCTTTACCGTGAGGGTGGTGGACCGCTGGAATAGGTTGCCATGGGAAGTGGTTGAGCCCCCTTCCCTGGAGATATTCAAGGTGAGGCTTGACAATGCCCTGGGCAACCTGGTCTTTGGTTGGGGGTGTCCCTGCTGACTGCAGGGAGGTTGGACTAGATGACCCTAGAGATCCCTTCTGGCCTGGAACATTCTATGATGTGGATGGGATGGAATACACCAGTTGGTCAGTTTTGGGTCATCCTGTCCTGTCCACTCCTCCCTACAGATGTGACCCCTGGACACTTTTCCGCTTCCGACCCTCCAACGGGGCAAATAACAAAATTCCCTGCCCTTGGTTGTTCTAGCAAGAAGTATAAGCAAGGGCCTCTCTGCACACCATTCCTTGGTGTAATCAGGTCTTATCACAGTAACAGTGAACAGTTTCTGAACAATGTGCTGTTAATTTCAGACTTTAGTTAGTTAGAAGAGGCCAAGCTAAAAAAATAAAATTTTTCAGAACAGAAAATTGATTTGTTTTACCTCAAACCAGGACAGGACCGAGCCCTGCAAGATGGCAAAATTATTCCAGTAATGCCTTCCAGGGCATTAGTCATTTTGCTAGCAGAGTAGTGTTATCACCCCCAAGCCCCTACCATTAAAATCTTCATGAAACAGAACTTCAACTAGAAACCAATAATCAGGCTTTTTCCTTCACAGACTGATGTAATTTTCCAGAACCTAATCTGTGAAGCAAATAGATCAAATCCTGTCTGTTTTGGTCCTTCCTAAAGACTCTTTTCCTCATAAAGACTCCATTCCCATTCACTCCATGAACATCTCCAAATAGATTTCCTAGAAAAGGACTACAAATATCCCTCCTCTAGTCTTGTTGTCTGCTTTATTTTTTTATTATTTATTATTTTTATGGGGTTGTGCACTGGCTGTTTGATTGATATCCAGGCTCCCTGCAGGCTGCCACCTTGTTCCACAAATGTTTTTCTGGGCAACCTTGGGTAAGTCCATCTCCATCAGTGGATATTAAGCCACAAACAGGAACTTTCACAACTGTCATATGGCTTCTGTGTCTTAAAAGGAGTCTTTAAGTATATTTTGACACTGGTCTTGGTGTTCTTTGTGTGCTAAGATTAAATTCTGGCTTTGGGACAAAATTCTGTCCTTTCCTGCCCTATTGTAGAACATTTTGTTTGTGTCTCGATATTTTTGTAAAATAATCCCTGCATAATTACCAAAGACATCAAACCTATTAGTCCTGGTTTGACTCAGGATAAGACCATTGCTCTCTGAAAACTCTTCTATGATAGGACAAGAAATTATGACAGTAAGAAAAATTCTGTAAAATTATCACAACATTGGGCCTCATAGAAATCATTCATTTGTACTTAATTCTGAAAAGCTTAGCCTGTTTGCCTCTGTTTCCTAATGTAAAAATTGGAAATACTTGCTACAGACTTTCATATTCTGTTACAAAAGGTAGTCTGCAATGTTTCATTTAATTTTTTAATGTTCCCACCCTCTTCAAGAGCACTTCTTGCTGTCCCATTTCTTCTGACTACAGAAGAGCTGTAATTCCAACTCAGTGGCTATGCTTCAAGTTTCCTAGTTCATATAGCATAAGCTAAAAAAGACCTCATGGATATGCTTGGGTTAAAACTAACAATAGGTCCTAGACAATATGCAATTTTAGGACAGAAGACCACAGTGGAGATTTCTCAGGATGTAAATATGTGCATATATTTTCTTCATTAGCGTAGTAGACTGAGGTAGCCCCAAGTGTTCCCATCTCCACTATCAGTTCCTATTTGAGCATCAGAGTTTATCACCATCTCAGATGTACCTATGCAATATGAGATCATGTTGTAATCCTGATAAGCCCAACAATCTACTTCTTATGGAAAGAAAGCCCTCTCTGGTGCTGGTCTGCAACCAGTCTCAGTGGCATGCCTGAATGGGCAATCAACTCCAAGAGAGCACACAGGGCAAGGGAGGTCTTAAATCTCTAAGACTGCTTTGCCTCTACAGAAAATGTAGCTTTAAAAGATGTGATTCAATCTGAATACCTCATATATGGTGTCTCCAATACTATGATTCAGCTGAAAACATTTAAAGTAGGAAGGTAAAATTAGAGTTTAGAAATGTCCAGTTCAATAATGGTGTTTACAGTAGACGCAAGCCACCTCCTTTATCCCCATTTCTGTATACTGGTATAGCTGCTGATTTAGCAAAGTAATTAAACCATGCCTAATTTTAAGCATGTGAGGAGTCCCTTTAGGTTCAAAGAGATTATTCATATGCTTAAGTACATTGCTGAATCAGTGCTCAAATGAAAATAGTTACATAATTACAGGATTATATGAACACAGAGTTGCAAATGTGATGTTTAAAAGAGAAAGGCTAATTTACAGGATGATAGGAACATTTAATTGCAGTTTAGAGATGGAAGGAAATCCACAACCATAAATGATGATACAAAACACAGCATCTTTTAGAATCACAGTGATATCTTCAACTTGGAAAGCTTAAACTGAGAATCAAAGTAAGTGTATGAACAGTAATGTGCTGCAAACAAATTTTCATACACATTCTGTACCTGTACACTTCTATAGAAAAATATCTGCTTTTCAACATGTTTGGGTTTTTACTCTAACCCAACACCAGTTTCACTGCACTGTTATACTCCGGTTATAACTCTGAATTATTTGCCAAGCCATTCCTTTATCCCAGCTACATGTGCAGAAATAATCTCCTGTAGCTGGGACAGAGGAATGAAAATCATCACTAATTAAATGCATCATCTCTGTCCATACCCTACATTTAGGAAGCTATTATCCAGAGTAAGATCCAGAACTAAGCACCAAATCTATCAACAGTGGAAAGCAGCTATCCTTGTGAGTGGGGACCTGATGTCACAATGGAGGAGGACATGGGTGCCCCCCACTGCTAAAAACACCCTCCTTTCATAGGTTTCTACTTTTTCCTACAGGGAAGAAAAAGTTGCTCATGCAGCCTCTGAGCTTTTCTCCATCTCTAGATGGCAACATGATGTGTTCAGACAAAACCTTCGCATGAGCTGCTTCAGACCTGCATGGTCTCCATGACCTGAGGGTAGATGCATCATCTGCTGGCCCAATATAAGTTGACCAGTTTGCAATTTGGACCCTTCAAAGGTGTTCTAAAGATCAGAACATAAAATCTTTTTGTGCTTGAGTCCTGTCTCCCTCTGCATTTCTGAATTGTGAGTACTGAGAGATTTCTCCCTCTCTTCTGTTTATAACCCACAAGCAGCTGCTGAAGGGAGAGGTCTACAATTATCCTTTGAAAGAATGGGCCTGGGCTATCTTCTGAGTCATCCAGCTGGCCACATGCTGTTCTCAGTCATACCTAGTTAAGTCAGGGAGGTTACATCAACTTAAGCCTACAATTTGACCTCAGCTGTGCTGCTGTGCACGCCTAGCTTCCTCAGCTGAATAGCTGGTGACTATAGAGGAGGTCAGCAATGTCTAACAATATTAATGAAACTGGAAGCTGTAACTATATATAACAAGTTTCTAAGGCTTTGTTCGCATGGCTGTTTCCTTCCTCTTTAAATTTCTCACCACTGCATAACACTGACACCATTCTATCAGGTACAGCAATTCTTCAAGGGGTGGCAGTTCAAATGTGGACAGGCCACTGCTCTGCTTTCCACATTAATGTAGCCTGGAATAAATCTTGATTATCCATGGCTGTGTGAGGGTAGAATAAACTAGGAAAAGCCCACAAGAAAAATCTAATGCATTAAGAGGAAGTAATTGAAACACTCCTTTGTGTGCTTGGTTAGCAGGCAGAACAAGTTTGGGGTGGTTTTATGAGAATGCCTGATGTGTGATACTTACTTTTATTTGCTCTTCAATTCCTTTGAGTGCTTGCTCTAAAAGAACACTGGGCTATCAAAGCAACCCAAACCAGTAAACCAGTAACAACTTCACAATAAAGACTTAAAAACCACGTCAATGTGATATATACTTGCAGAAAATCTTGGTAGTGTTAAGCTATATCATACCTCACAAAATGGTTTCCCAAACGTATAAACTTGCAGAAATACTAGCAAAGATAACCAAGAACAACTGAAGTTGAGACAGCTGTTTTTCTGTGTAGAACAGAAATACTCAAAGCTCACTGAGAGCTGCAATGTATTGTGCTTTGTGCTTTACGCTTTACCTGTTAGAAAAGCATAGTGTCAGTTTTCCACCATTTATATCGAAGTTTCTGAAGAACAAAAGCGTGTCTTTAGACGATAGAAGCAAATTACTAAGTTTCAGAGTACAAACCTGGCCCTGGAAATTGAGCTTTCAGAGGGCAAGAGGTAGGCAAAGGCTTTGCTTCGGCCATGTTGGATTTGCTTGTGATGTAAATAACTTTTGGAACTGTAACTGTATAAAGAATGTCAGAGGAACTTCCATAAGAATACAAGAGCCAACTGGGGCATTGTAACCGTGGCATGAGCCCAGTAGGTGGTTGGAAAGAATGTAAATCTCTGAATACCCAGCAAATGGGAAAAGGGGACAGGAAATCAGGCGATCTGGAAAGCGTGTAAGTATTCTGAACCCTAAGAGCAAGGTGTGTCTCTTCTTTGAGGGGCACCCGAACCAGCTGGGTGGTGTATTTTCAATAAGCATTTATATCTTTTTTTTATAGCTTTTCTTCAAAGACTTTGTCCTCTTTTGCATTCTATTTGTGAGCCTGCGTTTCTCACAATAGTCCTTGGTACACTGTTATGACTGCAGTACTTGGTATTGTCTGGTCCTGGGAGGGAAGGTGACATTTGCATCTGGGAGCTTCTGGAGCTAGAGACTCATGACTGTTGTGTAAGAGTAGACCCTTGTGCTCGATACTCTGTCTTTGCCTTACTGTGCTGTGTAAAAATAGATGATTGAGGGTGCAGTTAATCTAGTCAACATAATCCAAATATCAGAAATAGTTGTGGACACTTATATCTGCTGAAGCATATTTTTGCTCAGGTACGTGAGAAAAGGTTTGCCAGGTTTCCCTGGTGGACTTCAACTCCTGAGAAATTAGGTAAATTTGAGAATCTACATATAGGTGACTTTTTGCTGTTCCTCTGGTCCAGACTTACTCTCTCTAAACAGTGCAAAATGGTCGGTTTTCTTATGAATACATTGTATATTATCCTTGAAAAAAAGAAAAAGAAAAAGAAAAAAAAAAAAAATCATCAAAGCCAGACTGGAGCAGTGGGGATTTCTCAGCAGGGGAGGACTGCAGCTGCAGGGGGCCACTCAGCCCAGGCCTTCTGCCAGAACCCCACAGCAACTCCTTGAAACAGTGGGGGATTTTTCCAGGCATCCATGCATACATACCAAGATCTTTATCTGAATGCGATGAGAAATTACAGTTTTCACAATGCTTATATTTTAAGCTGGCACCCAAACCAAGAAGCCTTGAAGCAGCCTAACCTGCACAGAGGCAAGACCCCGAGGGAGTCCAAAGGAAGTGATTTGCAGTTTTAAAAGAATTCATAATTGTTTGATATTCTCCCCAACAGAAACAGAGTGGCAGCACCCTCGTTGTGATTACCGGATTTACTGCTCCAGCAGCTGGCAAAAGAAAGAAAATGGCATTGTCTGGTCAGTCAGGAAACACAGGGGAAGTTTTGAGATCAGTCACAACTAACCTCCACAGCTCAAGTTTAAAGCACCAAATAACAATCCCCTGCAGCTGGAAGTCTGCAGGCACTGAACAGAATTAAAAAAAACCAGACCAAACCAAAACAAAAAAATTCACTTGAATTCATTCAAGCAAGCAGTTTCTGTCTTTTTTTTAAGACGTAATGCTTATGTTGAATGAAAAAAAAAAAAAAAAAGAGGAAAAACACAAATTAATGAGCTTCAATGATGAAGTAAGTGTGATTTTCACATCATGAGGCCAAGTAGGTGGGCTCTGGTGTCAAATATTTCCTTAGGCCAGTGTCACTGTTCTGCTGTCCCAGAAACATTCATCCCAATGCGAACCTTAGCAGCTCAGTGCTTTCAAGGTTTTGTGATTTCTCCTAATGTTTTTAATTTTTTGAAAATAATATGCTGGGTCTTTAGGCAGTAAGAAAACACACTCTTTTAATAATACTTTATTTATTTATTTATTTATTTATACTGCAACCATTTTTCTAAAATTTGAAAATCATTAAAGCAGCTGTTTTAATAAAAATTGGTAAATTATGAAGACATCTCTCAAAGCTACATATGTTAAGCCAAGAATACATACAAACATAACCTTGCAATTCTGTGGTTTTTTATCTTTTTTTTTCTTTTTTTTTTTTTTCCAGTAAACTGATTAAAAGCCTCTTGCATGTTTTAAAGAATTGGCTGAAATACTTGTGGAGCAGTCCTAGTTCCTTTGTGCAGTAAGATATACTGCAAGTTATTTCTGTGACAAAAGTGTTAGCTGAAGGAAGAGCAGGAAATTCATCACTTGAAATTTTCTTGATCTAATTTGGAAATACCCTTGGTACATAAACCTATCATCAAGTATCAACGATCTAATTACTGAACATCAAATGTTCAACATAAATTATTTTCCTTCTGCATAAGAGTTAAGGTTTCTGCTCCGAGATTAGGATAAATTGTTTTTAGAAGAAGGAACAAAGAAGCTTTGCAAGTCTGGTTTTTCCATTTTTAGTGTGCTTTCCTCATCCTCATGAGAATGAGCCTGCAGAACACCAAATAACTGCAAAAGCATTTAACTGATTATCAGTGAAACCCTTCTAATTTTGCAATTACCTTTGATTAACAAAAGGCACTTAAGGAAACATGATCACCAACTATGCCTAGAAATTTTGCTCTAGGTTTTACTGTGAGAGCAGTAGGCAGTGCACCATGAGCTGAAAGGTCACAAAGGAAAGTACTGATTAAAAAAAAAAAAAAGAAAAAAAAAAAGTTAGTTCTCTGTTGTGGTTTGGGCCAGACTGGCTACTAAAGTGATCAACAGATGCTCTCCCCTCCCATTTCTCCAAGGAGAGGAGGAAGAGAAAGAGACTTATGAGTTTAGGAAAAAGCTAAACTACTTTAATGAAAATATTAATTGGATAATAAAATAATTAAAAAAAATTAATGAAATATATACAATAAATACAAAACCATATGAAGCTCCTAGGATGATGATCACATCACCAGCAGGCAGAAGAAAAGTCTCAGACTGGACTCAGTGACAAATGGGGAACCATATTCTGGATCTGGAGTCAGAAATATACAGATCAGGATCAAAGGCAGATGAACAGACTCTAGCCAGCCATTGAAGAAGAGAGAGCTGACCCCTTTGATCCCTCAGCTTTTATACTGAGCATGATGCAGATGGAATAGTTTTGGGTCACCTGGTTTGTCTGCTCCTCCTTGTAGGTGAGATTCCTCTCCATGCTCTTCTACTCTGATCTTCCAATGGGGAAAATAAAGATAGCTGACTTTGGTTGATATAGTAAAAAGTATAAGCAAGAACCTCTTTGCAGACCTTTCCTTGGCATAAATTATAAGTAATCAGGTTTCATTACTCAGGGAGTGAACTACAGTCTTAAGAATACACTGTTCACTTCAGAGAGTTCAGCTAGTTAGAAGAGGTTTAGCTGCAAAGTAAAATTACTGAGCAGAATGCTGGCTCTGTTTTACCTCAAACCAGGACATCCTTATAGTCCTTTAAAAAGTGTGGGCTATAGGTTGGCTGGCTTTCTCCATTTTATATATCTACTTTAAGGGAAGATTAAAATCTTCATGAAATAAGACCTGATGAGAAGTAAATAAAGCCTTTTATCATCTCTGTCTACATCCTGTCTCCTTAATCATACTTCCATTTCCAGTATACATCTGTCAAAAATCAGCTGCTATCTCAGCAGATAAATAAAAGGCTCCCAAAGCCAACCAAGGAGCTGATCAAGCAGGTTCTATATATTTGTGGCCTGCCGTGAAGTTTTCATCCCCAACTTCAAATGATGGATTAACTGTGATTGCTGTAGGGCAGTGGCAGACCAGGCATCATGAGCCAGCAACATCCCAGAGCAATATCCCAGGGCAAATGCAACCTGGAAGAGCAGACTAGGTTTGTGACATACTTCCCCTCAGCAAGATACATCTCAGCAGCTGGGAGCTCTCCCTCTGGCAGTTCACAAACTCCGTCTTCCCTTGTTTTTGACAAGCTATCAGCATTCTTCTGGCCTGGTATTATATTTGGCTGCATAGCAGCATCTTCGGGAGTTACAGTGAAGCCCTGAGCACATCTAGTCAGGAAATAAATGGTGCATAAAATCTCTTATGAACACCCTGATGGGCCATGCAGCAGGTCTATCTGAGCAGCAGGTGAGAGCCATGAAGGATCTTGATATTCTAGCCAGAGACTGATGCACAAGTCCATAGAAGACAAAGAGTGCCAGACAAAGCTGAGTCTCTGCAGGGTAAAGGAAAGGCTGTAGATTTCTCTAACTGTCCCTAACCACACTTCAGGGACTTTGCCCATATCCTTGTCTTTCACAACAAGTGACATAACTCATAGGGAGAAGGGTAGATAGTGTATGAGCAGAGTAGAGATTAGACGCTACAACAATACACTTCTGTTCTAGATCAGCTCTTTGGCATGCTTTGGGCTCTCCTCCCCAGCCTCCACCCCAAAGCCCAAATTGAAATTGCTTTTCTGAAGCTTTCACGGTTCTCTCCTCATTGCTTTCTTCTATCAGGCCACATGTTGAAGCAGCTTTGCTTGCCAGCAGAAAGTAGCATTCCTCAATAACCCATTTTACCTTGGATTTCATTTAGGTAAATCTTCCAACAGCTCCAAAGAGCTCACTCTTGCAAGGGACAACTCCATCTCTCAAAATTTGACTGAGGTCTGCTACTCCATTTTCTCCATCAAGTTTTCTTGCAAAATTATAGCATGTTTGCTGCTAAGTTTTTTAATGACTACTGTTTTCTTAGACATGGGAGAAACTGCAGAATTAGAGAGATGCGAGCAACGTTTCCTTGGCTATAATAGTGACCGAAAAACCACATAGGCTGAGCATTTATGTGACAGACATACCACAGAATATTGTGGATTCCACACTGATTTATAATTTAGTAAATCAAGATTATCTAATTGTTATTGCTACTGAGAAAACCTATGGATTTTGGAAGCCCTATGACCCCTCTGATAGTGTACCATGCGAAGAACTAGAGTATTTTTGTGTGAAGCATCTGACTTAAAAGTCAGTGAAAGTTTTGGAATGGAGTATGAGTTTTTTGAATAGCCAAGGTTTTACCCCAGTCTGTACTCTCATTAGTATTGACTAGGACAGCATAAAAGTCAGCTAGACTCCATACTCATATTAATACAGGCCTGTACTGTGAAAGCATCGCACAACCACACAACCGGCCAGAAAGGAAAAGGTATTTTCCTGAAGTGCCACAAAGTATCTGAAGTAACACTCATGAAAGTTCAGACCCATTTCTCTTGAGGTACAGGATTACAAGTTTGGAGATCCTCCTTTGATGGCTGGTGAGTACAGGAACATTAAATCATGTATCCTCTCGGTTCTTCAGCTTTCCTCACTACAAGCTATCAAGAATCCCCACCTCACATGCACACTGAGAAACTGAAATGATTTTTTTCAGGCACACACTGGTCATGGAACAGACAGTACACATGCATGGCGAGTTAGTTCATGCAAGCTGAAAATGGGTGGTATGACTTTTTCCTCTCTCAAAAGTACCCAGCAACTCCTCTCAATTTGTGTCAACCCTAATTCCACACAGATCAGATTTTATTTTGGTGCAGCTTGTAAAGAGTTAACAGTTATGCCAAGAGAAATAAACACTGAGAAAGAATAACACTATTATGGCTGCACTGCATCCTTTAACATATTCTTCTAGGAAGTTGAGTATACATAGTTGAAGGAATAATTTTCAGACCATTAAGTGCAATGCCTTCCTGAAGAAAACATTCTTCCCTGATCACTTCTAGAAATAGCTGATATCTGAGGCTGTGAGAGCAAATTGCCATGGATCAAATTAAAGTAGGATTTGAAATCTAGTTAGACTAGTTAAAAGGCTATGTATTCATCCCCATTTTGAAAGTGATTTTTCCCCCCTTTTTTAGACATAATGGGTTGAAACATCTTTGCCCCTTAAGAAGGGGGCAAATCAACAAATCAGAAATGCCAAACGCAAAACATTTCTTTGAATTTATAAAGTAGGCTTTCTGTGCAATAAAGTGGTATATAAAAATCACATCAGCTTGTATAAGACTCTGGCATTCTGAGTCTTTTTTTACACTATGGTATTTGGGAAAAAATCCAATAGATTAATTAAAAAAAAAACTATAAGAAGGGTTAATACAATAATTAAATACTTCTTTTAGGTATTACTTTATAGGCTTTCTCCTCTTTAGTTTTATGAGTACTGCTAGAAAGATGGATTATGATTTTGTTATTTTCCAGCCCTTCAGGGGAAAAGCCCCCTTTTCCCCAGGATCATTTTATTTGCAATGAGAATTCATGAGGGGAAAGTCCTCAGTAAAGGTGATATTTTCAAAACATGCTGGATTGGATTCTACAAGGCCTTCAGCAGGCAACTCACTTTCCTGCTGAGCTCAGAAGGAAAGCTGCAGACACGGTCAGTGGGAAGATTAATGTTCCAAGGGACATTTTTTAAGAAGGAATGAGACAAGATATTGGCACACATTGTGTATCTGTTTGGTTTAACAATTAAGATAAACCAAATAAAAGCTTATTGCACCATATGCTTAAAATAAGAGAGTGTAGTGTTATGAAATTGGTATTATTTCAACTGAGAAAGCATATCCATCTCTGTCACTGCATTCCATGCATGCATATGCAGGACACAGATCTAATCAAGGGCTGAAGTCATGCTGTGTCAAAAATACTGAAATATTACATTTATTAGATTTCATGAACGTAGCAATGGTTCTTTTTTCTGGGGAGCTATTTATAACACCTTATAATGAAGACGAGAGGTTCCCTTCTTTGCAATCATACAAATATTCCTTCAAAAGGATTAAATCCTCTGCATTAAAACTCAGAAACACCAAGCTCTGCTGCGAATTTGACAGCAAGCCTGGGCCTGAATACAGTGGGTTTGTACCTCAATGGAATAGCTGCATCGGTCGTATTTGTAGCTCTGTCTGCCTTTAGGGTTCCACAGAGTTGGCTTTGTGCTTCCATTAAACCGAAGCTGTGAGTTTCTAGATGTCTGACAGCCACTTGAAAGTCAATTTGTAGTTGTTTATGCCTATTTCACTAGAGCTGCTCCTCATGGTATTAGCCAAAGGGACATCGGCAAACATGTAGCACAACATTTCAAGTGGCCCATGAAAGGGAAGCGACGGGGAGCTTTACGGGCCGTTACCAGCAATCCTGCATTTCCACTTGGCAGGACTTGGACACACACAGAGGAATTCATTTGGATGCAGGGCAAAAATCACTAAGAGCTGGACTAGCTTAGGATTCCCTGGAAGATCATAAAAATAAATTGGCGTCCTGAATTTATTCCTAAGATCCAGTCTGTTTTCCCCCAGTACTTACTGTATTTCAACGCTTACACGTTATTTTCCTTATGGTTGCCTAGCCACTTCCATTTTACATTTTCTACAGTTTTATCTTTTAGGGATGAATTAGAACCAGCAGCTCTGCTTCTTCTGCTGCCTGTAAAGTAAAACCACAAACATAGTTATAACTGCTTTTATCTTCTGAGTTTTACCTTTTCATCTTCCAACAAGACACTGCTGTTGCCAAGTCTGGGGTGACACTAAATTCAGTTCCTGTTATCAGGAGACTTCATGCTTGTAAAATTTACCACAAAATCCATTTTGCTTCTTACCAGAGGAATACACTGTAATATACAAGCTGGCTTTAATTTTATGTTACATTTCTTGTCTATATGGTGCGAAGTAAACTTAAATGGAATACTATAAACATATGTAATGATGCCTCTGATCTTGTGGAGAGGCCGAAAAAACACTTAGGATAAGAATCAAGGATTGACCAATTCACATTATAAATGACAATTATGAGCTAGTTATTCTAGCTTGAATTTATCCTCCAGTCTCTTTCCATGTTTGGCTACTCAGTGTTTGACTTCTAGAGAACACAAAGCGCATTATTTGTATTTTGTGCCTTTTAACATCACCCACACAGTCCATGGGGGAGACCCAACAGTGGGGAGAAGATAAATCTGCATCTCAAGAGAAGAATGTCTTAACTACACCCAAGTTGGAGGGATCAGGCACATCTTGTTAAGTGCTAGGTTTGGATTCACACCCACGTGCATCCGATGTTCGTCATGTGTGTCAAACTTCAGTGTAGATCACTGAGAAGAGTCTAGTATGTTCACGAGAAGGAGAACATCCCCTCTGTGTTCCACCACCTCGCCCTGAGCTCCTGGTTTTTGCCTGGGGAGTAGGGTTTGAGAATGAACTGCAGAGCACAGCCATACCACCATATGAACATAGTTTTAATCTGCCTCTAGTTAAAAATACACTAACAGATAGTCACAGAACCTTCTTCTGCAATCAACTCCCACAAAAAATAAAATTAAATACATCAATTAAAAACTAAGAACAGGTCATCATGGAGAGCCAGAAGCAATTTTTTTGCATACAATAAGAATATCCAAAGTGAAATAACATGAAAGAGAAGTATATCTAAAGTAGCACTGTGGTATACATAATGAAAGAGAAGGCAAATCAGCCATTAATTAGCCATCTTTTATCATTCCTGAAGACAGCATCTACCATCAGTCAAAGCCTGGGGTAACGGCTCAGTTGTATATCAAAATAAGCATCGCATGTGTCACGCTCCATTTCTGCCCTGTTTGCTGCATACTTTAACTCAAAATCCAAATGCTACAATAGCAAAAGTCACCATCCCCTTTGCAGCAAATACAATAGTAGCATTCATTCCCCAGTGAGGAGCTATACCAAGGTTAAGGGATACAATCACAATGTTGCCAAAGCTTGATCTTGGGAGTATTCAAAGGCAAGCTTTTATCTCTAGAAATATATCTGTCCTCCAAGATGGATTCAGATTGTCTAAATTAAACTCCTGCTTTTAATCTGCTTCTAGAAGATCCAGCCTCTAAGATTATTTTGAGTAATTTCTTATCTCGGATATAATGTGTCATTTTCTTTAATGACTGTCCTACTAAAGGGTTGGTCTTTCCTCCAGGCACTTGCAATTCCAAATTTTCTTCAATATTTAATGGTGCTTTCAGCTTAATCAAATTTTTTCTCTTTTTCCAAAGCCTCATTTGCACTGGGTGTGTAAACTTCAAGTTCAGATCCAAAGCCTTGATGGTTGGAGGGGGAAAAAAAACCCCAAAAGTTAGGGAAACCTTCCGCAGCACCAGCTAAACATCCAAACATATACTTTGAGCATATGCTCAAATCTCATTGAGGTCTGCTTCTCTGTATACAGTGTCTCAGAACATTTCCTAGTTAAGTCTCTCAGACCATCAAACAAACCAGCATACTGGTTGCCTCTCTTCCACTTCCAAGACACCATGTCAGGAAGTACATTTGATCAATACATCACACAAGATTTGCATTTATAAAGTCATCTTGAAGCCAACCTTTGCATGACTGTGAGAAATAAAGCCATGTGACAAGACTTCTTAAACCAGTGTCTGGGAAAAGAGCCACCCACACACTCACAACCACCCCCACCCCCTCCAAACTTGCAATGCTATACACTTGTGCAACGCAAAAATATTAACGTTGGAATGTTGTTTTTAGAGAAGAACAGATTTTTCCTTCAGCTATACAGGATTCTTAGTTTTTATTCTAGGATAGAATCAAGACTCGCAATACACGTTTTTAAATGTAGCTGTGATTATCAGCACTCTGTATGGACAACGTTTAAAGAGTTTATTCCCATTTATTGAAGTACTCCAATGGTTATTTGCACTGCAGCAGTTTCTTTGCCTCTTTTCTTGAGTCACATAATAGTTCAATGAATAATCGTTAGAAGTGAAATCTCTGTACTTGTGTATTTTACACTGTATGTACTGTGTATCTACTGTGTTACACTATGTACACATTCTAGGTATGTATGTACGGTGCTGGCTTTGGCTGGGATAGAGTTAATTTTCTTCATAGTTGCTAGTAGGGGGATATGTTTTGGATTTGTGCTGAAAAGAGTGTTGATAACTGATAATCAGTTATTGCTGAGCAGTGCTCACACAGAGCCAAGGCCTTTTCTGCTCCTCACACTACCCTGCCAGGAAGCAGGCTGGGGTTGCACAAGTTGTTGGGAGGGGACACAGCTGGGACAGCTGACCCCAACTGATCAAAGGGATATTCTATACCATATGACGTGATGCTCAGTATATGAAGCGCGGGGAAAAGAAGGAAGGGGGGACACTCCAAGTGATGACGCTTGTTTTCCCAAGTAACCATTACACATGATTGAGCTCTACTTTTCTGGAGATGGCTGAACACCTGCCTGCTGATGAGAAATGGTGTATGAATTCCTTGTTCTGCTTTGCCTGCATGCATGGCTTTTATTGTAAACTGCCTTTACTTCAACCTACAAGTTTTCTTACTTTTACCCTTCTGATTCTCTCCTCCATCCCAACTGGGGGGAGGGAGCAAATGGCTGCATGGGGCTTAGCTGTGGGTGAACCACAACATGCACACAAGACATCCCACAGCAAGTAAGAGACTCTACTGGGCCTCATGAGATTAAAGCTGGTTAGTGGTCTGTGCACCAGATCCCACTTTTCAAGATTTTCCAATTAGAAAGAAGTACTTTTGAACAAATGCAATCTTTTGCTGCCAGTTTAGTACCCAGACAAGTCATTATTGAGGGCTGAAACATTGAAATGCTAAACACAAGAGCATAGAAGTAAAAGGCCACCCATAACCCGAAATGATGACCAGAAACCACCAGAGGCACCTCAGAGGGTATCCCCCAGCAGTTCAAGAGTGCTTGGTATGTGATCATTCACTTTGTCTTTCTCCTGCAATCCCCACCTGCTGGGGGGCAGCAGGCAGCTGGGGCTGCCACCAGGGACCAGCAGCACCACAGAGAGAGCAGCAGAAGAGGCAGCCAAAGGAAAAACCCTGCAGAACCTGAGCCATGCTTCTTACTGCTTCTCCAGCAAAGAGCAGGGATGACTCCCGATAAGGTGTTAGTGGGCCAGGGTGCCTCGGCAGGGTCTACTCCTGCCTCCTTCTTCTCCGTAGTCCGCAGGACTGTGACCCTGCATCTCTGCACTGCAAGGTGCTGGCAGCACTCCAACAGTGATAAGATGGATACTCTGGGCTGCTCGCACATTTTCCAGAAGTGCCACTCATTCCCAACCAGTACAGAAAACTCAGTCAGTATAACTTTCACATCTCTGGAAGATTTACCTCCTATTAATACAAGCTACCTCTCAAACTCACATATTCCAGTGGCCATTTAGAAGAATGCTCTGGACAAACAGCTGTTTGTCAAGAAGGAGAGGAAAGATCCAGTCTTAAAGTACACTGTAGAAAGCACAGTCTGGTACTTTTGTGGTGTTTTAGCAGTCAGAGGTTTGGCTAGTTATAAGAAAACTTACATTGAGAACATCTGGCATCTCCAATGAAATACTTGGCATTTCTCCTAACTGATTGTATAATTAGATCTCATTCTTACATGAAATAAAATTCAAGCCAGTAAGCATAAATGAAATCAACCCTGCTGAATGCCAGTTAACACAAGGCTGTGTCCTATTTGCCTTCCAGGCGGTGCCCCAAAATACACTGTCAGTTCTTGTACTGGCCTTTCCTTTCTTATTCATGGGTAAGCCTCACTGTGGGACAGGATTTTTTCCTCCATTGAGCAGGTGAATAAAATTATTATTCACACCTTTTCTACTTGAACTAACATGCTGCTGCCTCCAGAGTGATAAGGTGGAAGGATGAAACCCAAGAAGCATTTTTTTCTCTTCATCTAATACATACCAGAAACACCAAAATAGCAGTCATCATTCAATAACTGCCTTCCTGAAACATGGCAGATCTGAAATCTTTACACCAGCTCCTGACTGATCAGAAAAATGACAAATGGAAGAGAAAAGGGTTCTCTCATTTCTACTGTTGCTAAATATAACATTAAAAAAAAAATCTATCTTTGGAGACCCATTTATGTTTCATCCTTGAAACCTGAACAACAATTCCACTTACTACAGAGAGATTAGGCATTCGAGAAAGGTGAAGTGCCAGGAAATGAATCCAGAGGTACTTTTTAATAGATTCATTGTTACCTGCCAACACAGACTAAGCAAACATTTCCTTCAGCAATAAAGTCAATAGCAGCCTTCCCAGCTGCTGTAATGACTGCCTTTTTTTGACATCTCAGTTGATAGTTTTCTGCTCCGTATTAGTTTGTTGAACTGACACCCACACAATATCAGGAAAAACTGAGACAGTTTTAATTTTAATCTCCACACTCTAAACAGATGAGCAGTTTTCTCACATACTCATGGTATAATTAAGAAGTTATCTCAAACAAACTGTGACTATCAGACAGGGAGCTGAATTACACAGCCCTTCGGAGATCCATAAGGCAGAAGCTGGCAATGGCCGAGAACTCATCCCTGTTTAGGCACAGAGATCCCTGCCAAAGCCTGTAAGGTCACCTGCAATGGGTACAACACTGAAGCTTCCAGAGGTTGTCAGAGTTCCATCACATGGTAGATATTTACTTGCAAAAAAAGTGAGCTGCAAGTTTATTAAGGATATTCAGAGGCAATACTAGGGAATTGAAGAACTAAGACAGGAGCAGGAGGAAACCTTTCACAGTGTACATCTTTTTGCCATGTGTTTTGTGAGATACTACTGGATTTGTTCCACAGTTATCCCTCCCTATGATTTTTTTTCTCTCATTTTTATCACTAGCATTGTTTACATCAGAAATGCAGAAGCACAATAAAGTTATCTATAACTGCACTAACAAGAAAGAACTTGAATTTTCCTATTCCTTGACCCTTTTCTTCCCCACATATGCTGGGGAGGGAGCAGACTTCATATTACCTTCTGGGTCTTACAGGCTGAGGGGCATGCTGGCAAGCAATTCACCTCCCAGCTGCAGGGATTTTCCTGTCCATTTGAATTACTGTGCTGCTGTGATGAGGAACCATTTATTTCTCTGTCTTCCCCTCCCCCCCTCCAGGATTTTTACACACTCCTACACAAAGGTATGCGCTTACTCACATGCACATATGTATGTGTAAAGACAAGCTTACACACAAAATAGTTCTTCTTTCTATGACACTAAAGCAAAACGACTCTCTTACATATCAGAAAACAAAACCTGGTGAGCAATCAGAGGTCTAAAGCTAAATGAATGACTTGCTATACCAGTGTATAAATCAGAAGTCTTAGTGGATACCATAGCCAAACTGTATATGGCTGAGGAACTGCAGAAACAAAAGTGTTCTTTGGCAGGATACCACTAGTGTCACCTCTCCAGCAGAGGGTCAGATATAAAAACAATTTCTTGCTTTCTTGAAACAGGAACTGGGAAATCAAGAACTTCATCAGTTCATGTAATTGCAACAGTGCCAGAGAAACACCCCCAATTACACATATATACACCTCCCCACCCCCTCCCTTCATCTGGTTTCATTGCTGTCACAACAGTAGAGCTCTTTGGACATTACCCAGAGCTGCAGGGCACATAAAGAATGATTCCTGAAGTTGCAGTAATTCCTTGTGGCTTAAAGCTTATTTTTTAATCACATACTTAATAAAAGTCTTTTCTCTGCATTGAAACTGCCAAAATAGATTTACATTGCTTTTCTTGTCTTTCACTTGAAATTCCAAGAGCTGCAGATCTCTTATCAGGGCATTTTCCCCAATAGCATTCAGGGAGACACCAGGGGAACACTCCCCTCTGCTACTTAGGGCATTTTAAGTATAATTCAACAACAAAGCATAAATGTTCAAAA
Organism: Jacana jacana; assembly: GCA_013400555.1. Lineage (NCBI taxonomy): Eukaryota > Metazoa > Chordata > Aves > Charadriiformes > Jacanidae > Jacana > Jacana jacana. The sequence goes on along the minus strand of VZTM01002622.1, from coordinate 89,380 downwards.
TCATTTGGATGCCCCCAGCTTAACCTACCTGCTACTTCAGAAGAAGTATGAACCCACTAGTCCTAGGTCACCTCTGCCAACCCCACACTGCCCTTCCAAGGAATCTAGAGAAGGTGAAGGGGCACAAAGCCTTCCATATAAGCAACTGAATCCCACTAGACTACACATTTTATCTAGGATTCACCTGCAGGCAATGAAAAAACCAAGGTGTCTGCAGCTGGTAATTCATCTAATTTAACATCTGTCCTGTAATGGCTGGCTCTTTCTTCAGGAGGTCAGGGTCTTCACTAGCCTAAGCAATGCATATTTTAAAAGAAATATGCCAATAATTGTTATTACTATGAAGGTCAGTAAATTTCACATTTCTCTACCTTGAAGATAGCTGCAAGAAAAAAAAGAGGAAAGAGGCCCCAGCAAAAAATGCCTAGACCCTCAGAAAGGAGGGCATACTTCTTTTTCACATAATCTTCTTTTTTATAGGCAGTATTATCCTCTTTCTAGAAAAGTATTTAAGTCAGACAACAATGACAGCATAGGCTGACAGATATCTGATACACATAATCACTTCTATGGTCCATTTTCCCTTCTCATCAATGTAGTTTAGGCGACACGACAGATATAGCTTTTATTTGTTTTCTTGTTTACTTTAATGGCATCAGGGTGATTTGATGACTGCATGAAGGCCATTTCAGTGACCTGAACAAAAGGCAGGAACCAATTATTCTGCTGCCAAGTGTCAAATTATATTTTTCTTATCATACATCCCTGGGCACATAAACCTCACATTTTGTGGAGATCTTCAAATAAAGCAAAGAAACAAAATTCCCTGTTTGCTCCACTGCATATGTATATGTATATGTATATGTATATGTATATGTATATGTATATGTATATGTATATGTATATGTATATGTATATGTATATGTACATGTACATGTATATACACATACCAGAGAAAGGACCTGCCACAGATTCAAAATCTATGGCAATTTTTGAATCAAAACAAACATGGGTAGCTTGGAGGTGCACTAGTAAATCAAACCTATTCATGACTGTCCCCTGGCTTTGGGGTCAGGAGTCACGGAACACCCTGAGCCCTGACTCCCTGTTGTAGCCTGACTGTGGGCAGGCTGTCGATGGGCTCCCTGGTCCACACTAGATGCCATAGCCCTACCTAGGAATTGTTTGACAATGTACTAGTTCTTTTGCACCAGTACTGTTCAAAAAAATCAGTGTGGTATCATGTCCCAATGCCCAGGAACCTTTAAACCTGTTGTGTAGAAACATTCCTCTTGACTGCAGCACCAGCAGCAGCCCCCTCTTTTCAGAGCAGCTTTGATAGTGGCCTCAGGGACAAAACCTCAGACTAGACATACTGTTCACTGGGACTGGTGTGAAGCTTGGTGTCCCTCTGGCCACCACATTGATGGGAAAACTGCAGAGGTGAAGAGGAACCAAGCTGAGGGTGTTGAGCCCTGGTGGTGGGCAGGCTGTGCCCATGAGAGCCAGGCATTCCCAGCCAAAGCAGGGGAGGTGTTGTAGGAGCACTTGGAGATAGAGCAGTGAGATTTTCCTGAGAAGGATGTGGATCTAGTTGTGCAAATGGTAGAAACTGTATGCTGGGGCAAGAGGAGGTCCTTCACACCCTGAGACTCAACCGGGTGCCAGCCAAAATCTGCATCAGTATTCAGACATTCAGTGTTGGCTACAGTTGAAGAGGAGCCAGCAAAAAAGACCACAGAGACTGCCTGTGCTCAGAGATGACAGATGAGATAAAGTAAATTAAGTTTTGAATGAAATCTGTGACTGGACTAAAGAAAGAATCAAACGTTTCTCTTCAGTATTTTCTGGAAGTGCTAGTATCTCAAGAACACCTTGGGTTGTTTTATACCTTTTAATGAGTCTTTGTAGAGCTGCTTTTCCTGTTTAACCTTAATAATCCCAAGAATGTTCAACTCTTGCTATAAGTGACCATGAGGATACTAGACAAAACACAAAAGATTTTCATATGCGTGAGCCATATAGACTGATCTTTCTCTTATTGAGACTGGGACCTGGGGCAAATGCTGACTATTAGATATAAAGAACTGCTGTAAGTGTTTAGTGCAGATGATCTTTTATTTAAACAAGAAATGGCTAAGAAAAAACCAGTGTTATTTTACATACCCTTTCCTAGAATTCATAGAAACTCTGTTTTCTTTACTTCCAGAACATCAATTCCACAGTGTCCCATGAAAAGGACGACTTCTTCAGCTACAAATGTGAAATCTTATTCAGAAAAGAGGCCCAGTTATTTATTATTTTATTTATATTTAAATAAATATTTTTATAAATAAATAAAATTAATGAAAAAATATTAAAAAAATATTATTTATTATTTAAGAGAGATAATACAAAGCAAAGGCTCACTAGAAGAGCTCTTGGTTTCTTGGATGCTTATTTAAATCAAGGTTTACAGTACAGACCAAGAATATAAAAGTACCTATGTTTGGATTACAACTTCAGGGAGGACAGAGAACAGCACGATTACTTTTAATAGGGTTCTCTCTTTATATGTGCCTTTGAAAATATAGCAAAGATATCTTGTATCCTCTCTCTTTCTCAAGCAGCTGAGGGAACCATTTTGGGTCATAGCTTCTCAGATTTTCCACATCCCTTACTAAGTAAGTTGAGCCACAGAAAGATATTTACAATGATACCACTCTTCTAGGTTCCAAATGATTTGTTTATCATCTAATCACTTTCAGATAAAAAAAGAGATTAGATGTCGAAATTAAATCATTTTGTATACAGCTTTGTGAATATAAATGGACACTTTGATCACCAGCTGACACAATGGATTGTCTCCCTGAGAATAATTTAGGTATTAGACTTATGTGTGCTTGCCCGCCATCATGCCTATAATAAGTTAAGCTACTTAATACGATTAGCTTCCAGAATGGAATATACCGAGTCAGAGAAGACTGGAGAAATAAGAAAATAAAGATTTCCTTAGTGCTGAGTACTACAAATACTGCGTGTCATTTTGGCTATGGGAATCTGAGTTTTGTCTTGTTTCAATTTATGGCACAGAATATAAGTCACACAAATGCTGTCTTCTTTTCAGATGACAGTTTAAGTGATAGTTTATAAGAAGCTCAAATTTAGATTTGGTTTATGAGAAAATAATTCACACAGTACGTCATCTCTACCAGAGGCATTATACAGTGATCGAAGACTGTCAGAGTCAAGGTTGCTAAGTTATTCTAACAAGGTTCATGCCCTCTGGATGCATAGAGATAAATCTAAGACCTCACTTTTGCCTCTGGTTTAGTGTGAACTAGCATCCTGTTGTCTGACATTTTTGTGTGTGTGGAGACTTCAAGAGCCATGGCTGTCCCCGTTTCCCCAAAGAACCAACCTTCTCTCATGAAAAGACTGACAAATTATAGTGAAGTCTTATTTGTAAACATACAAATAAGCCGTTAAATGATGTTCAGGTTAGTGAGGATCTCAAAGAGGAGGAAGTTGGCTTCTTGTCCAGTGTAATCAGGATGTTAGCTGATTGCATGGAAAGAATTGGGCAGATCTGTACCAAGAAGGTATTTGGATGTATGGATGTCAGCTGAGCTGTGTGTGGTTGTGCAGGTCTGACTCTGGTTCCTGCTGTCAGGAACGAGGAAGAACAATTTTTTCTTTAGAAGGAAACCAGTTCTGAGAAGAGCTGTAAAAGTAGCAGGATCATAAACTTGTTGAATCCCAGGGAAGGAAGTTTTATGCAAATAGAAGTCATGTTTTACTTAGAATTAAGCTTCTGAAGTTATTCACTCCCTGGTTAAGCTGTGTGAAGAATTAGGCCAATTAAATGGAATAGACCATAAGAGAGAATTTTCCCACTGCAGTGTTTTATCTGGGGGCTGCTTGTGGCAGAAGCATTTCAAGCAGTTGCAAACTTTTGAAAAAATTGTGTTTATTTATTCATCCTTTCAGTCTCAACAATCTCCAGTTGAAGGCAAACAGGAGGTCAGGGATACACGGATGCATAATAATCAAAAGCTTCTAGGAGAGCATTGAGTTTATACCTTCTTCTGGGAAAGGCAGACAGCAACCCTTTATTTTTGCCAAGACAGATATAATTATTGCAGTTGTGTTTGTGCAGTTTTATCAGAGATTCTTTTGAAAATCATAATAGGAGGGAGAAGAAAAGATGGCCTTTCACCAAAAGCTAGGAGAACCTGAAAAAAACCCTCTTACTTATCACTGCATAAAAGGAATATAATGTTCAAGAGATGTCTGCAAGCTGGCCTCCCACTGCTTTGAGCCTAATTTGGTTGGAGAGAAACAGAAAAATAGTGGCCCTTGAGAACTCAAAATTGCACTGCAAAAATCTGATCTAATGTTAACATGGACCTTAAGCTGCCATTGACACAGTCACATGTTTTAGAAGTGTTGATTTTCTTGTCCTGATGATAAAATGTTATGAGAGTATTTGTCCAGTGAGTGCTTAGTGGCTTTTTTTTCAAAGTTAAGTGAAGTACATTATCTCATCTGTTTCAGAACATTTTTCTTTCAGAGAAACTGTATGACATTAGACTGCTGTGAGTATGACTGCCTGCCAAGTAGCCTTTGTCTCTTCAATATTTAATTACAAGTCCAAAGAATGACACAGATGTAGGAAACCGTAGTCTGCAAAGCTGTGCTTTACTGCAACCCATTTTTCTCAACAAGGAGAACAACAAAGTCAGAGCAAGGGTTTGGGTCGAGCTGAACAATGAAAACATTTTTGCATGCAAACATTTTTGCATGTGTATTTTCTTAGACTTCAGCTGTTTACACTGGTTCTTCCTGCCTTCCACAGATTTCAGATTTCTCATTGAGAACATTCACCTTGGAAATGAGGTCCCATAGGAATTATACCAACCTGCATAGGCAAGTGACCCATGTTGTATTGCTGCTAGCGGATGTAACTTCACCTCCTCAGTGTTACCTCATGCTGATTTCTCCTCTCCACCAAACTGCTGAGCTCTGCTTCAGGAGCAACCTCACATGTTTTACTGCTTTGGCCATGCTTTTGACATGAGTGCAGCGCATATTCACTGTGCTGATCCAATGGGTCTGCATGAGTTCAGGCATGTCCTGGTATTCCCTACAAGAATCTATGTATGGTGTGGTATAGCTCAAATAATTGTTTTGAAAAGTAGGATTGAATCTCAGAAAGATTGAATCTCAGAAAGAGAACAAACCATCCATGTGAATCGCTCTCTTATATTTGGAAGCTCTTCATCAGATGATGCACCAGTCTAGTCCCTTAACTGATCACCTTTCTTGAGGGAAGATGAATTTTTAGCATCTGTCAGAGCCCTCATATCCTTCCCTGCTTCTGTTCTCTGGACCATCCAGGAATAAGTACCTGAAGGTTCAAAGGGAGACTGAACCTGAATCTAGGGGCCTTTTTCCCTCCTTCCTGCCTGTTTCCTCAGAGTCTTTGGGTACATAAACCAACACAGCCATGGGGCAACCCATTTTACTGTGCCAAGACAGAGCTACAGAGCAATCCTCAACTCATTAGAGTGTCCCCCCGCAAAATACAGTTTTATTATTATTCACACTGATATAATTTACACAGAGTGCTTTGGTTCTGAATAAAATTAGGGGCAATAAGAAAATAAGAAAAAAACCCCAATGATAGAGAACTAGAGAAAGAAGGAAACTATTTGCCCCAGTAAGACTCTTAATGTCCAGCAAAACAAGGATATCTCTGGAATCAAGTGATTCTCCCAAAAGGCCCACAGAACTGTATCATCTTTTTTACACTGCTGATTGTCCTTGTTATTGTCCTTTTATTTGTCCTATTTTATTGTCCTGAGAATAATTTATTCCTGGATTGGCTGAAATATTTAGTCCCTGGTGTTGCCACTACAGTGCTGAAGCAGAATGTACCATAAATGTAGAAGAACAACTGCTTGTGTGTGCAGTTATGTGTGTCAGAGAGAAGGACATTTTGAGGAGGCACATGACTATTGATCTCAAGTGAAGCAGGGGACAAGTCACCATGACAAGGACTTAACTGGCCTAGGGAACTGACCCATGAATCAGCCTTGCTGGTGATGGGTTTCCTTAGGCTACAGGCTCAACTCAATTTTCCACTGAGGGGAACCTCAGTTATTTGTTACTACACTGACACTCAAGTATTTTCTTTTACACTCTACACGGGCAGCCTAGTAGAGTGCCTAGTAGAGGCAGCCTTTTTAGACCCAGGCCCTCCTGGTCTTTGGGTAAGAAATGTCCACCCTGAGGGACTACCTTGAGACAAGATGAGCCCTTGAGGGGGGCTTCAAGGGAGCTTGCAGAGTATTGTTCAGTTTTCACTGGGGAACATTATTTCCTCTGCAAAACTCCTCCACCATCCATAAGCCAGGGCTGGGGTATTCACAATTATTTTGCCAAAAGCAATTTTTTAAATTTATCATAATCATTCTGTCTTCATCTGTACCCACAGGCAGATTTCTGTAGAGGACTATACACTATTGTGGTTCAAGACAAAGGTCTTTTCTACTTTACAAAGACCTCTGTGTGGTCTGTCTTTCATGAATACACCCCCACACCTCCACAGCCACGTTTCCCTGCTCACTACAGGTAGTACAGATGAGATGAGTGGCAATCTCCTAAAAGTTTTTTGGCTAGCAGGCAGGGGCCCACCACTCTATTAATCTATTCAATGTTTTTAATGGCCTCACCAGAACCATACCTGCACCCCTTGCTGACTTTAAGTGGCTCTGTTTTACAATGCCCCTCTGATACAGAGAAATGCCATCCCTGCCTTACAGACAGGGAACTGAAGCACAGCAAAGATTAGATGTTGAAAATCACAGTGGCAGCAGAGTTATGAGCAAAAGCAAAGTACATCCTAGGCAAGTGTCCTATTCATTCAACTATCCTCTTAACAGTTACATATTTGGAAAGGAAATAATGAGGGAAGGAGACATTAATAGAAAGAAAGGAATCATGGGAAAGAAAGCTTTGCCATCAACTGATTTTACTGCGTAATCAGGCAGTTGCTCTCCATTTTGACTGCTTGAGAGTATCCCCTGTCACATAACTAAAATGGCATTTGGGGCAAGTTTTCATATTTCATTTACTGCTGCTGTGAGAGCAAGGACAAGAAGGGCCACTGGGTGAGGGAGCAATATCTTCTTTGAACCAGGACCCCAGGGGAAAGCAGAAAAGAGAAAAGCAGGTCAGGGAGAAGAAAACCTCTGGTCAGTGGTTTGAGAAAGCGTCCTGTAAATAGGTTAAACACTGGTCACTGCCCAGCTGCTCCTAAACACTGCAAGTATATGCAGCTCCAGGTACTGCTCATTCCAACTGAGATACTTGGAGTCAGATTTTTGTTCTGGGGACATGGCTCAGAGCTTCAGGCACTCAAGTTTCAGAAACTCGAGCTAAACTCAATTTGAACAGAAAAAAAAACTCAGAAAAATAAGAAAAGGAAACCCAGCCATTGTGCAAAGAGAGCTAGAGCCATTGTTCCTTGGATATCTCATAAATAGGATTATCAACAGATACCTTTGGGAAGCTGTTTGAAACTCAAACAAAGGCTGTATTTAAATAATTATATAAATTGCGCTTTTCTAGACTATTCCTGCTCCCATTTTAATCAAGTTTTCTTTTGCAAAAATCTAGACATTTAACTACCGTCTCCCAAGACAATGCTATTATTATACCAGAAAAGCAGATTTAGAGAGTTAATAATAAAGTATAGATTATGTTTTCTTGAGCAAAAAGAATCACTTCATAATATATTGCTTGCAATAAAGAGTAAGCCTCAGATTTCGTGTAGCAATATTAATTACTAAGGAGAAAGAATGAAAGAAACCACGTCAGATTAAGATTCTTCTGAATCACAGCAGAGAAGATCGAGTGCATCTTCTGAATAAACAGATTATGTTACAGGGAGTAAAATTAGCAGGCAATCTTCAGGCGATGCCTGCCTCTAACAGTTCTCTGCATGACTTCTTGTGGGCAGGCCCAGGGGAGAACAACTGATGGCAGAATGATTATTTCAGCATCCCGTGTTATTATTCTGCAGCCTCTCTCAGAGCGAGGGGTTATTAACTATTCCACCTCTTCTCTGTGCTGCGGAGAAATGAGGCTTCACATCAGCATGTAATGTGCGTGTAACAAATAATTGCTTATCACAAGAGCTTCTTGATCTGAAAGTATGAGAAACGGCATGCAGAAGAGAAAGGACTTCGTGTGTTACTGATGGAGGAATGATAAATTTCAAATAACTGATGTAAAATAAGATTGTCATCAAGAAAGCAATGTAATAAACACAGGTTCTCATACAGGAAAGATGGAAGTATGCTCTTTATATGTTGCAGTGAAAGTGTTTCCACAGATTGTGGAGGACAGCCATACGCCCCCCTGAAGCCGGGATAACGCCCTTAGCTCCCCCAGGCCAGCGCAAGCCAGTGTTAGCAGGCCTGGGCCATTCTGCTCTTTGGGTAATGCTGCCTTTTAGGAGACATTTCTTTAATTAATGTATGTTCACAGTACATCCCTCATGGAAATAAGGTTTGTGAAGGCCCTGGAGGCATTTGTTGAAGGCTGCCTCTGAAGAAAGCTCTGTTTCCTGCTGAGGTGACAAGAAAACTAATAACGTCTACAGTGTCAGAGCCTGCCGGTCTGCACAGGTCTTCTCCAGCCCCACCTGAAGTCACCAGCAACCCAGTAGTTACCCCAGCTTCGTGCCTTTGAATGCCTCTACCTTGACTTAATACTCTTCTCCAGCCTGCTGAGGAGAGCAAGGAACAGATGAGAAATCCTCAGGGGGATCCACGTTGCAGATGTGCCCTGTGTTAGCTGGAGCACCTGAAGGACTGTTGGCACTGGGACAACTGATGAGCACCAGAGTGGTGGGAGGTGGAAGAGATGAAGGACCCCTCCAATGCTGTTCTCAAAGGATGAGGTGCTGGCTGGGGAGCAAGGGCACCGTCAGAAGCACCATCAGGGAGGCAACCCCAGCTGTAATGCCAACTTGGCAGTAGGGAGCAGAAACATTTGGGGAAACAGGGTTGGGGAAATGAGTTTCACACCGCCAGCTGACCCTGGATGCCAAACTCTTGTTCATGTGTGCTGAGTCAAGGAAACCTATCATTAGAAGTTTACTCACCTGCCCTAGAAATCCTGTAGGGAATCCATGGTANAAAAAAAAAAAAAAAAAAAAAAAAAAGTAAAAAAAATAATGTTCTGTGTTCTGAACTACTAACTTTCTCCTTAAAGGGTAGCGAGGTTGCACCACCTCATGTCTATGTGGCATTCACAGAAATATCTCTCCTTCTTTTCATCAGTTGAAGAACTCTTTGATTTGTTGAGCTCTGTAGAGATCCTGAAATGCACGGTTGTTTGGTGACAAGAATGAGGTCAAGCATGAGAGAAGCTCTTCATCCTCTAAACTTCAGAAGTGCTTTTATAAAGGCAAGGAGTTAACTGTCCCTCTGTCCTGGTTTGAGGTAAAACAAACCAATTTTCTGTTCAGTAGTTTTACTTTTTTAGCTGGGCCTCTTCTAACTAACTANAATGCCTGCTGGTGATGTGATTGTCATCCTGGGAGCTTGATATGGTTTTATATAGACTGTATACTTTTTTTCCCCTTTCTTTTATACCTTTTAATTTTTCTTTTTATTATTTATTATATTGTTATTATTTATATTTTCCTTAAAGTAGTTTAGTTTTTTCCTAAACTCCTAAATCTCTTAAATTCCTTCCTCTCCTCTCTTTTTCTTAGTGGGGAGGGAGGAGACATCATCTGTCTCATTGGTCAAAACCACGACACCCTCCTAGAAAAGATGACTAAAATAAATGTACAGAAACATAGGTTTTTATTCAGATCTGGTGGGTAGACCATGCTGTTTGCTGTCTGTTCTCTGCCCTGCAAAAGGCAGTCCCTCTGTGCTCTTCTGGTGGGCAAGGCTTGCCCATGCCCACTTATGACAGACACAGTGTTTCTGTTACAGACTGCTATTTCCCCCAGGTCTCTCTCCAAAGTTTCGTACAACAGAGAAACAGCAGCTGCCTAGAGATAATGGCATAACATCTTGCCCTTTGGGAAATACCACCTAATAAGAATTTAGTCACTCTTTGAAAAATGAGTAAGAGAACATTTTTCTTTTATTAAAAAAAAAAAAAAAAGTTTAAATCCTTACCAAGGAAGATACTGGCTTATATTGTGCTTGTTGTGATACCCTACCTTGTATTTGGGGGTAAGATCGTTGGTGTATGATTGGTGTATATCAACCCAAAGCCACCGGAGGCTGAGCTGGCTCTGGAAGAAGAGATAACCATGGGAATATGAACTCCAAACAAGGCAAGCATCCTGGAGGAATGGAGAGATTCTGCCTATTTCGCTACTCACTTTGTCCCCCAGCACGCCATGTGCCTCACCAGACTCCTCTCACAGCACTTTCTGGGAATGGGAACCTCAGAGAAAACAGAAACAAACCCACAATATGCTGCCACTAGTGATAACAATATTCTATTATTCTGAAATTATGTGATAGTTCATAGTTATTTCTTCACTGTTTTCACTCGAACCCAAGGAGATGACTTCTGTGCTAGCTTGTTTTTTTTCAGGTTTGTCTCTGGAAGATCCCCAAAGGGTGAAAGGGCTGTGTATTGGAGAGTAACTTAAGAGGGATGCACAGAAACTCCTTGCCTTTCTGAGAAGCATTTTTAACCGAATGGTAGATAGTACATGTGAATTAGTAAAACTTTCCTTTATGGTAACTATGGTATAAAGTATTTAATTCCCATACAGCAGTTACTTGCACTGGGAAGAACAGGGCAATGTAGCCAAATGGGGCATCATCATGCTAATAGAAACCCTAATTATATGTTGGGGAATGGAGGAAAGGGGGCGGGGGTTGGGAATTATCTCAGTTACTAAAGCAATTATTAAAGTAAAATAGGAATGTTCCAGCTCGAGATGAAGCAGGAAGTCAGAAAGAAGATATTTGATGGCATGGACAACTGAATATTGAATGACTGGTAGCCCCCAAATCTCCTCCTCTGCAGGAGATGAGGCCTCTTTGCCACAGCAAACGTCCCCTATCATTTCTTCTGGGGATTGCCACAATTTGGGCTTGGGCAATGAGCAGACTGCCTACAGACAGCAAATCTGTGAGCACAGATCTCACTATAATATTTCCACCTGCAAGGGTTTTTCTTGGTATTTTTGTGCTTGCTTTGATGTGACACAATGCAAGGCTGTATCTGTATATGATCCAGTCATCCTGTGTTGGGATATCACCTGTCAGTGCATCCACCATCCTCTCTCAAAAAAGAGAAACAAAGGGCTCAAAGCTGCTCACCGTATTGAGAGGAGGTATTACACAGATCAGAAGAGTTGGGGACAAGGGACTTTTACTTACATGCTCATTCTTTTGCTCAACAGGCAGCTTTCAGAGGAAAGGGAGAGCGACATAAAAGATAATTTTCCAGACTACCTGCAGACTTCAGTCTCATTAAACTCATATTTCTGGCAACGTTTCATGAAAAAACTGGCATAGCCCAGATAGATATGAGGTGCCAGCCACCAGGGATGGTGGCAGTCCAAGGAGAGGGGCTGATGGGGACACCCAGCTCACCCTGTTGCTGTGCAGTGGCAGTGCAGGACTAGCTCCACCATTTGCCCCTGCCCTAGAGTCCCCACCCCATAGTGTCCCCACGAAATGCAGATGCCAATGGTACCATCACTGACAGTGAGGCTTTGTGCTGCTGTACCTTGTTGCAACTGAGAAGCTGTTGGATCCACCCCGTTTGGTGCACAAAAATTGAATTTACAGCTTTGGTTCTGGTTTAAATTGGAAAGAAGCCCTTTCTTTCTTCAGCTTGGTTGAGATTTTTAAAAGACTGTATCTTCCTTATGTGAAAGATGGGTATTTTCCTATTTTTTTTAAGCTGTGAGATAGCTAATTATCTCACTAAAATAGAGGTTGGGGGAGGGGGGGGGGAATTGATGCCTGTTGTTTGCAGAGTGTAGCTGAGGAAAGGAAAGTTGCTGCCAATACTAAACCAAACAACCCTGACTTTTATTTTCACAGTAACATAACTAGGACTGGTTATTAGCTTAGCCTGGGCTTAACCACCTTTTTTTCCTTTCTTTTTTCAGCAAACATTATTTAAACCTGAAGATTTCCTGGAAAGAAATATGAATGCACACACAATAAATCTGAATTTTCTGGAAAGCTCTGTAAAGATGCAGTGTCTCTTTCAAAGATAAAATTAATTTATCACGAGGAGCAAGCAATCAGCAGCATCTGAGCTGGAGACCTTTTTGCCCCTCCCCAGACCCAGTAGGCCTGTGGGATGTGCAGGCAGCCATGTGGCAGGTAGCAGCCTTCCCGCCTGTGACTCTTGCATGGTGGCTTCAATGGGTCTGCTGCATATTCCTCACAGAACTTTGCAAAGTCCTCAAAAACTGCTGAGAAAAAAAAAACAACCATCTGGTTGGATAAGGAAGGCAGAGAAAAAAAGGTAAAAACTTGGAGACAAGCTCAGCCCAAGCAGGCTACAAACCCAGAGTAGGTGGGAAGCTTTCCTGCATCACAGTGATTTCATTAATTTTGCCTCCACGTTGTGAAAGTTTATTCAGCGTTCAACAATAGGGAAAAGCAAAGGGGGAAAGCCCCCTTATCTCCCAAAACCACAGGCCAGCTGCTCATTTCTGGGTAAAAAAAAAAACCCAACAAACCAAATTAAAGAAAACCATCCTATCCAAGTTTTGTCCACCCACTCTTCATATATCAAAAGACAATTTTCTTGTAGGCTGTCTGTTGTAAAGCAAATTATAATCTACAACATCAAGAACTAAGTTTAAAAAAGGGGTACCTCCCAACCCCTTGACATGGTTCTAAATTCCGTCTGGTCTTGATGGCACCCCTGCAGTGTGCACAAAAGTAGGGGTGCTTCCTTCTACCAAGGGGCTCGGTAACCTGCAGTCATCACAAGAACTGATGTCAGTGGTATGGTCTCAGCAAAAGGTTTTATATAGTCAAGTCTCTGTATCACATACTCCAGGCCAGGAAAAATTAGATTTCAAGATCAGTGAGGAAAGGCAGTGATGAGCCTTAGCCAAGCTCAGCGATACCACACAGGTAATAGAAAACGTGTTGATCACTGGTGAAACCAAATACACCATGGGAGCTTCATCTTTCATGTAAATATAAAAGGATGCTCAGTTGAAAAGGATTCTTTAAATGCCATTACTTCTTCTACCGTACTCAGTTCTCACGCTGCCTCTGTGGGATATCAGATCTCACTCAACTCAATACAAATTTACCAGTAATGACACCAGTAACAGGAGCAGCAAAGGTGTGGGCAGAGGGGCTTACAGTAGCTGTCTCAGGCTGTGATGCCGTCTCTCCAAAGCCCCACATACCTCTATGTTGTGGGTCTGCATCTTGTTTCCTCTCTGCTGCCCTCCCAGGTGGGCTAAAATGTGTGACATTCACTTCTACATCACCACGCAGACCTGACCCAAAGTCCTGCCAGCACATTTCAATGAATGACACCAGCAAGACACTCTAGCTGTTGACCTTGAATTCGGTATTTCTGTGGACAAAACTGAATATTTTGTCATGCCTTATCATATTTCTAAGTTCAGATCTTCACCCAGACCCTAACTAGCTGCTGAGTAATTTTCTTCTTGAATTACACAGAGATTAGCAAATCATATGTAAAGGAAACTACAAAAAAACCCAACCCAACCCAAAATAAATAAAAAAATAACAACCCCAAGCTATTTTGTGATTGCATTGTCTTTAATAAATAGAGACTGTGAAAAGGTATTATGTTTGGTATCAATTATTCATATTTCCAACAAGTAACTGACACATCCTCAAGTTATGACTTCTATCCACACTGGCTATAAAATACCATTTTCACTCTGACTGGAATGGCGGTTACTGGCTGTCAATTAAAATATATATCATGTACCAGGCAATAGAAGCTGACAACACCAGGAAGAAATAACACTTGACAGCCACTTGGGAAATATATAGTCAAGAGAAGACTGAAAATTGCTGAAGATCTTTACAGCTTCTTACTTTTAAACACTGACCTCCAAGATAGGAAGAACAGAAAGATTTATCTGCACTTGAAAATTTCCCTTACCTTCTGTTGTTCTATTTCTTTTTCATAACCAGGATAAATGAAACATTTCTAATTTACAGATGGCAGCATGCAAATTTAAAAGAAGCAGCACCAAAGTCACTTCCACTGACCAGCACGAAGAATTCCTTTTAGCAGAAATCCTTGGTTGTCATTTTCCAGCCCTTGTACCCAGAGTGGACTGGAGCTAATTACCTGAAGGGAAGAAGTCTTCAGGTGAAACCTGAGGAATATTTATCATTTTGTCTGTTTAGCTTTTAGGTCCACTGGAATTGTCCTTCACAGCAATATATAATTGGCACAGGAAGGTAGTTTTTTTTTCAGAAGGTGGAAATTCAAACAAAATATTCTCAACCCTTGGGTAGGCTACCAGACATGGACATGTTGGACCCAGACATAGACATGCTGGAACAGGTCTTGTGGAGGGCCATGAAGATGATGGAGCACCTCTCCTGTGAAGACTGGCTGAGGGAGCTAGGGTTGTTCAGCCTGGAAGAGAAGGCTCTGGGGAGACCTTATAGAAGCTTTCCAGTATCTTAAGGGAGCCTTACAAGAGAGCTGGAGAGGGACTCTTTGTCAGGAAGTGTAGGGACAAGTGGTAATGGTTTTAATGGAAAGAGGGGAGGTTTATATTAGACACAAAGAAGAAATTCATTACTGTGAAGGTGGTGAGACACTGGAGCAGGTTGCCCAGGGAAGCTGTGGATGCCCCATCCCTGGGGGCTGGTTCAAGGCCAGGCTGGATAGGGCTTTGAGCAATCTGCTCTAGTGAGAGGTGTCCCTGCCCGTGGCAAGGGGGTTGGAACTTGATGATCTTTCAGGTCCCTTCCAACTCTAACCATTCTATGATTCTATGCTTTATGCAAAAAACCTATACTGGCTTAAAAATTAACAATATAGAGATTGCAAAGTTGGCCACATAATTGCCGAACACTTCCCAAGGCTGGCTGCAGATGCTTGGAGCTGTGCCTGTTCCCTCTGCACTGTCACCGGTCTCTGCAGGAGGGCAAGGACAGGCACAGCTACTGCCAGAGGTCAGCCTGTACTCTGCTTTCTTACTCTTGAGGCATGGAAGAAGTAAATGGCAGAGACTTAATCGCCCTTTTCAATTGCAAAGTCGAAAACACCAGTTCATTGAATTTATATAAAATGAGTAAGCGTATTTCTGGATATAAATCCCACATGGCTGAATCCATCTTCATCATACAAGTCTTATATGAGGGTCATGGTGAACAGGGCACCAGGCGAACCAGACACCTTGCTCTGTCTAGACCGGAATTATTATTCTGTTGTAGACAGAAATAGTCACTGTTGCTCTATTTCATTATGAGAACTCTCATCAGATACCTTGAATCTCATGACCAAAATAAGTCTATCATCCATGGAGAACTGCTTTAAATTTTCAGTGAATCTTGAGCTCCAACTAGTGGGATGCTTTGTTTTCCCTCACTTCCCATAAACCAAGATCTAAGATCTGAATCAATCCCTTTTATTATCATTACTGGTGTCAGACGGATCACTGTCCAAGCTTACCACTGAGTAGATCAGGCTTACACATTAAATCCTCTGCATTTATCAGTCAGAGAAAAAACATAAGTTGGGCTCCTCATCTTTTTTTAAATAAATATGACAACTGTGGAAGGGATAGGAACATCAGGATGCTACTCTTCCGGCTTTAAAGACAAGCATCAATTAGCCTACATGTTTAATGCTCTGACTTTCCCCAGGCTTCTTGATTATCAGGTCACTCTTACCGTTCTGCAGGACTTCAGTCTCTAAGACTTGCAACATCCCCTCTCTGCACCATGTCACTAGTCACAGCTTGTCCTCAATTTCACTCACTGAAGCTGACCAGAAATTATAATTGGCAATAAACACCACCAACCAGAAGGATTTTAACGAAAGCAAGAATTTGCTCTTGCCAAGCTGATTGACTGCCACATCCCCATTTGTTTTGTGAGTGCCACATATCATCCCCTGCAGAATGAGGAAGCAGCCACTTGTACAGGGGGTTTAAGGACTCATGGGGTGGGAGAGGGAGCATTCCCTCATAGGAAAGTATTATTAAACTGCCCTAGTTTGGTTGTAAGCACATGGTTGAGAGCTGGTGGAAGCTAAGTTTTACTCTATCATTCTCAAAGGGACAGGAACCATTTGGGATTGTTTAGTTTGAGGAAGAGGAGGCTGAGGGGAGACCTCATCACTCTCTACAACTGCTTGAAAGGGCATTGTAGAGAGGTTGGTGCTGGTCTCTTCTCATATGCAATTAGCGACAGAACAAGAGGGAATGGCTGCAAGCTGCAGCAGGGTAGGTTTACATTGGACATTAGGAAAAAGTTTTTCACAGAGAGAGTGGTCAGTCAGTGGAATCAGCTGCCCAGGGAAGTGGTGGAGTCACCATCCCTGGCTGTGTTTAAGAGTAGATTAGATGTGGTGTTGAGGGATCTGGTGTAGGGGAGAACTTGTAGAGTAGGGCTGATGGTTGGACTTGATGATCCCAGGGGTCTCTTCCAACCTAAATGATTCTATGATTCTATGATTTACTCCTTGCTGTAGTCTCTTGTAGATTATGAAGATGGATACACAGCAATAGCGTAGTTAGGGCTGTGGCAGACTGCTTAAACATAGGTTCACAGTTTGTGGGTAAGTAGCCCAAATATATCACCCAGCTGGGATGGTTTATAATCAAGTTCACCACTATGTGCACACATGTGTACTCACTGATTTCTCAGTCCTCAATCAGATGGCCAATCCTCCACTCTCCACCTCAGAGGAAGAGCATTCCCAAATGAAGAACAGCAATGCAGCACATATGTATTTATTTTCATTCCTGATTCTTAAGAATTTACTTGATGAGGTCTCAGCTAAGGCACAGTAGTGTAGAACGCAGTACTGCAGCACTGCAGCACTTCTTTGATGAATGCCCACAAGAAGTCTGTCTTGTTTTTTAAACACAGAAATAATGATGATGATAATTGACAAGGGCAGCCTCATATAATTTAATAAGCTCTTGTTATGTGAGGTAACAGGTACAGAAGCAACCTTGTCTTTTACCTGTCAATAAATGGCAGGTACCTTGGTATCTCTTTATGCCTTTGCCAAATAATCAACCACCTGAAGCCCATTACCATAACAAAGCAGATCACTGCTATGATACTTAGCCTCAAAGAAGGGCAAGTCACAAATATACAGATTTATTCCATCTGTATGTTCTGTAAATCCCACCATAGAATCTATATAATCCGTAGTTGTCGAGTTATTATTCAAGTTTCAGGGTATAATGAAAGAGTTTGAGAATCACTACATAGGTTCATTGTATTCTCAACAAGATTAACATCTTGTTTAATTAAGCACAGCTTAATCACCAACAAGTTACTGCCTGTATATGACCAAGGGATGTTAAATACCTAAAAAGTAAGCCAGGAAGTGTATTATACTTCAACAAAAAGTGTAAAAGATTTTTTCCTGTTAAGCGACCATTCATAAAGGTCAAGACGCAAAGCAGAGGGCTATAGGTACCAAAACCATCAGGCAGCCCCAGGGAATGTTTGGGCTTTGCAGTTCCACAGATGCCCACAGCACACCGTCCTCTTCCATGAAAGGTTCTCTATGTTGAATGTAAACAGAAACATTCAGAGAGAGTCCATGCTGTCAGCTTCATAGCTGGCAATGCACAAGGAAAAAGATATCCCTCAGAGCTGACCTAAACCAGAAATCAGATGTGGGCATGACTTCTTTTTCCATTTCCCTTTCCTCTTTCTAAACTTACTGACCACATACGGATTTTTGGAAACAGAGAGAGACAGAGTGAGTGGAGTTTCATCACAAGCAAAGCCTGGACTGAGAATGAAGTCAGGATTGCTGCTGACTAGCTGGCCTTCCTCCCCTGAAGAGGGAGTTATGTTTAGAACCAGGGTAGGGCTGACTCTTGCAGAACCCAGCCTCCCCAGGCAGCTCTTTGCTGTGGTGATGCAGGGGGTAAAGGAAGGGTCCACTTTGAAATTCTTTTCTTGTGATCAGTGCTCTTCAGAAAAGCTCTTTGGCAAGGAGCAGTAAAAGAAGGACACAGCCCTGAGAGATCTTGAGGGAGCATGTAAAATAAGGGTAATGAGCTGAGTCAGTGGTAAATATGCTGTAGTATAAAAAAGACCAGGTGATTTGGATAAACCGGTGAAAGGCTGTACCAGTGTCCAGATTAGTTCGTGTAATGGAGAACTTCTCATCCATACAATATGGGATCTGTCAAGAAAAAGCTGGGGGTGGATTACTGGCTATGAAAAAGTGGTTTTAAGGGCTTAAGATGTGTTGTCTTATGGGCTAAGATGGCCAGCTTGGCACTCATACAAGAAAGGAGAACTGCCTTGAAGCCTCCCTCCCAGCAGGTTTCCTGTGCGTGCAGAGGGCTCAGGTGGACCCAGGCCTGGGGAAAACCACCATTGCACAGTTCCCAGTTCTCCCTCCCGCAGGCTTCAGCTGCTTAAAATCAGCTGCCTTTGCTGGAAGCAGGCCAGCTCGCCTCCATGAAGGAACCAGCTCCATATGCTATGCTGACAAAACCCCACTTTCTTCAGAAACACCTAAGTCTTTGGCTTTCCTTTTGTTTCTGTTGGCTTTAGTCCATTCTTAGGCATGACTGTGAGAGCCATGGCATTCCAAGGCTGCCCTTTTCTACTTTCCACTAAGGATGCAAAATGCTAATGGTGCATAGCATAACAAAAATAATTTCCATTTTCCATTTCCAGTGCTGTGTAAATATTGACCACCTAATCTTCACAGCAAACTGGACAAACATTTCTGCTCTAGTTATTGCCTCCAGCACCTTGAGTTACATGATCCCTGAGCCAGAGCTCCAGGGATGCTTCTCTGTTCTGTTCTCTTGGTGGTGTGGCCACTCTTCAGCACAGTCCATGTTCACTGCTTTCACTCTTCCTACAGCGACAGTCACTGGCAACAGCACCAGCAAGCCATCCTCTGGAGGTCATACAGAATCAAAAAGTCTTGACCATCTTGTTTTTCCCCCCCTCTCTCTTTGCCTTTTGTACAAGCGAGGGACCATCACCCCTCTTTTCTTTACTCCTCTGCTCATCTCTTTTTGCAGCCCGCCAAAATCATGACAGACCAGGAAGGGTGCTTTCACAATGGCTGCACTGAAATCTGTGCTTGGACCGGGGCTCTGTTTTTCAGACCTCAGACATTGCTGCAACATGAAACCCGCTGCTTGGCTGGGGGTACCCACTGGAAAGTAATAATAGGGACCACTTGATAAAAGGTTCTGGTCATTATTTCCTCAAGCTGTTTTGTCCAAGCACTGACATTGTAGGGAAACCGAAGAAATACATTCAATTTCTCTTAATTCTTTTGTGCAATTTCTGCCTCAGGGTTTTACATACTACTACTGTATGCTGTTAAATACCTGTTGTGTTTTATTTCAAGGTGATTAAAATAATTGTTTATTTTTCTAGTTATTAAAGTACTTGGAGAGCTTCCAAAATGAAAGTGAATACAGAAATGGCAAACATTTACTATTCTAACAGACAGCCATCAGTGCTTTATGAACTATCCCATTACATCCAAAAAATATCATTGTGGTTTCACAAAGGGTTCTGAGAACATTCGCTTTAAATTGAAAGACTCTGTTTCTACTCAACCAAGAACAGTGTTAATATCGATCCAAGTGCTCTGTGGAGCAATCTAATTTTTTCATGGTGGTACTACTGAAAATCTGGTAAAAACTGCATCTTTCAAAGTTACCAACATTTAAAAAGCAAATTGTTACATTTTTCGTTAATTAAAAAAGGCTTATAATAGCATTAATGATTCTTTCACTGGAGTGTGTCATTTAGGTGATGGCAGCCTAGCACATTAACTTTCCTTGGCTTTGCCTTGGCCTTTTAACTCCTCCAACTGATTATTACCCAATTTGTAAAGTCTCCCAAATGGGTCATTAGCTCTTAAATACATTTCTCCTGCTGTTTGGTATATACCCTAGAAACAGTAGGCTGTCAGAGAGCTAACTGGTTGGGAAGTAGCTTTCTGGGGAAAAAAAAAAAAAGTTCAAGAAATGCCAGATTAAATTAAGTCTGCAAAATGAATCATGGCTTGAAATATCCCCGATACATGATTAACTGAGACATCACACAGAATGTACTTTTTTCCATAAAGGAGGACTGGCATCAGCACGTATGCAAGCATATGTGCCCTTGTAAGCACCTGCAACTCCTGCTGCTTCCAATCCATGACAGCGCTTTGTGCAACCAGGCAGTCATCTAATGTGCTAAACTAGGAGACTAAGGAGAAAGGCTGATGGGACCAAGTCCTGTACTCCTGACATGGTGACTTTCCCTCTCTGCCTCCCCAGCTAAGCCTAGAAATTGTGAGCCAAAGAGAGAGCAACCCGAGACCACAAGCAAATCAGTAGCATTTGGTCCAAGCATATGAACTGCCCTGGGCAACGCTACACTCACCGACCAAATTTACGATATTGTCCACTGCCAAGCAAGAAAAGCAAAAGAACGTTTGGCCTTTCTCAGCCACAGATTACATTTTCGTATTTTTGTCTTACTTTACAATATGATGTAGGGCATCAGACTGAAATAAGTCACTGTGACTAAGTAAAAACTCTTTGTACTAACCCACTCATCTGCAAGCTATTCATGTGAAACAGAATAAAAGACCATCGGCCAGCAATACCTGCACTGCAGGAACTTCAAATATGGAGGTGTTGAATAAATTACATGTTTCCACACCAAGAAAATAATGTGAGGTATAACAACACTTCAACTTTTTCAACTAAGTTAAACTAATACAACTTGAGTATTAGCAAACGCTCTCATTAGTTTATGCAGCAACTTTTTTGTTCTATTCCTTAACTTTTATAAACCTTTCAGACTCCCTCCTCTCTTTGGCTGTCTCAGTTTGCTTGCTTCTCTTCATTCCAATCAGCATCTCTTTCTGAAAAGAGGCTACTCTGCTCTAGTTTTATCTGGTTTGCTGGAAGGGCAACACCTTTATGCTTTATGCCCTAAGCAAGGACAAGAGATGTGGTGTCCTTTGAGATAAAAATAATTGTCTGGAATGGTCCAATACATATAGATCTGCAGAACATTACTTAAGACACTAAAATCAACATCCTCACTAGTGTTTTCATAGCAAATGCATAGCAGGTGTCTATCGCTATGAAATTCTCAATTTCCATAGGTTTCCCCTGGAATATGCCACGTATACACTTGTAGGTACTTTGGTCACTGTGACCTTTGTACAGTATCATCAGAGGCAACACACAAACGCAAAGCTGAAAAACAGAGGACTCTGTTACTTTTAGTTATTTCCCAGAAATGCCTTTTTATTTAAGAAATCTGCTTTATAACCTTTCTGACAAATATCAGAGCTGAAGAAATTCTTCCTCTGAGGGAAGATTTATGATCCATAGGATAGTTTTCTTTGTCTGTATTTTTCAGGAGACTGGATATCATCAAATACAAACTGCTCTTTGATTTGTGTGTCTGCATGTTCAGCACAAAGAAATGGAACACAAGAATGGGAAAAATGACAATACTCTTTACCTACAGGTAACTTTTTGGCACAGAAATATTATCCGGTGTTATCAACTGGAAAGTGCTGAGGTACTAACGTCGAATGATGTGGTAGGTACAGATTTCCTGCAGAGAAAACTATGCTTGTTCTGTTCTTCCCGCTGGCCTCCACATTGGCAGGCACATCAATACCCCAGCAGATGGGTTTGGGTAGGGACTGCCAAAACACCGCATGCAGAAGGTTGCCCTTCATGGGAGGATTTCAGCTGAGGAACACCCGCTTCTTGAGAGGTCATGGTACCAGATGAAATGTTACAGGGCATAGCTCAGAGCAGAAGTAATTGTAAAGATAACCTGTTCAGCACAGAAAGGAGAATACAACTTTCTTTCCCTTGAGAACGCTCCAAGGAACCAGCAGCAAAATCCAAATCCATGACACACCTCATTTTTCCTCTGACTGGGTTACAGATGCCCAGGTAGCTCATGGGCTTGTGACTCAAGGCTCAGTTTGGCCAAGGACCACAACACAGATCTTCTGTACTTACAGTGGCGAAGACTGAGGCCATTTGTGCTTTCAAGCAGGGTTTCAAGAGGATAACCTTAGTTAGCCTGAAAAGGATGAGTGCAATCACCAAATCTCAGCAAGAAGAGTCAATAAGGTCTTGTTTATAAGAAAGCCTCTGAATAACTTTTGCGCTCAAAGTTAAAAAGGTTGCTTGAGTTCTTCCCTGAATCAGGAACAAATGCCAAAAATATTAGACTTAGGGGCTGATACGAGGTTGTCAGCTGACCTCATTTGGATAAGGTACCATCTTTGGCAAGCTGGTTTTTTTATTTAATAATACACTGATATACCTGAAAAGAAGATGACGTCTACACTGGAAAACATTTAAATATCTTCTCATCTCTAGGAATCAGAGGTAACCTGCAGTCTCTCCCTCTGAAATGAAATTGATGCCCCAGCTGTCCTGAAGTCTAGGTGACTTCTGCTAGTTACTTTCTGCTATGTTGGCTGCAGCATTCTCAAATTGCCCAGCCACTCAACTCAAACTAAGAACATTCAGCGCACTTTTAAATCCCCAAAGAGAACTGCTGTTTTTGTGGTTTGCATATGAAAGTGAGAAAAATACCAGTCTTATCATTGAAGGAAGATGCTTTAGGTAACTGGATGCTCTATTCTGAAGTCAAATAGCTGCTGCTGAATTACAGTTAACTCCATAAATATATGGAACATTTTAAATCATAAAGGTCTGTATTTCACATAGTAGAGATTAAGTAATTTTAAACAATGTGTGACAAATGCAAAAAATATTATCAGTGACTTACAGTTTTAAAATGCCCAAGACAACATTCAAAAGTAATCTGATGCTCACAGTTTCTCTGCTCATCTCTTTGGTCAGGCCGAGTATCATTATTATTGTCAAACAATATGATTTGGTTTAAAAAAAATAGTCTTTAAGCAATCCAGTTGAAGACAAAGTATGATTTTTTTAATATTTGGTTTGTATTTCTTCTCCCACTTATGAATTGCCCAATTCATTTTTTAAAAAAATAATAATCAAAAGTATCATTTGCTGATAGAAAAGGCATTGTAGCACATTCCCAATGTATATGGAATTTAAGTCCAGGTATAAGTACATCAGATATAAATTAGTGTATTTCACATATAAAACCCACTCTTTTTGTTTACTTTTGAGGCCACAAACTAGTCTCAAACTATTTAAAAGTAGGCACTTAATCTGCACTTGGCCAAAAATAATACCCATCATTTTTTGGTTATTAAATAACTCCGACAGTAGTTCTACTTGCAATATGCCTATCAGACTGATATGCACAGCTGATCATTGGGTATTTATCAGCCTGAAGTAGAAATTGAAAATAGCTTCAGCCTTCCTTGTTCTTCCTTTTTCTCCTTATTTCAAGGAAAAGCACAGCACTTGAAGACAATAGTTGGGAGTTTTCCCCCAGAATTAGCCCCAGCAGCTGCCTCTTGCGCTTTTGGAACGGCTTGTTGAACTGTTTGCATCACTTGCATGTTCTTACATGGGCAGACACCCAGTCCCATGTGCTGTAACAGGCTGCAGCTGAAGGCAAGCACTGATGCTAAGCACTACTCATCAGGCACTAACTTGCAGGAACTGTTTCTCTGGTCATGCCTTGTTTAATCGTGAAAATCGATGGTCTGGAGTGAACTTCATGCTGACCACAGTAACCCTCCCAGGTTATTCCAACACCTGGCCATATGTGTTGATGCAAATCCCATTGTGGTGTCCCCGAGCTGGCAGTATTCATCCCAATGGTTCTGGCTGTTTCAACAAGCTGTTAGTATCCACGTGAAGTCATGTAATTATTTCCCTGAATATCCAGGGTAAGGAGGGGGTGGGGGATACTGTATTGAAGTCTGTGGAGTTGGAGTATATGGTGGAGGTAGGTCAGCTGGGTACTCCATTTCGTATTCGTAACTGTATGGTGGTGGGGCCACTGAAATGGGAGAAAAAAGAAGACATAGTTAAAAATCTTTCTTTCGGATGCAGGCCCCCAAATATTTTCTAGCTGACATTGAGACCTCCATACAACAGATGTAAAGTCTCCTGGCAATGCACTCACTTTTTTTCAGACTGTCATTATATAGTCACTTTATGTCAGTGCAAGTCCTTACTTATTACCCTTTCCTTCTCTGCTTAGCTGTATGCACACCGACATAATACGCTGCTGACAGTGTTTGAGTGGCAATGTGGCAGATGATATGGCAGATATCATGGCAGGTGACATGGCAGAACTTAACTTTTTCAGGGGAGGAAGGCTGGGTTTTACCAGACCCATTCCCATTCACCCTGTTCAGCAGCAATGTGGATTTATGTTGTCTCAAATGAACAGTGCCTCCAGGGCTTTTGCTGATCTCCAGAGACCTCTCAGATCTCTGGATCCTTGGGAGATGTGTGCCACACCATGCTATGCCAAAGACAGCTGAAAGCTCCTCACGGCACAGCAGTGTCACACCTTCCAGGGCAAATGCTGGACATCTTCTCAGGGCTCAGGCTGACGAAGAACAAAGCTTTTGCTGTGTTTATTCCAATGGAGGAAGTCCATTTATTCCAATAAGGAGAGTCCTCCATTTGTAAATGGGCGTGGGCATTTAGGAAACAACAAAATTATTCACAAAAAGCTGAAAACATCTTCTCAGCTACTTCTAATAACCTTACAGAGGAAGGATTAATTCCGTGATCAAAAAGACAGTAATTGCTGCAGAATCATAGCACAGTAGGAACCAAAGGCTCCATATCAAGACCTCATTGGAATAGTCTCTACAAAATTTAAGGTCCAGAGCTTGCGTCTTCTCTGCTAATGTCACCGTGGATGATTTCTTAAGCCCTCCCCAGATGCCTCAGGCAGACTGTCAGTGAAACAGCACTTGAATAGAGGAAATGGAAACCCAAGATGTTCGTGATGGGGGGAAGAGACTCAAACGCCAATGTGGCAATGAAAAGCACTCCCTGCTCTCTGAAAACCTGGCTTCCACTGTGGCTGAGGCAAAGGATGGGCATCACCTCACTTGCCATTCCTGCCCAAAACAGGTAATGGCAGGGAGGAGGGTTGATCACAAACCCTGCAGCCAAAACCAAGGAAGTCATTACTCCAGAAGTGTTTATGACAGTGGGGAACACAGAAATATTTTCAGAGCTTCCCCATCCCCTAAAGACCTGCTGCTGCTGAGAGGAAGAACTGCTTGAACTAATGATTGCACCAGAAGTGGGGAGCATGCAGAGTCAAACTTCTGGAGGTGGAGAGACAGGAGTGATTCATTGCAGAAGCAGACTTGGGGAGGAAAAGGCTACAGCCCCCGAGTCTTCACTTTGCTCTTGTTTTTACAGCCTGCAGTGACTATTAGATTCTGAAGTAGCTCTTCAGCAATTCATGGTTGAGAATATTGCAATTTTCTTTCATTACCCATCTCTCTATGCAAAACAATGTTGCAATGATAAGGATGATTATAGATGGTTTTAGTTTAACTAGAAAGTAAGAGCATGAGGGAGAAAACAGACACTCAGAGCAGTGAACGTGATAAAGGAACACATAATAAATATTGCATAGCTTGTCTATAAGCATACATAATGCATTTGGGGTTTACTGCAACCTTTGCAACAGGAGGGAATACACAGGCAAAGGATCTCTAAGTGTGGGATGAGGGGACTTCATCCATGAAACACCATTGCCTTTTGTTACAGTGAACTCTCAAGTCATCCCAAAGCAATTGCACCTGGATTTGTAATTAAGAGTGTCTGTGAAGCTAAGATGGCTGCATTGCATACACACTGTTCTGCTGCTTCCAGGGTCCGCTTTGCTCTTCAACAACAAGGCCACTCACACATGGCGGGGAGCCCAGACAAATGAGCCTTGCAGATCCCAGCTGCCTTGGTGCAGATCCACCTCTGGTGCTCTTGTACCCCGGATCCTAGACCGGCACGAGTTGGCAAGTGTGGTGCAGAGAGTGGCTCTGCGTAGAGCTATCTCAGGTACAGCCTGGTGTACCAGTTGTCACTCACTATGGGTACCACTGCACTGAAGCAGACACATGAGGGGTCCACACTGTCCCCTGGGGTGCCCCAGATCCTGTGACAGCTTATTAGCTCAGTGCCAGATCTGACTTAGGCTCTGTGCCCTCCCTGGTGCTGCTGCCCTACACCTAAAACACCATCACACCAAAACAACGTAAATCCACAGACAAGCCTGCACTGAGCACATCCAGCACTAAGCCCGAGCTAACAAGCACCACCAGATCTCAGCTAACTTTGACCAAGGCACAGCAGGCATCTCTCTGCACCATGCCCCAAGTTCCCATCAGTTCAGGCAGGGTGCCAGGCGGATGCAGAGAGCTAGCTTGGATCCAGCACCGCACGCCAGCCAGCAGTCCCTCTTGTGACACACAGAACAGAACACGCTGCAAAGGCGCTTGTGTGCCTCTGTAGAAGTCATCTGGGATCCCGTGGCACCCAGCAGGGCTTGTGAGTTCTGGCCGAGTACCAGCCAGCTCGGGCTGCTTTAAGACTCCACATGGCACCACTCAAAGCCTTTGCGCTATGATCCACAGACCTTATTGTCCAGGTTTCCCCCTCTCTGTGGTATGCTGGGCCCCCATTGTATGGGACAATGAAAGGGAGCTGACTGCATGTGAACAAGAGCAAATACAAGAACCAGAACACAAAGGAAGAACAACTGATCCATTGCCAGAGAGCCTCTGGCACAGGGAGAAGGTCTACTCTGCACAATGCAGCATCGCCCCAAGTGAGGTCCCAACGTGCCACTGCGGGCACCACAAGCCATACAGCTGTGTTGAGTATGGCACCCTGCCAGATCTCATTAGCCCAGTGAGTAGCTGAATAAATTAGCCCAGGCAGAGTGCTGCACTGACGAACACTGCGCACGCCGAGCTGCCTTGCGATTCTCAGCAGGGAGCCGTGCTGCTCCCCTCCGGACTGAGAAGAGCCGGCTGCTGTATTCACATCCCCCACTTACTGCGGAGCCGAAATTACCCAAAGACACACTTCCAGCATGAACACAGGCACTCTTGCAGAGGTGTCATCTCTCTTCCTTACCTGGGTACGTGCTGATAGTGTTGATGTGCGTAGTTCGGATGACCCCTACTCGAGTCCCACGGTTGTTCTTCATGCACATGCAGACACAGATGGCAATCCCAGCAATCACTCCCATTATAAATACTATACCAAAAACAATTCCAGCTATCGCTGTGCCTCTGCAACGGGAATGGAAACAGGCCGTCAGTCTCAGCCAAATAACATTTACAAAACAAAATTATTTTCTCAGGAACAGCCCTGTTTGAGGAAAAAAAAAGCTCATATTGATTACTGAAAATGGTACAAATTCTGATCCATCAGAGCATCTGAATAGATAAATGAAAGATGGCTAAATCTTCCCACTTCGGGGCCTTCTGAATATAGTAATTTTAAATATTACGAAGAGTAATTTCTTCTCTTTGCTCTCATCACACAAGAATTTATTTTTTTTTCCTAAAGGCATTGGTATGATTTTCTTTTGAAAAGAAAGACTAAGTTATCCTCAGTAATATATTCCAGAAGCATCCCGAAGAGCCTGCATGCTGTGCTTCCACAGGAATGGTTTTGTCATTGTTTTATCTTAGGTCAAAAAGTCCTTCTGCTGTGCTTCTGAGCCCACAGATTAAGAGAAGCCTCTTCTTCTTGAGGATGAGAAGCAATAAGCAAAGCAAATGCCCACTCTTTTATACATCTGCTGCTGCAGCCGGCGTAAGTATTTGAGGCTTAAACGATTTCTTTTAAAACGGTCCAGAGGAACGTATCTAGTTCAGCCCCTGAAGTAATGAATCACACTTTCCTTGACACTATATACAGAAAGTAAAGGAAGCCTTATTGCACTGACACACACAGGAGAAAAGCCTCACTGAGAGGCACAGACAACTCCCAGTAATATTGAGGGCAAAATCAGCTTTCCTGATGAACCCTAGTTCACTCAGGTTTGTTGTCAGGCACAGGCAGTGAAGCATATGTTATATGAGAGATGGTATTTATAGCCTGCCCTTTTTATGAAAAAACCCAGTGACTTGTCAGAAATATTCTTACTCTGTGCATCTCTTCATCTTCCAGCAAAGATTTCAAATAACAATCTTGCTGGTAACTTTTGTACTGGACATTGTAATCAATCCAAACTGATAGTTTGTCGACATGAATAAGCTCCACTAGGAATTCTTGCAATGCAGGGATTACAACAGGCACTGCAATACTACAAAGACAAATACTAAAAGGAGTCTGAAATACCGTTTGGCTTCCCTATACAAGGGTGGCAATAAGCAGCAGGTCTGATTTTCAAAATGCAGCTAGCCTATGGTCTTTGAAAAAGTTAACAGGAGTCAGGATGGACTCAATACTTGAAAAATCAGATCTTCTATTTAGGAACCTAAATATGAATTTAAGAGGCTGTTTTTAGGTCCCAACTATTCAGGAACTTATCAAAATATGCAGGACAATTACTGGATTATATAGCATAAGCAAACACAAACAATTTGCTGTCTTACTAAAACACACTGCCAGGGAGCTAAATTGCTCTCTGCTTTTATGTAGCAATGAATGAAGTGTGTGCAGGGAGCGCAAATCTGTTAATATTTTGCAGGATATATAAAGGCCTAATTTATGAAACAACTCATGGCAGCAAGCACCTGGACATAAAACCAGTAGCTCAAAATACTCACGTGATCAAGTGCTTTGGCATTAACCAGCAAGAGTAACTGAGAAACAAGCCTCTCACCCCCCTGCATCCCTGATGGTGTACATCTAAGAAAAAGACAGTCTGATGCTCTTGAAAGCTGTGACCAAGAGACCTCCAGTTTTCCCATCTAGCTCTCTCTGGGAAGATTATCTCTACCTTGAGAGAAACTGCCATATGAGAAAACAGTTTGATTCAGGAGACTGAATTTCATTCTAGAAAGTTTTCTTGTAATACCACAATTAAAAAATCCTTTCCCAGGTAGAAGCAGAACCAGCCACTGCTGACCACTGGCCTCAGGTCCTGCATTGCATTTCTGCTTTGTACTCGGTCCACAGCTGCCCAGCTCCTGCATCCCAGCCTGGAGCAGGATGCAGGTCTGCCTGGCTAATCTTCTCAAATCCCAGAAACCACAACAGTTTCTTGCATTTCTAACCACCTCCACCCTGAGAAAAAACAAACGTCCATCCTAAGGACTGACAAAGTTGGGTAACAAACAGCATGTTACCGTCCCAGTGCTAAGTTAAAAGCACGTTTGAAACACAGTTTGAGTAGCGTTTGTCTCAGCTGTCTCCAAAGGCAAAGGTGTCCCATTTGTTCCAGAAGTGGTCAGCCAGATGCCATTCGTTCACCTGCCCTGTGATGGGTAGCAGTCTTCATGTGCCAGTGCCTATCTGACACTTCAGCCTCATTCCCAAAGCCCCCTCTCCCGTTCTGCAGGAACTGCTCCAAAGCAATATTGTTCTGCTAATTTAAATGATGAATCTGGCACACTTTATATAAGAACTAAGAGCGTTCATAAGGAAAGGAGAAGAGATGACAAAAGGTCCGATACCATCTTCAAAAGGAGTTTCCACTTTTCCCGAGATATTAAGCAGATACCTATAAACCTGTTAGTTTGCTTCGGATGACGGAGCTTTCACTTGCTTTTCACTGCAAGAGATTCACTTGCAGTCGCATAGATTCTCCTAGTGCTCCTTTGGTGGTGCTGGCTGACTGGCCCCATCTTGCCCCAGCAGGGCGAGACACAGCTCCAGAAAGCTCATCTGTAGCTGGCCCTATCTGAAATTCAACAAAGGCCGAAGTCCACTGGCAGAACTTCCAAGCTGGAAAATGGCTCTCAATCTAAGCACAACAACTACACTGGAAAGCAAAAAGCACTTCTGCCAGGCTAGCAAACTCAGGTCAGTAAGTAAAGTAAGGATCATCCGCTAAAGAATTCTTTTGCTGGTCTCCACTGTAGCTCCTGTTGGTATAACCATGAATCAGAAACAAAAATGATCACCAAAGAAATTATTCACTATCTTAGCTCTGCTAACAAAACTGGTAAGTGCATGCCTTACTCATGGTTCTGAAATCAGGACAAAAAAGTAGTTTAAATAGCTAGACCCACCGCTGCTCATGAATTCAGGTTTTCACACTGCAGTGGTAAATTTAGACCACCTATGGATAGTTACACAAAGAGAGCCTGAGATATGGAGCAAAAAATGTAGGTCACTTTGTAAAATCTGGTTACAGCCTGAGTACCAGCAGAAAGGTGCTTGCTGGTCTCAGTGGGATCAGACCCAGTACCACACACGTGAAGGTGTTCCAGGAATCGAGTGTCTGAGTTGAAAAGGATCTGTTTGAGAGGACTTCAGGGTATGTACTCTCCCAAATATCTATACCAGAATATATATTACAGTATACCACTCTCTGATGGTGAGTCAAAACATAAACTCATACTGATCCGGAGCCCTGGAGCCCTTGCTGTTCACAACAGCCCCTGGTATAAGTAGGAGCACTTTGCCTCTGAACATCAGGCTCCACCTTCTCAGCACCAAATCCTGGCAGGATGACAGTCACGCAGTAGCTGTTTTGGGCACACTGCACAAAAAATAAATGCTTGTTCTTTTTGTGGATAGCCTGTGGTATGACTAAAATGTATGAAGAAAAATAAGCACGCACTTTTTATAAAACGGCAAAGTTTCTCTTCATGCTACCAGGGAATTTTTGAAAATAAATATCCTATAAATATCCCTTGTTTTAGATTAAAAAATGCTTGCTTTCTCTCTCTTTCTCTCACTGATATTTTAAACTTCTGTACAGAGACACAGAGGGATACAGAGATTCTTCATGCTATCATCACTGTAGAGCTGTTCAAGGGAAAGTGCCTAAGAGAAAAATGACACCGTAAAGCAAAAGAGGACCTGGAAACCACACGGCAGACTCACATAGCAACTCGGAAGTTTGAAATAAAGGGAAAACTTTGAAAGGGAACAATTTGAATGAAAAAATTATGCAAAGTCCTTTACAGAAGCAAAACCAATGAAGAGAAAAAGACTGCCACAGAAAAACAATGCGCAGAAAAGGAGAGGGAAAAATAACATTAAAAATGTGGAAATGCCAAGAAAAATTGTTGAGGTAAAAATCAGATATTCCAAGCAGCAGCTTTCCAACTGCTTTTAGCAACATCCTGCTGGAAAGAATATAATTCTCATTCACAGGTTGGCACTTCTGGCCCAGCAGAGCCCTGTGCAGGGGATCAGGCCTTTTGCTGGGTGGCACCAAGGCCTTGGCAATGCTGGAGCCAGGAAGGGCTATCACCACTCTTGCAGACGTCGCTGCTGAGGTACCTGGGATCAGACAATCCATCCCTGACAATCCATCCAGTAACTTGGGTGTTTTACAGAAGTGGCAGAGGCATCATCAGTAGTTGCTCCAGCCCGTGTCTGCCAGAGTTGAGATAACTGGGGGGAAGGAGAGAGACCGATGAGCAGCCCTGCTCCCTCAGGTCTTAACGAGTGGGAATGGAGTTCATTTAGAACCTCTTTTCCCTCTAGAAGACTACCAATTTAGGGGTTAGGCAAGCAAAGTGGATGTCAAACTTACTCGAGATGAGTACTACCTCCATGGTCATCTCTGCTTTGGGGTCAGTGGACCTTGGAGACCTAAAATTCTTATGGCTCAATAGGTTAGTGTTTCCTTAAAGAAGAATAATTACTGAGCAGGTATCAATTTTGAAATGTATTGCAAGAATTTGGGAGCCAAGTTTCTGTGGCCTGTACTGCTATATGGCAGGGACTTCATAGCCTGTTGGAATCCTTGTATTGTCTGGTTTTCCTTCTCAGGTTCTGCCCTAACTTTACATGTGGTATCCCATGAAGCATAAAACTTTGCTGGGGATCCTGGTTTCTTAGCACAAAACTGCAAAGAAAAGAAAAAAAAACACCTTCAAGCCAGATTTTTCAGAAAGCCCACAGACTGTAATGTAAAATGTCTTCATTTCACTAGCCCTGAGACAGTTCCTCCCAAGATTGCCTCTTCCACCCCCACTTCCTACCCAGGGTCTCCCAGTGAAGTGTATATCCCTAAATTCCCCGTGTCACCACAGCTGAGGGATGCTGTACAGCCTGTCTCCCTAACCTTCTCCTGCCCCTGAGGTGTCCTTACCTGGGAATCATGCATAAGTTGAGTTGCAGGTACGGGTCAGGAGAAGCCAGACAAGGGGACAGACGCCTGCCAGCCCAGCCTTCAGCCACATCCTTGTACCTCAATTATGCTTCAGCCTCACCCCAAAATCCTCCCGCTGAGGCTTGGGCTGCCTTTCTGCACTCATGGCTCCACTCCCGCACCTCCTCTGTGTTCCAGGACATCCCCAGCCATTGACAACAACGTCTTCTGAGGATGCTGCGGGGTTAATTTGCATCTCCTCCTGTGTCCCCATCTGACAGCACCCCTTGTCCTGTGGGTATACTGGAGGCAGTGAGTGCCACACAGTGCTCTGCTTACTGTCCCCACGTCCGCAGCTCTTCAGCTTTTGAGTTGTGTGACCCTCATGCCCCTGCCCTTTTTGCATTTGTTGTTCTTCACAAGCAGATGGTTTTTCTTGATTCTTGTTTTCCTTTAGCCCTTCACCTCCCTGGAACACCTTTAAAGGTTTTCTTAAACTGGTGAAGCCACTAGGGACAAGTAGCCAAAAAGACGCCTCAGGAAGAACATAAGAAAAGAAAGAAAACTTTCTCTCCTGGCCTCCTTCAATGTTTTGCAGCTCAGCAACTTTCTGACCCAGACAGGTTGGTTTGTTTTTTCATCTGCATCACCCAGTGGATTTCTCCTCTGCAAACCTGCCCGGCCTCATCCTGAGCTCATGTAAATTTTAGCATCCACAGCCTCATGTGGCAAAAAGCTCCCCAGCTTAATTACGTATCTGAAGAACTGTCTCCTCTGATCTATTCTGAACTGAATGCCCGTGAGATCCACCCAAGCCTCCCAGCTCTCGGCTCATCAGCCGCCAGCTACCTCTTCCTCACTGCCTGTGATTTTACAGGCCTTCAGCATCAAGCCCAGCAGCCAACTCTTCCCCATCCTGCAGGAGCCCCATCCCACTTGGCTGTTCCATGCTCAGGGACTGCTCCATTCCTCTGATCACTCCAGCCAGCCCTCCTCGCACTTTTTTTCATCCTCTCCTCTTGTTTTCTGAGAGCTGCAGCAGCAAATATGACACAGAGGCACAATAAGGTTTGCTGTTTTCCTCTCTAGTTTCTTCTTAAATAATCCATGGTATTAGATGTGTTTTTTTTTGACTGTCAGACAGTCAGGAACAAAGATTTTATGACACTATTTACCATACTACCAAGTCTCATTTCTGAAAGGTAATGTTAGCCCAGAGCTAATCAATTCAGATGGGAGTTTGGGTTATTTTTTCCTGTATGCATTACATAGTGTTTATGGGTCCTGGATCTCCTGCCAGGACTTGTGTCCCCTACTGGCAGACACAGGATAAGGCTAGCACAGGTGAACTTATGCCACCAGTGTTTCCAAAGCCCAGCTCACTCTGTAATACTATATCAATTTAGAAACTATCGTTGCAGAAGCGACGGAGCTCTGCACCAGACATGCATTTATATTGGCATAAACATCTTTTCATCCCACAATAGATCACGTTAGCAATTTTACAGAAATTTGACTGAGTATGGCAAGAAGTTTTAGAAGCATGTGGAGATCAGTATTCCCACTCGGCCTCTGCCAGATTTCATTACCATATTAGTGCAAGAAAGATGTGCCATACTCAGTCTTCACTTTGCTCAGCTGATCTCTTCCATCTTCTAATCTTTCCTAGCTTCCAGTACAGCTTTAGTTCTCCAATTAATTTAGTGTCATCTCTCTGTATCTATGATTTGCTGGCAATGCAGCTCTAGAATAATATTAATAATAATGCATGCAATACGTTTTGGAATACTACTGCTAATGCTAATAAACATCCTTTAGGTTTTTTTTTCCCTCTCAGGCATTCAAAAAGAAGCTGATACGGTATTTTTTAAAACTCATTCTCTGAGATAAAATGTATAAAGAAAAGTCAATCATCTTTGATCTTCTGATCCAGCTACTGACACTTTGAAAAATGTACTCTTTGGACTCTTAATCAGACTTGATGTTACTTGGAGGGAGAAGGTGGCTTGACTATTTAATTTGCTTGGCAAACCCCATTTTACATGGACTAACAGCAGAAGTGCAGCACGGTCGCACACTGCCAGAGCAAGCAGACTTGTTTTGGGGAGTTTGTCCCTTCACCCCTCCATGGTTGGCCCTTTATTTTCCTAAGGACAAAACCACCCTCTAGCAGACTGGCTTTGCTGTCCAGGGCATTTTTGGCTTTACTGCGGGGGTACCTTGAGACCTCATGGCAAAAACTGATGCAAAAAGAGACTGACTTAGCTAGGGTACCCCATCGCTGAGCCAGCAGCTTTCTCACCATGGAGTTCTACAGCCCTGAAATGCAGACACCAGGGTAACACAGACTCAAAAGTCATCCAAGTTGGGAATCGGTTAAATAGTCAGCTAGCTGCTACTTACTGTTTTAAGTTCAATAATTAGTTTGCAGACTAGCAACTCAAATGGACCAGTCTTGCTTTTGAGCCTTTACTTTGCAAGTTGTTCTTAGACAAAATTCCAACTCTACTTCCTTTAAATACACTTTTTACTGCAGGGAGGAAGAAGATGATTATTGGCTTCCGTAAACAAATCCCGCCTGCCTGTTAAAACTGGGTACAGACTGTACTTGGACAGCATTTCCTTTCTTTTGCTCCCACCCGTTGTATTTAAGGTGTGTTGTTAATGTTTAATTCCTTCCAAATAGCTTCCTCTGTGCTGTTCCCTCTCTACCTTGTTATATTTGCAAGATTATTAACTCAAGCACCAAAATATCCAGATTAGCAGCTGTACAATGAAAAGGCAGGGGGTAATAATCCCAATTCCTGACCTCCCTCCTCCCAGCTCCTTATGGTCAGGTCACCACTTTGACACTGCTCCATACTGTGAAGTTACAGAATTTTGCAAAGGGTTAAAGGACAGCATGCTCAGTCTTTTAGTATTGCCAGCGCCTGAGCATTAGGTACCTCTACAGCTTGTTAAAAGGCTGCTGAGCCGCTGAAGCATAACTGTGGAATATTTGCAAAACCAGAGAGAAAAACACATAAACTGCAAACCAAAAGGATATGTAATTACAGCTTGGGCTATCATCGGACAGACTTCTCCGACAATCTGCCTTTTGAGAAATACGTAGACATTTTATGCCTACTTCCTTTATGCCAAACCATACGCTTTTCTCCCCAGCACATTACTGGAGATGCTGCTTGGCCAGTAGTGCTGCAAATTGCTTAAAATAAGTGATCCTGGAAAGGCCAGCGTAGCTGCTACAGTAAAGAGTGAGTAGAGAAATCAAGCTCTTTCTCCAGCTGGTTCCCAAACTGCTTCCCCTGCCGGCATATGACAGGCCTGAGACGCTCCCACTGCCCTAGAGAGAGGGGGTGGAGGAAGGGATAGCATCGCTTCCACCCTGCTTAGGGGTCAGTGCAGGGCTGGCTCAGAAATAATTTTATGGACAGAGGGAATGACGCATGAAATGGGAGGGTGCTGGGAGGTGCACGCTGCAATATAGCAAGCACAATACTTAATACACAGTGGTGTTATTAACTGATCATAGCTAAGCAAATACATTTTGATCAGTCCCAGCCTGTCCAGCATTTTCATCAGACTAATACATGCACACATGCAGAAGCTGGTTTTGAAATGCTAAGTCTATCTGTCTGTCACTTCAAAATTTTCAGAACATTGGTAAAATGTGAAAACAAATCCCCAATGATGCATATTTAAATGAAAACAAGAGACTAAAAAGAGGCAGAAATACAGAAGTAATGGGAGGGAGGGTTGGTTTAGATCTTTTGCATGAAAGAATTCCAACTAAGATATTGCAAGGCTTCCAGTTACCACTTTTCACCCCCCATGCTCTCCTGCCGCTTCTCTGTCCTTGCTTTGCAGCAGCTCCTCTCACCCCACCTTTCCCTCTCAGACATCCTGTGCTGCAGTCATGACCTTCCCTCGCTCTGTAATGTGCTTCACATGCTTCCCTGGAAAGGAAACAGAAGCCATAATGCAATTTCCACTTTCCAAAATGTTCCTCATTGTGCTCATGAATCCAAGGCTCAACCTGCTTAAATGCTTTCTGACTTAAAGGGAAAATGATGGCACAATTGTACCTAATGCAGCCTTCTCTTTAGTTCAGAGAATTTTATTCCTTTTATGCCTGCAGTTTGCATTGCTGGCTCAGCCTGCCATTTAAAATACTTCCTGAATCAACAGCAATGGGAGATGCTTAAATTGCTGCCCAACTTCCAGCCCTTTGACTACCAAAGCACAAGATGTCAGGACAACATAATGGGCCTCTGAAAAGACCACAAAGTCAGTAACCCCCCGTAATAGCTCACTTTTGGCAGCTGTGTTACAGGGTACAAACACTTAGGAGAATCCCAGGAATATTACCTTTCTGGTAATTCTTAACATACTGTTTCTGACAGTGATTTTATGCATATCAGCTTCTGCAAACACTTGACTTCACATGCTCCATAAGCTCAGTGCAGGAGAATCCCACAGCTCCCTTCCTAGGAAGTTCTTGATGGAGGAGCCTGACTTACTACTCCTGACTTCTGGACCTCTTGCCTGTCTGATCCCGAAATCTCTGGGTGACCAAGAGTCAAATCCGTCTCTTTTTACCCAGGTGTGCATCTAGAGTGTATTTTTACCTGGCCCAAAGCCAAGAGTAGAGTAGAGTCATAGTTGCCAGAAAGGTTGATAGTTCAGCACCTTTTTGCATGCCTGCTGCCAGCTTTGTGCTGGTAACAAATCCCAGAGCCAGCCACGCATGAAGTGGTTTTGGTGTGCCAGGGATCATGCTGCACAGGGTGAACTGTGTTTTGCTTAGAGAAACAACTGAGCGGGAACTAAGGGAAAGGGTCAAAAGACAGGGCTCTTAACTTTTGCTCCCTGAAGCAGAGGAGCACCAAGGCAGGATGGAGGTGACTCACATATTAAGTTAATTGTCAAAGAGAAAGAATTGTGATGGCTGTAATCAAAAAGAGCAGTTCCTCAAAATTTCCAAGGCAATTGGCTAACCAGGGAAGTAAATGTTAGATTTGGAAACCAAAAGAGAGCTCTGCCACACTCCAGGATGTCTTCTGTGTCCTCCCTTCATTTTCTTGCTATTGGCCTCCATGTCTGTTTTTGCAGTTTCCCACCACTTTGCCCATTCCAATCAACTTTACCTGCAAAATAAAGGTTGGCCCTTTCTGTATTTAGCTTTCTTCATTACAAGACTGTCTTCTCAACAGCCTTGTGTGTGCCACCCTGAGTGCTGCAGCACCAGTTGTAGCTGCTGGCAGACCTATGAGCCAACCAGCCTCTGCTGCCACATTTCCTTCGGCTGAAACAAAGAAACCAATGAAAGAGAATTAATGGTTGTTGGCAGAAAACCCTCTACCCCTTAACATGACAACTGCACCTTTTTGTTGCAGTTTCTGAAAAATAACAACAAAAGCGACAACAAAAATAGTAGCAGCACTCTCCTCTGTTTCATTGGGGTGGCAGGGTGAAAAAGGATAAGCATCAGGGTGACTTTCCTCAGCCGTTAAGAGCTGGGACCCGATTCCCAGAGAAGGCATCCTCCAGGCATTTCACAGAAGTGCTCATGCTGGCACCATGGAGGCCAGGGCCGGGTGGCTCAGGAGGGCAGCGCTGGAAAAGACTTCTCTTGCCTGCTCCTGATGGCAGCACAAACTCATACCAAACTCAACTGACCGTGTATCCTTGGCTGAAACTCAGAGACTGAGTAAATCGAAGTAAAGACATGTTATTTTCCTGCCAGGTAAATCCTTTCCATGACAGGGCTGCCTCTGAGAAGCAAAACACCATGGAATATAACCCAAAGACAATGTTATTATTTATCTTGCTAATGAGCAACTGGTTTGTATTAAGTAAACGTGGCTCTTCTAGGCTGCAACCATGGGCCTTCTACGTTTCACTCTGGGGCTCCCAAAGAAGGCTACAGTTCAAGCATTCAGTCTCAAAATACTCTAATGGAGGCAAAAGCCCAAACTTGGTATCTTGCACTCAGTCCATGCTTCATATAAAATTGTGTGTTGCTGACTCAAAATCTCCTTCCCAATTATGGAAAAGTTGAGGCCAACAGAAACATTTTTTTCCTTCTTGGTGGTCAGCTCTGAAGACAAAAGTAGCCTAGATACCAATCTAGTAGCTTATGTAGATTGCTAAGTAAGACATATTTTTAATATTGAAAGATTTCTGCCTAGATGCAATGTAGCCCCTAAACATACACTTGGTGAATCATTGCATAGAAGTGCACTATCAGCTTCCAACAGAGACAGCACAACCCAAATAGGAGCTTTCAGAGGAATGAAGATTACAGAGTACAGAGCGACAAGACACCAAACTAACGCCAGAGACCAGATACTACAAAACCCACTGCAGCTCTTGGGCAAACTGAACTGGAAAAGCACCATAGAGGCCCTCATCCCTGAAATGCTCTCTGCTCATTCAGTCCATTTTTCAGGAGTCCATCATTCTCCCTCAATGGGAATCACAGATCTATCTTCCTCTGGCATCCTAGAATATATCCTTGTCACCTATTTAAAAGTTGTATGGGGCCTCAGATCACAGAATCATAGAATCACGGAATAGTTAGAGTTGGAAGGGACCTTAAAGATCACCAAGTTCCAACCCTCCTGCCATGGGCAGGGACACCTCCCACTAGGGCAGGTTGCTCAAAGCCCCATCCAGCCTGGCCTTAAACAATTCTAGGGATGGGGCATCCACAGCTTCTCTGGGCAACCTGTTCCAGTGCCTCACCACCCTCACAGTAATGAGTATCTTTCTGGTACCTAATATAAATCTCGCCTCTTCCAATTTAAAACCGTTACCCCTTGTCCTGTCACTACACCTCCTGACAAAGAGTCCCTNCCTGTATTTGTGCTTGGGGTTGCCATGGACCAGGTGCAGGACCCTGCACTTGGCTTTGCTGAACTTCGTGCGATTTGCACTAGCCCACCCCTCAAGCTTGTCCAGGTCCCAGTCCAGGTCATCCAGAGTAACTTCTTTTCAGGAACATGCAGTTTTCTTCATGAATTGCCTCTCTCTGAAGCAAGTAGTGTCTTGGGGAGAGATCAGTGGACACCTGAATGCAGCAACACCATGAGTGCAAACCTTATTTATCCACAATATCACTGGAAAAGCATCTGCAGAATACGAACTGGAGGCTTTGGCTCCTCCCCCGCACCTTCTGGAAAGAGTAGCAATGCTTCTGCTCCTTTTAATAGAATGTCGCATCCCCACCAACACCGTGAGGGAAGGAGCACCAGGACCCAGCTGATGAAGCAGCCTCAGGGCTAGTGCTAGTGATTGGTTACCTGGTGACTACATCTGCGACTAGAAAACAGCTTTGACGGCGGAAAGCCAAGCCTCTTACAGATCCTGCAAAGCTCAGTGCACATGAAACACAATTCACAGTCCTTCCCTAACTACTAGTATTGTTTCAGCTGTACTCTTTCACTTGCACTACTGAGAAATAAATTACTCCTGGAGCAGAAGTTTATTAACTCTTTTTAATCCTTGGCGATTGAGGAGGAAGAAGGAGAGAATTTTGCCATTTTACGCAACAGAGAAGAAGAGTGTAACCGAAAATCCTTTTCCCACAACAACAGAGTGAGAATGACATAGAATAAGACAAAGCACTAAAATACCTGAAAATGAAAAGCTGCCTGCAAACAACACTGCTTTATGGACCTGAAAAACAGTTTTTTGACTTTTTCAGAAACTTGATTCTCGGAATATAAACTGTGCCCCCAAAATGCATGTATGATTCGTTAAATTTCAACTCAAATTGGAAGATTTTACTGGTTTTAGAATTCTGCCATTAGACAAATAAAAAAGATGCAGGGTTTTTTTGGACATTGAGTAACGTGTAGTGGTTCCTAGAAGATTCAGGAGAAAAAGTCTGGATTAAGAGATTAAAACTACAGCATCATAAATTATTAGATTCCATTTTAAACAGAAAATAATACATTATGTGCATTGCCTCAGCAACAGTGCATAAGCTTTTTAAAAAGGCAGTGTTAGCCAGTACTGTATATTTTGGATCTAAATAAATCTATCTGGGCTTT
Organism: Jacana jacana; assembly: GCA_013400555.1. NCBI lineage: Eukaryota > Metazoa > Chordata > Aves > Charadriiformes > Jacanidae > Jacana > Jacana jacana. The sequence goes on along the minus strand of VZTM01002622.1, from coordinate 48,954 downwards.
GAATTATCCATCATAGGGATTTTTCCCTCATAACTTCCAATAAAAATAATAAGACACTGAGAGTTTAATTTTAGAAATTCTGGAGCAGAGTGAAAGAAAAATAATGTTTTTCATCTTCTATTTCCATCTTCTTTCTCTAATGTATTTTAATATTCAACTCTTACCCCTGTGAAAGCAATAAAAGAGCCTCTTCTGCATTCTTTCCTGCATCAGATTTATAGCACCAATTCCATTTTTCTTTCTTATTGTCTCTTCACAGGTGCTGTGTCAGAGCTTATGAGGACCACAAAGACCCACTGAGACTAAGCCAGTGGACATTCTGGCTCTAAGTCACCATATGCAAACACCTATGATGAACTTGGAAGTATTTACATAAGTCTTTGCAGGATTCAAACCTTATTTGTAGCATAAGCAAACTATGGTTTTAGTGGTTTGGAATACCCTCATTAAGCATGCATGAAGTGCCATTTACAAATGTAAAAGGAGTTAAGTGCTTGGGTATATGAATCATTTTATGTTTCTGGAGAAAAAGGACTATGAGTCAGAAAACTAAAAAAACCTGAAAATTAAAGTGTAGTTATAAAAACATGCTGTGGCTCTTACGGGTTCCATAAAACGATGGAAGTCACTTTATCTGAAGGCAGCCATGCTATGCTGAGGATGCAGAAGTCACCGCATGATAAAAATGTGTGCACACGCTACATTAAATAATGTTGAGCTAGATTTGACCTCTTCCACCTCAGGAGCTGTTTTGGGGCTGGAGAAGAGCTAGTTACTGACGAATCAGCAAGAACTTCCCTTGCAAGTGCATGAAATCATTGCTCATCTGCCTGTATGGCCCGGACAAAAGACAATGAAACCCCATTGAGCAGTGAGGGAGAGCAGTCTGAGGATCCAGTCCCTTGATACCCTTTCCCAGGAGATAGGATGTTGCTTATTCCTGTAGAGCCGTGTAGAAGAGATGCCTGGTCCCTTCCTCATAGTTTCGCTGTCACTTTACCTTGGTTTTTACACGAACAAGATGTAGCAAGTAAGGTACCCTGACTTCTTTAGGCACAGTGCCCAATGTCTCCTCCCCTCTCATGCAGGGAAGGTGAGAAGCGCTCACTTGGAAACCTCAGGAATGAACTTAAAACATATACTTAGGTTTAAATATCATGCCTCCAATGAAGTCTGCAGTCTTCATGCACTCTGCTGAATAAAAACCTAAATCCACTGTCTGCCAGACAATTAAAATGTTACCCTTCCGTTTTAGTTTCACCTAAGGTAAGAGCTTTGACACTTGTTTTACTCTTTGAGAAGAAATGCTCTGCTCCCTTTCAGAAAGGCGAGGAAGCCTGGCAGAAGGCTCTCCCATGCCGTGATTATCACATTTGACAGTAGTTAAACACAACCAGGAACACCAAAGTGCAGCCAGCCTTCAGGTGTCCTTTGCCATGCTGCACGCTCTGGTAAGTTCATGCCCTTTCACAGGGCTGAGCGGTCGTCATGGCTCTGTGAAACAACAACGGCATCCACGAGCCAGGAGGGCTCATATCCATGCAAATATCTCTGGCAGCAAAAATAGAGATGCAGCAAGAATTTGAGCTATTTTGACAGAACAATCTGTAAACGGAACATTTTGCGAAGTTTTCCTTGAGGCTTTTACGCGTTGCTGTTATGTCACGACCTGTTACTAATCCGAACTTCACACCATTTTACAGCAGTGTGAGGGAACTGACTGAATCCCATTATATGGCTTGCAAAATATTCAACATCAAAGGCATCCACAACCACTAAACCACGTATTAATGCAGTTTTCATTAAGATATATGCTCACGGGGTCAATCTTTTTTTTTTCTAAGCGACACACTCCATTACAAACATTTCAGGTGTATGTGCAGCTGCTGGAAAGATCAGACAGGTCAGTCAACAGCGCGGTGAGGTAACGCAGAGAAATGTTTCCCCAGGAAAACAGAATGAATTCTGCCCTTTGGCATAGGTGAGCCATGTAACCTGATTCAAACAAGAATTACACTTTTGAGTCAAGAAACATATACTTTAGCCTACACAGTTAACTAATATATTGAACAGGAACACTGTGATACAAAGACATACACTCTGCTGAACACCAGCTCCCCCAAACAACTCCTGTCTGGAAACACCGTCACATAAGAAGGCACCGAAAAAGCAATTTCAGAGTTTTACATCAAAATAATATACGCAAGGTCAATTTAGAGATATATTACTAGAATTAACACAGTTGTAGAGGAAGCTTGAAAAAGAGAAGATTCTCAATGGATTGTAAGAGTATGTCTCTGATCAGCCTTCCAGTAAGTCCTTGAGAGGTGTGAATATTAAGCTTGTCACACTTTGGAAAGCAATCATGTGACGGGTTGCCTGTGATAACGGGAGCCCGGCTGTGGTGACCCGCGAGTGCAAGGCAAGCAAAAGTTCTGAATTCAAAGCTAAGCTGCAGTAGGAGGTTTAAAAAAAAATATGCAAAGACATCAAAAGCATGTCTTTCTGAGTCAGTGCTAAGTCACCAAAGCTCTGGGAAAGCTCCGGGCTGAGAGATGGAGAGAAGGATCTAATTAGCAACCTCCATTCCAAACGTCTCCAAATTTTCAGTTCTTTTCTTTCTGGAGCAGCTGCATGCACCAACTGTTCCTATACAAAACACAGGAACACTCTTGCATTAAGCAAACATTTCCTCCAGCACAGATACTTTTATCGCATCAGGAGAAAGGGAGGTGAGATCGTATCCTCAGACAGTTCTCGTGGCATGGGAGCGGCATTCTTGGTCACCTGCCTGATGGTATCAGAAGCATGTGGTGGATGAGCTAGCCCAATCAAACTAACTGTACAGTACAGCAAATTTTCTGAGGTACAAAGCAGAATTATGCTTCCCAATTCTGGGGAAGACAAGTGGTAAATTAAAGAGGAACAGAGTGATGTGAAGTAAAAAAGCTGATGGTACAATAAGGCAGAGAAAGTACAAAACAGGAATCTAAGAGCAACTACATTGACGAACCAACGACACTAATGAAAGAAAGAATTAATTGGTCCTCTCTGTGCCTCTGAGGATCTCTCCTTGAGCCTTTCAAACTTCAAAGGCTCCTCACACTCAAACAGGCTGAGTTGAATGCGAAGGTCCTGACTCAACAAAACACTTCATCACTTAAGATTTGAACATATGTTTAAATGCTTTGTGGCACTGGGACTCCAACGCTTGAGGGGAACGAGGAAAGCAGGAACAGAAAAATAAGTGGCAGAATGTTGGACTTGGCAAAAGCAGCAGAATGCACTGCGTCTAGTACGTGACATGAGCTGAAACGGAAGGAGGCTGGGAACAGAGTTAAGAATTAACAGGGTGTCATGGCTTAACCCCAGCCAGCAGCTAGGACTATGCAACCACTAGAAAGAAAATTAACTCTATCTCAGCTCAAAAACCAGGACGCAGGGTTTTAAGTACCAAAAGCCTAGATGCCATAATGGCCGAAAAGGTCTAAACTTGAAGTTAGGTGAAGCCAATGAAGCACCGTTTTTTCTCCACTGATCAGAGTTTTACAAGCAGTGGTGCCCTACCTGTGGATTGTGCCTCACAAAGAATGGCCTTGTGGCTTCTCACCCTTCACATGAACAGCCAACACTTCAACTGGACTGAAGGTTTGGGATAGGCACACTTTAGGAAGAGGATAGCAATGGCACATAGAGATCATGGGAGTGAGCAAGGATGGGGGTGATGGAATTGTCCAAACTCCAGTGTCCTGACAGGAGAGCATCCAGAATTATGAGAAATTCACCAGAAACACATGGCTGTATCACCTGGCACACACAGATTCCCATCACAGAATGAGGTCCCATCATTGGAAGCCACGTTTTGACCATAGAGTGAAGATACATCCATGCAGAAATTGCAAATCGGGTCATGGAGAATAAAACCAGCAGTTGAGTTGGCTGCATTAATTAGAAAATTAGCCACTCGTGCATTTGAGGAAATTTAATCACTGCATAAAAGCAAAGAAGCACCAGGAACACCAAAGAAAATTTTGAGACTTCAAAAAACAAAGAGGAAAGCAAAACATTACAGTGCATAAAGAAACTAGGGAAAAATATGAAGGTGTTTTATCACACTTCTCATTTTCAGGCTTTTGCAATGGACAGCTTACACTCTGAGTGGCTTTTTTGCAGTTTCACTATTTTAGACTTCAGCTACCTATGTCTGCCTGAACAAAAAACGTGACTTAACAATCATGTAAATGCATTTTTATCTGCCTGTCTTTAATGTTACCCTCTTGTCTACAGCACTGAATAGATGGTGAAGTCGATATGAAACCCATAAAGCAAGAGAATACAATGACCAGTATATATCACTTAATGGTGTAACTTAATGGCTGCATTTCCTGCCATAAAAATGCACTTGTGCCTTTCTCATGACCTGCCAGCTGTAAGTAATGAAATATGGGATCTTCCAGCTACTTAATTATTGTAATGTTTGTGTAGGTTTTGCTTAGGAATTATTTAATAATACTTTGTTCCACATTGTGTTTCTACTCAGCTTTATCACATAGATATTATAAAAAAAGAGATTTACAGCTTTTTTTTTATATCAGAGAATTCATGAGGATAAAGTAATCTACATGCCTGCATGTTTTTTAAGACCTTAATTTCAAACATCAGGATATCACTTATGCCTTTGTGTCCTGCACTAACCAAAGACAACAAAGCTTCTAACAGGTCTGTGCCAGTGACAAACCACCGTTATATTTAAGAAGCAATTTGTATTTTTTGAAGCAAATATAGGAATGTAAAATAAAAAGTAGTCCCTCTGTATTTCTGACATCTAAGATATTTATTTCTCAACTACTGCTCGGTACATGCCTGCACTTGTCCAGCCCAGTCACCACAGTAAGATCTAAATATTGCATCCACCAAAGAAGTAGCATGAAGTATCCAAGGAATCATTTCAGTCCCACTATGCTTTTGCTTTCCTTCAGCAGCAACTTATCTTGAAAGGTGTTTCATGTGTTTCCAAATCTTTTTGCAACCCCCTCATTTCTTTAATGGGTTTGGGGATTATGAACAGACCCTCCCACCACAAAGGAATCAGATAATGATCAGATAAACATCTGTTTAGAGACTGAAGATTGTGTTAGATCCATTACCAGATTAGGAGTGGTCTGGAGACCCTGTTGTAAACACCAACTTCTGGGAAACAGAGAAACAGATAAATTAAATCCTTCCATTTCAAAGCAGCAATTTGATAAAGTGCATTTTTCCTACTTCTCCCCCCCCCTCCC
>VZTM01002622.1:32248-43659 GCA_013400555.1 Jacana jacana | reverse complement strand
CCCCCGAAAAACAGGGTTCAGTTGATTTCAGAGAAAAAGGTTTTCACCACTAATGAGAAGCTGAAAAGAATTGAAAGCTCATACGATTTAAACCAAGGTGTTCCTTTCTTCTTATTTAATTGTCAAAGAGAACAGCCATGTTTTAATTTTGCCTTTTCCTCATTTACTAATTGCACAGAAAGCTGTTTCATTTAGCTTATTTAGTTCCTTACAGAATTAACTCTACAAAAACAAAATGTAAATCATGCTTAAACACTGACAGTTTAGACTACGGGCAAGCAGGTAGGTCTGATTTGAAGTAGGAGAGAGTTTAAATGCATATTTGATTCTGAAGTCATGATCAAGCACTCTACTTTTCCTAGCCTTACAGCTGTGCTGGATTTTCAGAAATGCACACCAAGATAAGGGTTTTGCCTGCCTTAGACTCTGGTCCTACTGCTCAACCTTCAGCCCCAGGTGAGGAAGCCATCTCAGGGTGTGGGAAAGTAGGAGATGGGGGGACAGAAGATCTCTTTCCCAGCTTCCTAAAGAGCCTCACCTATTTTGAATTAGTTGACATCATGCACGTGTAACAATATTCTGAATATAGAAAGTAGCTTCTTCTTTCCTCCCTGAAGACAAAAAAACCTTGTTTCAGTTTCCCAGCTGGCTTGAGAGGCTGACAAATATTAATGCAGATATTCACCAGCCAAGGACCTGGCTCAGAGGGTTTTAGAATAATTTCTCCTGAATAGCATTCAAATGACCCTTACTGCACTTCCTCTGTGTAAAATTATAGCAAATGACAGAAGAAATAGTTTCTCCAACTCCGACAGCACTGCACCACGCAGGTATCCACACTGCAGCCCACTGAGGAGTGTGGAGCAGGGCCAAAGTGTGATGAGAAAGGAGTGTCAGAGAGGAACTGTTATGGACACACCACACCCCAACATTTCCCATCCCCTCTGTGCCACTTAGGACAGGAAGGCAAAGGAGCTCGCGATGAAGAAGTGAAGTTGAGCCAAGGATAAACCCTGGGGCAGTGGGTGAGGTAAGAGGAGGGTGGATTAATTTTTGTCTTTGTTTCTCACCACCCAACTCTGTATTTAATTGGCAAGAAATTAAATAAATTTTCCCTTGGTCGAGTCTGTTTTGCCCATGACAGTAACTGATAAGTGATCTCTCTGGCCTTATCTCAACCCACAAGCTTTTAAATCTTATTTTCTTCCACCTGTCCTGTTGAAGAGAGGGAGCGAGAGAGTGGCTGGGTTGGCCAGCCAACCAAGGTCAAACCATCACAAGCAACCCCATCTAATTTTCTTCAATGATTCCAGCTCTCAAAGACAATGTTCCAAGATATCCAAGTACCCGGCACCTATGGCAGTAGGAGTCAGATTTTTAGCTGATTAGAAGGCAAGATCTATCTTAGAAACTCCCAGGACTGGCCCTAAGCTGCTCACTGCACCTCTCCCCCAGAGATTCCCATTCACGCTGCAGGGACCATTCCCATTTCTGCCAATTATTTACTCAACTGCCACAAATTACAGTCTGATATATTAAGAAAACACAATATTGAAGCAAGTTTACCTCAGCTGCATGAAACTTGACTGCCGTTTTAGGGCAGGGGGCACATTTTTTTCACTGAATGTCTGGGTTGGCTTTTTTGTTGTTTTGGTAATGTTAATGTGACCTCTGAATCGGGGCACTAGAAGGTTCCTCCTCTTCCAAAATTTTCTGCTTGGTGAGAGCAAGTACAAAGCAATTCACTATAGAGATATCAGAACTGGCACAGACCGGCAAAGAATACAGTATATTTAAAAATGTAACACGCAGGTGCTCAGAGGTTAAGCTCACCTATTCTGGTCTCAAGCTGACACGACATAAAATCAGAGGTAGAACAGCTTTTGTGAACCGAGCTGAGGGAACAGGCCATTCATTAAAATGTCACGCTGAAAAACTGGAGATAAGTGACAATAGTTTAAACAGAAAGCAAAAATAGAATGAGGGGCAAAAAAAAGTCCCTATTTAGCATCCCAGTAACATTCTAAAAGACTTGATAGTAACTGGTTAAACATCACTTTCAGAAAAAAAAAAAAAAAAGGTTTAATGATTTAACATGGAAAGAGAAAAATAAAAACAACCCAAACACTAGCACTTTCAGAAACACATTCCCTGTTATTCCCTGTTGTTAAGGCTAAATTCAGCAAACACCTGTGTATCATTTAAATTTATGAAAGTAAAGTTAGATCACACCTCTCGTAAATATCTGTGCCCACCCCACTAACCTTCTACAGAGAAACCTCAGGCGTTATTTTAGGATGTGTGCAGCATCCTATTAGGTAGAGCCGTAAAGAAATTAGTGCTCGAAGGGCAAAGCTAGGAAATGCAGCCAAGAAAATCATTGCCTTGAAGTTCCAGTGGTGGCAGAAAGAAGATTTGCTGCTGTCCTGAGGCTAACAGGGTGAAGTGAATGATATTTAGTCCTGTCCCACCCTACCAGTCTCCACTCCTGGGGACAGGATCTGAGTAAGTCTGACTGAAGCAATAAAAATGTTGATGTCATGCTGGAAGGAATAAGCTGGAAGTGTGGCTGGACAAACTAGAGGTCACAGGCTGGATTTTGGCTTCAGCGCCTGCCTTCACTATCTGAAAATACAGATGGATTCTTTATATATTCACTCCCATGTAGCAGGTTTCCTTTGTCAAGATAAATACAAGAAATCACCTTTTTTAAGTTGTGGAAGTTGATGGAGGTGTCCCTAATTGGGTTTTACAAATCGTGTGTAGGACACCAAATTAGCTTTATGAAAGCACTCCTATAAGGTAAGTAAACAATAACCCTCTTTTGTAAAAGAGGAGGCACAAGAGGTTGAACTGCAGCAGTTCCTGAAAAAGAACCCAGGATTTCCAGTCCTCATGCATACTAACTGCTTGCCACAGGCATCCCTCTCCCTACTGCAAAATAAAGCTTTATAATTTCCCAGTGCTTCACTGCATTGATGTGGAGATACTGAAACACAGTGCTAGAGGCCTCCTAGAGAGTCAGGGCACACAGATCTGTACGGAAATGCAGAGACTGATGCAGGCTGTAGGACCCTTTCCTTTTCCTTAGCACCTGCATCCAAAGGGTCTAATGTGCTCCAGAAGCTGATGCTGAGCTGAAGAGCCCTCCAGTGACTCAGTCTGACTGCAGGCTTGAATTCACAAGGAGTTCTTGCGAAAGGAGGCTGGCAGTCATAAATAAATGTGCGGTATTTTATGGCTACCAGCAAATTTCCATGATCCATTAGTTTGGATCTGGGCTAAATATGAATGCAAACTCAAGAAGTTGCGGGTCAGGACACTAATAAATAAGCAACACTGGCAATAAATGGAGAAGTGCAGCCCCAGAAGCTACTAGGATGCAGTTTCAATCTCACCCAGGCATCTCTATACAAAGACTTTGGGTTTATTGGGTGCTTCTCCTGCTTTAGGCACTGTGGCAGTCAGGATGTTTGCTGAAACACTAGCCTTCAATATGCTCAATACTTAAGCATTGAGGGCTGCAGATAAGCTGTGTGTAGCTGCTGGAAGCAGTAAACCACAAGCCTCTCCCCTGTTTTGTACAGTAACCCTTAGATTTTTTTCTCACCCTTTGACCAGAGGAGGAACGAACGAGTGAACTCAAGGCAAAGAGTTAGGCTGTCAGTTTCTTTGCTGTGTAGGAGGGGGATAAAGGCCTCCAGCTTTCCTCAGGTCCAGCTAAATACTGACAACCTCTTTTGGCACGGAGTCATAAGCCAAGGAGCTGGGTGGAACGGAGTCAACCCCCAGGAGAAAGACACAGGTCTTCTCACCTATCTGTTAATAAACAAGAAAAACATCTGGTAGTGCATCCCATTCGTCTTTGTGTTTTCCACAGAAGTGTGGCCACCTACAGTCACGCGAAACCACAGTAAAGGGCCTGCACATTAAAAGGGTAGGAGTTTGCACTCACTTTGCTGCCACATAAACATGCAAGATGAAATGCAGATTTGGGGGGGGGCAGAATGAATTGGGCACTGATGGTAGAAGTGGTAGGAAAAAGGAGATTTTAATGCTTCCATGAAATCCTCATGGCAGGCTGTAGAAGAGCCTTTTTAAGCATAACACTGAGAGCTTGCTACACTGGGACCCCAGTATGCTGTGCATGGCCCCAAGCCCATCAATCCCTGTGGTATTCCTTCTTTCACACAACTGGTGCTGTAACAGAGGATGAGTTATTTGACGAGCAATGTGCATTTCTCAGATCGTTATTACATGCACAGACCTTAAAAAACAGGAGTTAAATGGTGGCACAAGTGTAATACAGGAAGACAGTCTGCACTGCCCTGGGAATCTTAATGGCACTGTTGGGCACTTTTGAACCGGGTGAGCATTTGTCAAATGAGTATCATCGAAATCCCCGCCAATGTGTTTTCCCCCTTCAACATTTCAGTTCTTTAAATCTTTGTGTTAACTCCCCCATGTTTCACATAAATCAGGAACTATTAATGCATTTTCTTTCATTTCAGGAACAAGGCAGAGTTTTGGCTCAGGACTTGGTGATTGGAAACTGTTATTTTGCCTCAGCAAAATAAGACTGCATGAGCATAAAGTGTTTTGGAAGCCACGATGGCATCGGCACCATAATTCTTTCAATGTTATCTGTGTGGTGTAAATCCAACCTTTTTTGAAATTCATCGCCTGCCAGGCAAAACTATTCATGCATAAAACATATCTTGGAGCTGGACACAAGATTACTGACATTATATTGCTCCCTATTTCCTTTGTCCTGGAAACTGCATTCCTGGCAAACTGAAAAAAAGTATCTTACATCTCTCATAAAGAAAGACCTCTCAATTATGTTTTTATTTACCATTTCTGAGCACCAACTTGAAGTTTGGCTTCAGTATAAGAGTTACTCCTGTACTTCCTTTTCATAGTTTTGAATTTGTTTGCATTGTTCATAAGCTACCTTCAAAATGACTCTCATTGAGAGAGAGCATGCTTTACAACAAGCCCAACCACAGTACAAGTAACAGCATGTGCTATAAAGAAGGTATTTCAGTCATTGCGACAATTCTAGCTTTAACAAAATTAAAAATTAAGCAACTCCAAGGTAAGCTTGCATTTTTTTCCCTGAAAGCCCTAAGTCTACATTCTGCTAAAATTCCCCACACTTCTGTAAGGCAAGGCAGTGCCACATTTTAAGCTTTGCTCTGTCATCTTTTTGAACCTAAGCCTCTTATTAACAACCTTGAAAACAGATATTTGGTCCCAGGAAGAAATATGGGTGTACTTACTGTGTTGCATACCTGTGGTAAGGGCAGTGGTGTATCCTGGACACTGAAGGGCTGCAAGTATTCAGGAAAACCAACTTCAAACCATGCCAAGCTAACTGTTTCTGTGTAACTGGTATAGTGCCTGCTCATGAGGTTTGCACACTACAGAAGTTTTGGCCTTACTGTGTACAGTTGTTACTTCTGGGCACAGATGATCAAAGTCTCACCTGCGAGGTGTTTGCAATGGAAAACCTCTTGGTTATATGAAGTCCCAGGACCCAGCATCGGGTCTGCACTAAGATGGCCCAGCCCTACCCCTCGTCTCCATGTGCGTGACAGAAGAATGGCCAAAGATGGGTTTGACATCATCGAATTATATAACGGTTTGCATCAGAAGAGACTGTCAAAGGTCACGTAGTCCAACCTCCCCTGCAATAAGCAGGGACATCTCCAACTAGATCACATTGCTCAAAACCTCATCCAACCTGATCTTGAATGTTTCCAAGGATGGGGCATCTCCAATCTCTCTAGACAACCTATTCAAGTGTTTCACCACCCTCACAGTAAACAAATATTTCCTCCTATCTAGTTGGAATTCATCCTCTTCTAGTTTTAAACCACCCAAATAATATCGCGGGGCTAGCAGTGAGTCAAATGAAAAACAAACTCAGCCTTTGAGATAATTAAAGACAGCCTGTAGTCATGTCCTTCTTATCTGTTCCTGTATAGGGATGGACTGCAATAAAAGCCATTGCTGACTGAGGCACCTGCCACCTCTGCAAAGCCTCTGCAGGCACAGCTTCATGGGGAGAACCTCTGGAGCTCTTCCAGAATGTTAGTTTTCCAAAGCACAAAGCTAAACAGTGAGTGCTGCTGCTGCTGCTGCTGCTGCTGCTGCTGAGCCAGTGTGTCCCCCACCCCGTCATGTTACCTGAGCTGTGGCTGTGCCCTCAGCTGCAGAGAGCAAACTTTTCAAAGGAAAACAGTCAAGCACAATGGACGTGTGCAGAAAGCCAGCCATGCAACCCTGAGGAGGGTGAACATGTGGCTGTAGCTATCTGGCACAGTTATGTTTTCTTCCGTCTTTGTCAGCATCTAAACAACCTGCTTTGGGGACCAAGGACGGAATAAAACTGTGGAAAAGATGGAGACCAGGGCGGTCTGCAAGAAGACACAAACATGATTGCCAGAAGAGGAGAAAAAAACTTCTTAAATGCAGAAGTTATTTTCCATTCTATTCAGAAATAAATTTAATCTTGTATACGAAATTACTTTAAATACATGGCAGTCTCTGCTACTGCTTTGGCAAAAGTGACTTTTCCTTGTGAGCAGCCTTTCAGGATTATTTTCATCCTGCTGCTTTCTGCATTTGGCCAGGCTGATCTCCTGCCAAGGGCTGCTGCTGAGCTCCCCACCCCGCTGATCCACACAGGACCTCTGCCAGTCCTGCCGCTTGTCTCACGATCTGGAGCAAAAGGGTGGCCCGGACAGTCAGCCCTGGAAGAAGCCAACCTCTAAATGCACCAACCGAAAGGAGCCATGCCACTGCCAAGAAGCAACAAATCACACTCCACTCTATTACCTCTCATGTGTAACAGTTTAAAGTCTCCGGAGAAAGAAAAACACCTCCCCCTCCTACCATGTCCAGTAGGACATTTCTTACTGGTGACCGAGACTGAAATAAAACACCAGGACCTATGCCAGCGCATGCAGAAGTAGAAGCAGATGCAAACTGTGCACTGCTTCTCTAAGGACAAAGTGACACAAACCCCAGAAATTTAAGACCAGAATTTTCCATTTAAAACTTACATCAGGGTTTGTAAACCTGATACAACCTTAGGATTTTTACTGTTCTAATTCATAAATCGGTGATTTCCATCCCAAAAGTAAAGAAAGGATTTATATTTGAAAGCATATTTAGGATTTATTGGCAGGATTTGTACTGTAAAGGCATGGAAGGATTTGTAAATCTAATTTCTCACTTCTAAAAGCTTTTGAGGATTTTTTTGTGGTAAATCCAATTAATGTAATTTTAATGCCATGATTAAAAATCAGGCACCCCCACCACAAATTTTGAACATCACAGTGACAGCCACTGAAACAGTAAGGGTGCCCTGCCATTGAGCAAGGTTGTCTGGAAAAGCCTCAGCTGCCTACCACGGAGACAGGGCAGACAAGGAGGATGACTTCCATTGAGATGGGTGCTGGAGAAGAACAAACATTAATGGCACAGAGGTCTTCAACTTTTTTTGTCAGCACCTTTTTTGCTTGCTTGTTACCACTTCACCCAACCATGGCAGGGAAAGAGATGGGGCTCTTAGCCCCAGAAGGGCTGATGGGAGACCACCTCCTCCTTCAGACCTGGCTGTGTCCCTTCTTCCACCTCATCCAGGGCAGCAGATACAAGTGAAGGAAAATATCTGGTGGGTGATCAACCCATGGTTTGGGACATTTGTCTGCAAAGCATGGCTGTCACCAGTCTGATGAACACAATGACACCTCCTGACACTGTGACTCCAATGGAGTTCTCTTCTGTCGCTATCCCTGTCTGCGTCAGGGCACCCACAAACACAGAGTGATGGCTTACCTCACAGCACGGCTTCCCACCACCACATTTTCATGCCAGAGAGGCTGGTGCTTCAGTACAGACACCACCATCAAGCTCACTGCTTCCTGAGAGACCAAGGTCCAGATCCCACTAATCCATGAAACCCCAGCCTTCCCAAGCTGGAGAAGGTATGCTGCATTTTCTCTGCAGGGTTTATTTTGAGGACCTAAACTAATTTAGATCCTTGATCTATTTATGTTTTGAAATGCTACTGGGTACAGGTACCCAGGCCAGGCTGTTGGGGGGCACTGCTGTGTGGCTTCTGTGGGGAGCTTTTTTGTCTTGTTTTCTTCTACCTGTCCACCTGTTGAAGAGAGGGAGTGAGAAAGCACCTGGGTGCAGGCATCTGACAGCCTGCCAAGGTCAACTCACTACAGAAACAGAAGAAATGTTGACACCATTCAGGATGCTGAGAGAGAGCAACACCCATACTATCCTTTTTCCATGGCTGAAGTTCCACACTTCGTAACTTTTCTGTGCCGGCCTGTCAGTATTTTCATTTGTTAATCTGAGTTTACATTTGAGAGAAAAACAATAACCACCCTGTTCCTGATGTTTGAAACAGCTAAAGCAAGACAAAAGAATTCCACGTACTTAATGATCCACAAGGAACAAGCTGACTACAGTAACGTTAAAAACAACTGGTACCACATACGCACTTGGATTTTAACCAGAGTCTGTTTTCTGCATTCAAATTTGCCCATCAGTTTCTAAGGATCCTGTGTCAGCAGCTAGAATGGCCTATTTCTTTTCAAACAATGAAAACGACTTTTAAAGAAACAAAATTCCGACTTCAGGGCCGAGTGTCTACAGGGTAAAATCAGGGACCGAGTCCAGTAGCTATGCCAGTCCCTGCCAATCGCCATCTGGGAAAGACTTGCATAGAGATGCAGTTAGCGGAGCAAGGGACTGGATATCAGGAGAAAGAGGGTTTGAGAGGTGATACAATTCCACCCCTTCCTCTTTTAAAATGTTTAGACAACTCACTTCATCTCATGGTGCCTTCACTGCAAACACAGAGTGGGGAAAGAAATGATTTTCTGCTACTTCTAAAAGGAGCCGTAAAGCAGTATCTGGTTCCCAGCGTTGGGATTGCGGGCAGTATAAAATGTGGAGGTAATTCTGTTTTAATTTCACTCTTAAATTCTGTCAAACTGCATCCAGTAAAGCAGGGAATATTCTTTATTATGACTAACAGTACCACGGGGTTTCAACCAAGACTATGAACCTACTCAGCCAGGAAGAAAAAAAAAAAGCAAATAAAAAAGATGACACACACGCTCACAGGTTTGGGAACACTCGATTCCTTCAATGTGCTTATAGGCAGAGCGGGTGACAACTTGCCCAAGGCTGCCTCAGACGTCAGTGCCAGAGCCGAGAATTTACCTGTGACTTTCACTAATCCCAATCCAGCGCTGCAATCTGAATTCTCTCCTTGATACTTTCACCAAATGAACAAAGAAGGAGGAAGTCCCATTATTAGCAGAGATAATTCCGATGAATCACAAAAACTATAGTGTGGCTGGAACATGTGTTTCTCTCCCACGCATCAGACACAGGGATGATGCAGATAATCCCCAACAAACCACTGGCTTGGTAAAACAATTAATTACTGACCTTATAAAAGCTGAACAGGATAAAAAATCCTGCTAACAGAACAACACAATGCACAATTAAGTTGCATCTTTCAACGAAGAAACCTCATTTGCACTAAAATATTGAGCGATTTATATTTTCTGTTTCAGCAGACCATTTATGATTTAAGAGATTGCTGAATAAATTGTTTAAATATGCAAATCATCTGGGCATTTTGTAATATTTCTCCAAGGGCTTTTTCCCAGTAGTTCTCACCAGATCATGCAAATTACAAGTGATTCAAAAAAGGAAGCGTATAATATTTTAATTGACAGGGTGTTTATTTCAGCTCCAGTTCTTTTATATCTTCCCTTTCAGATAACTAGAAACAGATGACCTCCAGGAATCCCCATATTCCGTGGGGCTCGTGACAAAATCAAGTATTAGGAGAGATGGAGCACAGGAAATTAAGTGCTTTATGTAGATAAAATGAGCTGACTTGGGGAATACAAATAGTACTAAATTACACCATATAGTGTGCCCTGTACACCTCATTTCCATGATAAACGAGGAGCTGTAATGGGCATTCATGCATTCCTTGCACGGCATCCCCAGAACATCATTTCGCCTCTCCCCAGGTCCTGCTTAGAGGCCGGCAGCTGCTACTTCCCAGAGTCCCGGGGGCAGCTCTGCCGTCAGGATCACCACCACCTCAATGCTGGGGCTGGGGGCAGCTCACTCGCCCGTTGTTTCACCGCCACACACTGCTGCAGCCAAACCCCATTTCCATGAAGCTCTCCTGACTCAGTGCTCAGGGAATCTACCTTTCCACCCCAAAGCCACAAAAAGGAGAGGAGGTTTTCTCCTCCTTTCCCATAACTGTCTCCTGAGATCCACTCTTTAATTACCCTACTTATCCACCAGCAGCCCAAAAGCTGAACCTCTGGGCCAGAAAAAGAAAAAATAAAAACTAAAATAAAAAAAGAAGGCTGAAAAAAGGTAGCTTTTCCCTTAATGAGTCATGCACTGATTTAATTTACCCATTACCTGGTGAAAAGAGATTGGATGTGGTGTTGATGGATCTGGTGTAGGGGAGAACTTGTAGAGTAGGGCAGAAGGTTGGACTCGATGATCCCAAGGGTCTCTTTCCAACCTAAATGATTCTATGATTCTATGAAAAGGGTGCATTTGTAATTGCGCTGCGGAATAACATTGGACCCAACATTGTATTTTTTTTCCTGTTTTCTTTAAGCTTAACCTCTCTACCAGCCCTGAGAGCAAGGCACACCACCCGCCCTCAGTCCCTGCCAGCCAAATGGTTTTCCTCATACACTGCTGCCGAGGAGCAAACCCTGCGGTGGCAGATTTGGGTACGCTGGCTTCAGCATACGCACATTTCCCCAGTGAGCCACTTCAATCAGAATCCAAGAGGAGCGACTGCAGCCCTGCGGCGTGGTGTGAGCTCTGCTACCTCATGCATTATTTCAGCATGAAATATTTATAAAGTGAAGAAGAAGAGCAGGCTTCTTCCTTAAAAACTGCACTGATTTTTTTTTTTTTTTAAATGTATGAGTGCAACTTGTAAGACACCTGCAACTTCCTTAAGTCGTGGCTGACTGGAGAGGTCCCCATGGACTGGAAGGTGGCAAATGTAACACCCATCTACAAGAAGGGCAGAAGGGAAAATCCAGGAAACTATAGACCTGTCAGTCTGACCTCGATACCAGGGAAGATTATGGAACAGGTCATCTTGAGTGCTATCACCAGCCATGTAATGAGCAACCAGGGGAGCAACCATAAGGCCTAGTCAGTATGGGTTTGTGAAAGGCAGGTCCTGCCTGACGAACCTGATCTCCTATGATAAGATGACCCGACTGTTGGATGTGGGGAAGACAGTGGATATAATATTTCTGGATCTTAGAAAAGCATTTGACACTGTCCCCCACCACATTCTCATGGAAAAACTG
>VZTM01002622.1:8866-31757 GCA_013400555.1 Jacana jacana | reverse complement strand
CCCTGACTGTGTTTAAGAGTAGATTAGATGTGGTGTTGAGGGATCTGGTGTAGGGGAGAACTTGTAGAGTAGGGCAGATGGTTGGACTTGATGATCCGAAGGGTCTCTTCCGACCCATATGATTCTATGATTCTATGAACTTGTTTGACATCCTGGGTCTAACAGCCCAGTACCCACTCTTCATTCATACAAAAGGAGCCGAGATTTTACCTTTTATCTTTAAAAACTGAACTTAGAGTTAGCAGATATTTTTATATCTTTTATACAAGTTTTGCCTTCCTTTACATTAGCTCTTAACACCATACCTGTTCATTTTTTTTTGTAGAAAAGAAAAAATAACAGTATTTGTATTGTAATTATCTTTCCCTTGGCAGCCCTTTGTATTCTGAAATTAAAGCAGTGGTCGCAGCCTGCAGTGACACACTGTCACAAAACTCGTCCTTGGAAAGCCATAGGGGACCAACGGTGGCGAACCTGGCAACTTAAGGGCCAAACCAGTATTCCCATAATGCAAAGCAGTGGGTGGAAAAAAGCCACTGACAGGTAGATTCCCTTGATCTAACAGATTACACCTGAAAAATGTAACTGCTGCTTAGTTGGAAACCAGAAAGGCTTCATAGAAGTGGCAGGTAAATTGGTCCTCTGTGGGCACCAGGGTTCTCAGAGACTGCCAGAGTCTTACAGCTTGGAGGACTTGGGGCTGAAGAGCGTACATCTCTGCAAATTAACCTTGTGCTTTGACATGTTACCCTGCTAACGAATTCTGCAGAAGCAGTTACACAATTGACATGTTCTCTGTAGAGAAGCTTTACTCTTTTTACCTACAGATTTAGAAATATTTACCAGCAGAGAACTAATTGACTCTCAAGAGAACAAACCCAATTTTACTTCCTTTGAAACATCAGGAAAATAATTCCAGATGCGTAGCACCTCCCAAGCAGGAATACAGCAGTTGTTACTACTTAGCATTTCTGAAGTAATTTGATTACAGAATAATCACTTACTTTTATTTTTTCAGGGAAAAAAAAAAAAAAAAAGACTGATTTAGGATATACTTTTTGTATTTCCTATCTGGCAAAACAAAGGTTAACTGACCTGCCGTCCCCTCAGCCCTAAACCATGTACTGCCTCTGTCACCTGCTAGTGTACGCCTTAATTTGTATTTCCTTCAAACCTCCACTAGAATTAGACTTCTGCAGAGGTACTGCATATACAGAGATCCTTATAAATGCCAGGATCACTGTGAATCCAGCCCAGGTAGCCAAGATACCGGTGTGGAGCTACATACCCCAGCATGCCATGGAGCCTCTGTCAGCTCAGGGGAGCACAGCTTTCAGAGGGAATGGGCAACTCCTAAGCGTCCTGGTTTAAACAGACTGCAAAATAAAGCTTAAATCTAGTGACAGAATACTAAAAATTAATTATAACTTGGTTTATCTGTGGAATTTTAAATTCCTGGTTTGGAAACTGCATTGTTTAAACATCACGAGAGATGCACCACAGATAAGTCAGCAGATGCAAATCCTCTGAAACAAGATATTTGCACCCTGTAACTAAAGTGGCAATAGGAGGGTACTAAAGTGAGTTGCTAAAAAGATTACGCTTTTACTTTATTAAGGGTAGCTGGTCTGTCTTTAACCACTTATCACAGTACAACGAATCTTTCAGGAAACCAACCATTTGCTCTAGTTGATAACCTTTTTCCCACCTGGGGCCATCACTCCCCTTTGGTCATTCATTCCTACAGAGCATCATCTGCTTCCACTAGCAGCTACTGCACCGAAAGGTACCACGTGAGGAACAGAACTCTGTACTTATTCTATCTTGTGAGACATAGCTTTTGCACTAACACCACTGACAAAAAAGGCTCCATTTCACTCAGTGCAGCCCAGGCTGTGCTAAACCCATGCCATCTGGTGCAGACACATACACTAAGTACCTATTTAAATGGAGAGACCGGTTACAGCATGACCTGCAGACCACGGCAGTAGACACTAATGTCTGAGCAACATTATGTGCTTCCATTATCACCCTGCCTTTTAAATGGAGCCCTAAAGCCGACAGCACATTAGCTATTTTTGCAGGTGTTGTCTCTGTTACATACTGCTGCCTTCGTGGCAATATAACTAATTCACTGGAAACTGCCAGATGTGGAGTATACATTGCAGCATTCACTGTCCTGCTTCCTGGCATTAACTGAATCCATTCGAAATGTATCCACTTTACATCAAAGCACCTCTCCTGGAGTCAAACTCTGCAGTCTTGTGTTTAGTATATGACTTTGCTTCAGGTTCTAAATGGAGATTATGCTGATTTTTAAATGTGCTACTCAAGAGCTTGAGACATCCAGGGGAGCTGTAATAAAATTTATATCCATGTGACCAGTTCAGAAATACTGCTGCAAGAACTGAAAGGGATCCAGCTCCCAATAACTATAACTGGCTATTAAGCCACCGTAACAGATGCCAGTCATGATGCTGACTGGTCAAGTCAGCATTAGGACTGAAAAGCAAATGCCATTTCTGCTCAGTGGAGGAGGAGAGGATAGTATTACCACTAGGAAGGTGAAAGTCCTCCCATCTCCTCCACCATGGCCCATGAAATACAGCGTGAAACTTGCTACTGATTCCTTGAGAGCTGAACTGGGACCCAGGCTGCAAACCAAGCAGCTCATTACAAACAAAACAACAAAAAAGGTTTCACCTACACTCTCAGCACAATCACTTGTTCTTACAAAATAAACAGTAATTTAAACACTTTAGTCCTTGTAAAATGATTCAAGAAATGTTACATGACACCTTATCGTAAAACTACTCTGGTTCCCACTAAACACGAACGCTGTCAGAAACTTCTACCAGTGTTGGTAAGGTCACTTAAGTTCAGACATCACTAGGTATTATTTTGCAGTAGATGTTTCTGTCTTATGCCCTGTTGTGAGAACACATCCAGTGGGCTATCTGCTGCACATCCCCTCCTGCCCTGCTGGCCCCGCTTTTCCTCTTCCTTCTTGCTGCCCTGGTGAGGTGGGGTGGGAGAACTTGGGGATGGGTGGTTATGTCCACGTGTGAATGTGTGAGCCAGGCTCGTGAATGAGCGAACTGCCTGCCCACATGCTGCTCCTGCAGACAGGGTGTCAGCAACCTGGCCAAAAGAGGAGGTGATTCATGAAACAGCTTTGGTCAGTTTCTCACACCCTGAAAACAGGCCGGGCTTCCAGAAGCAAAGGGATTATTAGGTACATGATGCTCCTCCAGAAGCCCTTTCAGCTACCACACCCTGCAGGTTATTCTGCAAGACAAGAAACATCCTTAGAAACTGAGGAAACATCCTTGGAGGATGACAACCTCTGCTACCCTTTTCCTGCCTCTCCTCAAAACACAAGGCCTGACTTTGGATGGGAGAGGCTTTACATAAGGCAATGTCTTCTTAAAGTTGTTAGATCCATGCAGCAAACCACAAGGAAGGAACTGTCTCCTTCAGCATACAGTTTCTGGACAAATTTCTAGAGGCCATTTACTGCACAAAGTTGAATGGTACGACATCCTGGTTCACAAAGGCGTAGAAGAAAGCCACAAACATCCTACAGTGATAATGCATTGCTATGATGATTGGGTTCAAACCATCATTTCCATCTATTTTTATTTTAGAGATTAAAATGGCACACATGAACCAAGCATCACCCATCACTGTGCACGTAGACCAGAGGTATTTATTACCATTGCAGTTCTACAGCCTCAACAAGATTCCTATTGACTTCCACATAAATCAAGTTGGCATTTTCATGACCATTGGAAATCTGTTTTCAGACTGAAGAAATTAAACCTGAGACAGACATATAAAGGCAGATTTTCAACTTTTTTTAAAAGACAGTCTTGAAAATATCTTGCTAAAAATACAACTAAAAAAATCCTGTTTCATAGCTTAAATATAACACTGTTAGGAAAAATATGCTAAGTAGCTTAAAAGAATGAAAAAGTTGTTACTGAAATCTATTTCAAACAGGATAGAGCTTATTTTCACTCTCTTCTTGACCTTTGTTTGAGAAGATGCCCTGATACTCTAGGTAATTTGTATTACATCTCATGGCACTAATTCAAAGATGTTTTCAACCCATATTCAACTATCAGAGATTACTGCAGTCCAGACCTGCCCTCCTTCCCCCATTTAATCCACCATCTTGGACAGCTTAAAAAATAAGAATGCAGTCACATCTGAATAAGAGTTTACTTATTACATTTCATGGCTTAGCAGAAATAAGGTAAAGATGGTAGTGGAAACTATGGAAAGATCAAGGATCAGAGTAATTGAGCAAGCAGATAACACAAGTGCTTAAGTGCTTTTTAAGGTGTGGATGCGTGTTTTCTCTTTTTTTGTTTGTTTTGTTTTGTTTTGTTTTGCAGAAAAGGAACAGGAAAAAGCCACAGTGCTGAGACTAAAAAATCAGGAAGTAAGTGCACTGAAGTCAGCATACACAAAGACCTGCAGTTTTCCAATACAGGGGGTAGAACTCGGTCATGAAAAGAAAGTGTCCCAAAAGTCAGTGGTGACTCCACAGGAGACCACCTGGAGAAAGTCTGAGTCTTCTGAGGCCTCCCAGAGCCTTTCCTCTGGAAGTAAGCCTCTTGCTGGATACATGAAAATGGGATCTAGGATCCCTAAACACTTATGAACATAAGAGCTGGAATGCACTTTGTTATGTTTTTAATTAGGTTGCATAAATCATTTCTCATTGTATTGCCGCTGAATTCCTGAAACACCACA
This sequence comes from Jacana jacana, assembly GCA_013400555.1. Taxonomy (NCBI): domain Eukaryota; kingdom Metazoa; phylum Chordata; class Aves; order Charadriiformes; family Jacanidae; genus Jacana; species Jacana jacana. The sequence goes on along the minus strand of VZTM01002622.1, from coordinate 26,996 downwards.
ATAAAACTGACAATTAGAACGCTGAAATTTTTATTGCCTTTTCTTAAGGCGCTAACATCACAGCAGAACACATTTTGTTTGTGTTCAGAAAAGTTATGCCACAGAAAACAAGAAAAAAGCATCCCTGCACTGCTTTGCTAGCTGCTGTTTGTCCTAGGCAAGGAGGCACCGCCCCTCCAAGGAGAGGGCACACTCAGTTCTCTGGCCCTTGTGCTTCTCGTTAGCTATCCAACTAATATTTCGCCTGGCACCAGCTAGGATGAATCAGTAACAGCTGGAACAAGGCCAGCAGCCTATTTCATACAAGCTGGTAGAGAGTTTTGGCCATCAAAGGCCCAAGCCACTTACACGTCTGGAAACTCCCACAGCAAGATCAGAAAGGGGATCTGTTGTGCTACTGCATGCAATATTCAGGGGCCAAGTTTAAATCTGTATAGACATACACATGGCCTGTGCACTGAGAACATCTCCTTGGAAGGCATATACAAATGTTACAATCCCACAGCTCTGCTGACCACGTAATTGAAGGCTGCACCACAAAGTATACAAAAGAAGAACAAAATAAGGTCACAGAATCCCCCTTAAACTTGTCATCTGAGAACTTCCAAAGTGCATTCATTTAAAATATATCTTTCACACACACACATTTAGAACCAGGGATTTTGCATTTACATCCTAGGTCCTGACTGGAATTGGAAAACTTTCAGCGATACTGCTAATCCCTGAAGAACCTCACTGCAAACAGCCCTCATTACATGATAATTCTTTGCTGCCTCCACTTTTTGACATGTCAGCCAGTTCTTAATCCTTTTAATTTCTTAATGAAGGAGCAGTTACACAATGCCTGAGTCCTGTGGAAGGTCACCGATCTGCCTCTTGAGAGTGCTTCCTTGGCACATGGCATGGAGAAAAGGGCTGGGATTCTGCTCATGGGAACTGTGAGAAGCTGTGGGGCACAAACCTTCTGGGAGGATGGAGCTCCCAGCCTGGGAGAAGCAGCGACAGGAATTTTGGACTGAGGATGCTGCAATGCATCTGAAGAGATGTCTAGTTTGCAGCTCCGCCCCCTGGGCAGAGGCACTGACAGCTCCCACTCAGGGCCTGCAGGATGGCTGAAAGAGTTGGGGTTTTCAGTCTGGAGAAGGCTGCAGGGAGACCTTATAGCAGCCTTCTAGTACCTAAAGGGTGTCTACAGGAGAGATGGGGAGGGACTCTTTATCAGGGAGTGGAACGAAAGGACATGTGTAATGGTTTTAAACAGAAAGAAGGGAGATTTAGATTAGATACTAGAAAGAAATTCCTTAGTGCGATGGTAGTAAGACACTGGAATAGGTTGCCCGGAGAAGCTGTGGATGTCCCATCCCTGGAGGTGTCCAAGGCCAGGCTGGGTAGGACTTCAACCGGTCTGCTCTAGTGGGAGGTGTCCCTGCCCATGGCAGAGGGGTTAGAAATCCATGACCTTTAACGTCCCTTCCAACCCAAACAATTCTACGACTCTGTGATGCATGCCTCCATACATCCCTATGGCATAAAGAAGCACAGCATTGTCACTCCGGGGAACAGCAGCGAGGATACTGAGCCTATGCAAAGAAGAGAATGCAGAGCTTTTTCCTCTGAACTGCTATGGTCCTGCGGTGGACACGATGCACTTTCTAGCCCAATCTATTTTTATTTTGGCTCCTGGGCCTGTTTGGAGCTGCTACAGCGGTAGAGCAAATGTTTGGCAATGGAAACCCTTCTGAGTGACATGCTCAGGGCTGAGGATTTTGTGTTGCTGCAGTCATCATGAGTGTTTTCCAAGAAAAGTGGCAGGCCAGGCAGGTGGGACAGAGACAAAAAGTAAAACCATCTGGCTATTTTCTGAGGGTGAAGCAGCTAAAAACCACAATAATAAAACACTTGACTACAAAACAGAGGTCAGTTTTAAGTTCAGCCTCAAGCAACTTCTTAAGCAGGTCAGAGCACAAAACCCAAAGCTGAAGATTTGATTCACAAAGGAAGAAACCTCCAATCCCCATTTTTTAGCACAGGCACCTGGACAGAAAGGTTTGTGTTGCTCCTGTGAAGCCAATATGATTTTATTGAAAATATCAAGGGAAAAGGTACTGCAAATATCTGAGCATGGCCAAAGGAGCACAGGGAATCCTTATGTTGGTGGAGCTGCTGCAACACTCTTCTGGACAGGTCAGAGAGCCTGAAAGATTTTGTTTGCCAGCTTTGTAGTAAAATCTCATAGCTGTTCTCATGCTAGACCATATTCTCAGCCAGTGCATGTCAGTCTAAATCAAGTGACTTGAGGATTTTGCCCAGTTAATTGACAGTTTGTATATCATGATAGAAGTTGAAAAAAAACAAACAACCCAAGCAAAAGAACCTCAGTGATAAAAATACAGCAACAGCTTTAGCAGTGCTACTAGTTGTTATGAAGGAGCTGTTAGTGAAGGAGCTGTTAGTTCTGGCAGTTATTAAAACCATTCAAGGCAAGTGACAGATAACAGTAATAAATCAGCTGACTTGTTTCACATATCCACACATCCAGTACTTTTTTTTTGCGAGCACAGCAAGTATTCAGCCTGGAAAAACAACGGCATCTCATTACAAAACCCTATCAGGAACTGCAACATACATTAAATTATTGACATGTAATGAAGCCAAAGTGACAACCCTCACTTGAGGGGTAGCTCTTTCAGATTTAAAAGACAACTATTAACTTGCTTTCCAGTTACCAATCTCTCAGAGCAGTAACTGCTTTTATATCAGCTAAAAGCAACTACTTGCAATTTTCATCAACACAAGGGCTGTATACTGATGGGGAGGCCTTGGGACCCTCTGGGAAGGTACCAAGAGGGCATCTGTGCAGTGAGAGCATCTACTCACCACCCGCTCTTCTGCAGGGACCCTCTCGCCACCTCATACTCCCCAGGTGAAGGCTGAGCACCAGGCTAGATCAATACACCTAAAACTGTGCCCTTCCTGGAGCATGGCAGGATGGGGAGAATGAAAGGTAGGTGATCCACCAGTAATGGGCAGCAGGGTCAGGCATCTACCAAGCAAGCATGCTTTGGGGAAGAACTCACATATAACTGAGGTACAACCTGCCCTTTTCTTACAATTATGGAGCACAAATGCTATGAGCAATTTTCCTTTAAACCCTGTTATACAAAGCACAGCAAGAAAGTACTAAGCAGCAGTTTTCCATCTTTGACACAGCCCCATGCAGTCTGGGTAGCTGGAAGCTCCACAGAAGGAGTCCTGGTGATTTTCTGGATGAGCCAGCAAGTCTGCCTCCCCCTAGTGAGCAACCACCCCATGTTTTAAGGAACTGTAACTTCCAAGTAACGCAACTTCTTCTTCACAGAAAAGATAGGTCAACCTTTAATAAGAGTCTAACTCAGTCGTTGCAAGTTCTAGATAGATGGGCCAATGGGCATGGCCTTCAATGAGGCCAAGTGCCAGGTCCTGCACTTGGGCCACAACAACCCCATGCAGCGTTACAGGCTTGGGGAAGTGTGGCTGGAGAGATGCCTGGCANCACTCTCTACAACTGCTTGAAAGGACATTGTAGAGAGGTTGGTGCTGGTCTCTTCTCACGGGCAATTAGCAATAGAACAAGAGGGAATGGCTTCCTCTTGTTGGCTGGCTACCCTACAGCAGGGTAGGTTTAGGCTGGACATTAGGAAAAAGTTTTTCACAGAGAGAGTGGTCAGTCAGTGGAATGGGCTGCCCAGGGAGGTGGTGGAGTCCCCATCCCTGACTGTGTTTAAGAGTAGATTACATGTGGTGTTGAGGGATCTGGTGTAGGCGAGAACTTGTGGAGTAGGGCTGATGGTTGGACTTGATGATCCCAGGGGTCTCTTCCAACCTAAATGATTCTATGATTCTATTCTAAGTTCCTGGGGTTATTTGGCATTGCAAGTAGCTCTGTGATGACAACAAATCTTTACAAGAAAATTAAAGCAGAAGTATACAGAAACTTAACTGATGCTAACTCAAAGATACCTGACTGTACCTGTACCTGACATATTTCCAATGACATGGAGAAAATATACAGGCATTGTTTTTCTGAACTCCTAAAAACATCTGATGATCTAGTGGGCACGCAGGACAGAGTGGACATCACAACAGCCTCCCTGCAGCCTCCCACCACTCCCCTGCCTAAGCAGGATTCCCCTGCATGGCTAGCTAGCTGTTTGGAGGGGATGGCAGGGCTCTCGAGATGATTACCGGGGCACCCTTCTGTGGAATCACTCACAGACACACAGAACAAAACCTCCCTTGTAGGAGGTAAAAACCCAGAACCTTCCCTCCTTTAAACAAGAATGCAGGGCTCAAAACCTCAAACAAAGTTGCTTTGTAACTTGCCAAATTGGAGTGATGTAAACCAGGGCTGTTTCCCTACGAGTGCACCAGCCAGTTGCAGAGGTGATTGTCCCTGGTGGATAAACAGTACTGATTCCCATCTGCTGGACAGATGCCAGCCTGGAGGTCAGCTTGTAAGTAGCTGTTGTCAGCCTGCGACTGCAGAGAAACATGGGAGAGAGACCCTGTACCTACCAGCTTGCTGAGAGCTTCAAAATGTTTGATCAGCCCAGGCCCCAATGAAACAAATTCTTACTTCTGTGGCTAATGAGAAAGAACCTTCCTAGGTCATTACATCCATCCCCTGCTAGTACAGGCGGCTGAGCCATAGAGGCCATTTCACGAGCTGATCACGCTTCCTCAGACACCTACTTCAGAAGAAAGAATGACTGGGGAGGGGCATGGGGAGCACGCAGGAAATATTTCCTCTCTTGAAGGAGAATATGGAATTTCAATGCAAAATAGATTATGTTAGAAGACAGTGACAATGTAAGCTTACCAAATATCATAGCTCCCCTCCTAGTCTCAATGTAGCATATTATTTGAAACACACAGCAGACATGCCACTATGTTTATAGCACCCCTGTCATCCAGCAAATTTGAAAGCATTATTGTCAAGCTGACATTTTATTACATTTCTGGAAATATGCTAATTCAACATTAAGTTTTGTTCAACAATCATGAAAGCTCAGGAACAAAGTCATATTGTGCTTTCCTTCAGACAATTTTAAATGTTGCTGAAAATGGAGAATGAGGGCCATAACTTTTCAACCATCCCCCATCCCCTTGAAGCTCTATCCTTTCACTCTCCACTGGAATTTAGTATCAAATTATCTCTGCAAGTAGCCACTGGAGGAAAGCAATGCGAGGTAAGCAGATTGGTGATCCTGTCATCCATTTTCATAATTTCACTTTATGTAAATAGGCCGGCTATTTCCAAACCAAACACAGGGTTACCTGCCATGGACTGAACAAACAATATTAGCTTTCAGCCGTGTACATATATTAGCTATCATCAGACACAGGCTCACTGAGGTCTTTGGGGACTAGGACCACGCAGCATAGCAAGTGGTCGGCACAGTGCAGTGCAGGAGCAGCTGTGCCCCAGAGCAGAGATGTTGGCAAACACAAAGGCTGACAAAAATAACTGTTGACTTAAAAGAATGCAATGTTTGCACATGAGATGATCAGACAAAATAGGTTTGTTAGAGGGTTACTAATTACTAATACCAGGGCTTCTCACTCATAGCTGAAAGCCCTTTTGTGCTGGACACGGCACACAGGGCCTTCTCACACACAAGGCCTTTCTCCATTCCAAGAGGTTTTAATGGTTTTCATTTAAATACACTTACCTGTGGCATATTCAATATCAAATTTTGGCTCCAGGTAATCAAAATTCTGCCTATAACCCAAACAATAATCTTTATTTGTGTTAGTTTATACTGCTTTCAGAACTGAGGAGCCATCATCATCAGGACTATATGCTATGTGGATGGCAGACAGGCAATGATGCCCACAGTGTTGCCTTGCCTGACAGGATACTGTGAGCACACAACTGAAACAACTGACAATCGTGTTTTGAAACTCTTGGAAGATAATATGCTACACAAGTGGAACACAAAGGTGACTACAAAAATGCTGTATTCTCTATATAAAATATTGCACTAACAAAATTCTTGTTACTCTTCCAGGGATATCTCAAAGATTCCAAGAGATATATTTCAACAAGGTCTTGTATGTAATACTATTAGAGCTGCTTTAGGCCCAACAGTGAAAAGTTAAGTGTTAAATTTATGCTGGCTGCCTTTTTTCTCTTCTCTTGGTTTACATTTCCGAAGCAGCAGATGAAGAGAGGCGCAAAAGCTCAGGGACTTGAAGGGTTTGATCCAAACAAAAGAATTAAGAGCTACTGTCATGTACCATTTAAACATCATCATATTATAAGTGCTACTTATACATAAGTAATTAATTTTGGGTCTCTCCACTGCTTGTCTGAATTCTCTTCAGTCTGCTATGAGAATATTTCTGCCTTGAAATCCAAACGCCCAATGCTGCCAATGGGAAACACTGATGGGCACCACCAACGGGGTGCTTCAACAATAAAGGTACCAGAACGGGACCATAATGCCAGCCAGTACACTAGATGGTTTTACTGCTGTTGGCAAAGTAGAATTTCAAAAGAGAACTGATGATAAGATAATAGCTGTATGTATATATATACATATATACACATATACATACACATATACACATTGTGTAGAGAAGGTAATAGGTAGCAGCTGCAAATGCCTACCCTTTCTTTTCCAACCTTCCTGTTCTCCCCAGTTTATGTTACCTTACCCAGTGGGCTGCAAACTTCCTGGGTGACTCTGTCCTCTGAAGTGCAAGACAGAGGTGACTGACCCTCCATGCCACCCTCCAAGGCTCACTGCTTCCCTCCTGTCTCAAATGATTACTTCTATTCTGTTCCTTTTTCTGGGGAGGAGGAGGAATTACCAGTGGTGAGGGGAGGGAAGGACACTGCTTCAATACAGGCCTTCTCTAACCCTGCTGTTGGAAGGAGAAAGTCAAATGCACAAGCACAATAGGAATAAGCAGTACAGAGCGTCAGAGATCAAAACTGCAGTTGATGTGGTAGCATAAGCACAGACATTTGGGACTGCCTTTTATATATGTTATTCCTAGTTTACTAACATTGGTGCCCTCTGGGCTGCTCAGCAGCTGGAAATAGCTAAAGGGCAGCAGTACCCTAATTATACCTTCATTAGATCACCTTGCCCACAGACTGTACAAAGGACTGGAGTTTGCACAGTTCCTTCATGCTTCAATAGCAGTGTAGCAAGTCCACAAGGCACCTAAAAATAAGGTTCACTGCATCTTGGCTGATGAACAGATGTTTCAACAATAGCTGTAGATCCTTAGTACCTCTTGTGCTTGTGACTAAGTGTACCATGGGCCTCAATAAAGAGAGAGAAGCTGGAACATCCAGCATTAAACCAAGCCTCCCTTGTGAGCAAAGGGAATAACTCCATTTAATGATAGCAGTAAAAATTTCTTATATGTGTGGATGAGCCAACAGAGGGAGACACAATGATGAAACATGCCTGTCCAGTTTGTGGTGTTACTGCCTCTCCATCCCATATTAAATACTTAAATAAGAAGTAAGTCCTGGGAGAAACCTTCATTACAGGGAAAAAAAAAACAAACTTTTTTTATGGTAATGGAAGTGATTCTGAAAGTAAACATCAGAATTGTTTTCTTTTTAAAAAAGAGAAAATTTCATTGAATTTCTAAAGATTATATTAACTGTGGAATTTATCTAGTTGAGGTTATAAATCTTGAAGGAACTTGCGGCTGCCCTGTGAATTAATAGTTCATTTCCTTTAATTTTTAATAACTCACTTCTATACACCAAACTTTGTTTCTGCCCCTTAAAGAGGCACACCAAGACTAGAATTTTATCTTTCTATGACAATATTGTTCAAATATTGAATTAGCGCTGCCAGTTTTATTTGGATTGGCTGCAATTACACTGTGCGCAGAACCAAATGGCCCTCTTGCACAGCTTTTGACCTAGCAGCATCTTCATTAATAACCCTGCTGAGCTGGTGTGATATTACATGCCACAGAGCAACCAGTACAAACCGCAACAGACTAATCCTCTGAGAATCCCACTGGCTCAGTGAAACCTCAGAATTAGCCAATAAAACAGAAATTCTCCAGCTTGGGGTAGGAGAGGCAAGTATGCATTGGATGCGCAGGGAGTGGATGAGTCAGCCGAGGTGGGATTTGTCCTATCTATCTCCTGACCCTTGGGGAGTGACACACCTTACTAAGTAGCACCTGAATGGGGAGCAAGGGAGCATGAAGAAGCACTAAACACAAAAGGTACCATGGTGATTAAAAAAAAAAAAAAAAAGAAAGAAAAAAAATGTTCTTTTCCTAACACTTGGATTCAACAAGGTACTTGAGCTTACAACTTGTCCCATTATAGCCAAGTGCATGAAATCCCCACTGAAGTAATTAGCTTATTGATTTCAACATGATGAGCCCTCTGTCCACTGCATCTACTCACTGCCTTGAAGTTACAACTGCATTTATCTACTTTGCGGGCACCTAACAGACTATCTGAATTCTCTTGCAAGCTTTGGGTGTATAGATGACTGAAGAAAGTTACAGGTTCTTCTCAAATTCAGAGGTGGACCTTTCCCCAAAGGTCCACCATTTTTCCATTTGAAAAATGGAAAGGTGTGTGTATATGGGTATAAAATGACAAAAGGTAAAATTCTTATGAAGAAAGGACAGTATTCTTGTGATCAACATAATCCCCAGGCTCAGTCTTTACATCAGTCTTACTAAGTGTTAAGAAAACATTTATCTTTTACATGACCAAACCTTATGGGAAAATCCTACAGGCTTCCAAAACAGACCACTGCAAGTGATAAACACAAAATTATCTCTCCTTTGAACTGAAAAATCTTTTCAAAATAAACAGTGCGGTGTAAGCAAACTAATTTCACTGAATTCCTTATGAATGTTTATTTTTACCCAGTAAGAGTTTTCTGTAAGCCTCACAGACTATTACAGTGATTTATACCTTAATGCTTCCACTTTCAGGCCAAATTCTGTCTTCCAAATGATGAAAAACAGATGATCCACAGGGATGTCAACAACTCAAGTTTTAGCACAAGACCGTGCTAGCGTTTTTTTCATAAGAACAACTGAATTTGCATGTTTATGAAGACTTCCAATTTTCACTAAAAAGAGTATTCCAGTTCTTACGGCTTCCTACTAAAATAAAGCCCCGTAAACTTCCAAAAATGTTCGAACAAGCCAAAGAATCCAGTCCCATTAGTCCCAAATAGTTCAAAACAGCTAGTCAGACACACTTCCCAAAAAGAGGTGGGAGACTTGAAGCAGGAGCTATCTTTTGAGAGCTTCTGTTTGGCAAACAAAAGGTTTTTTTCCCATTTTGAGCTGCTTGTCACAACACAGGGTCAGAAATGAAAACACAAAGGGCTGAAGAAGAGGCGCCCTGTGCTGGTGCTGACAAGGGTTTCCTCCACAGCCGTTGTTAAGAGCAGATACTGCTCTGGTCGTAAATCTGATCACACATTCTCCACTGAAGGATATGAAGTGGGACAATAGGCATGGAACAAAAAAACAATTGGAAGCTCAAACACTTTGCAAAGGTCACATTTCAAATACCAGCTCTCTCTCCAGCAGATCTTACAATGAAAATGTGGTCCTTCTCTAAGCTGTGGTTAATCAGCCCCCTGCACGCAGAAGTTGGGTACCTCTCTTGCAGAGTTTTTCCTAGGCTGAAGCACGGACAACATGCTTCCACAGGTACTCCAGATGTTGAAGACCGAGGCTTAAAAGGCTGAACTGCTGTTCACCTCTTAGACAGAATGGAAGGGAAATGGTTTTAGTCTAATTATCAGTCTTTCCCTTGCTGATGACATGGTTATAGGAAGCCCCCAGCACTCAGCAGAAGCATCCTCAGGCTTTGTTCTTGTGTGCTCATTTAGGGAGACCCACCTGATAAGAAGCCACAACTCAAGCCAAATAGAAAAAAATAAATTATTGAACCAGGCCTTTGGTGCACCTCTGGCACTCTATCAGAAGTCACAGAGCCAGAGACATGAAATGGCAAATGCCAGGTAAATTGTAGTTTTACACATTGTCCCAAAGTGCTTCAATTATGGGAAATTTTGAACAATGTGTTGCTGAAAAGGAACACAATTTTCTTTTAAGCAGAGTACAGTAAAACTGTAGCACAGATATAGAATCAACCCTAATCCATATGCTGCTTCACATATTTATTGTGGGATGCCTGAAATGGTCTAATTTTAGGTATGTGGAATCTACAGTGAATGCCAAGCTTCCTGAATTTTTCCTTTTATTCACTATGAACTCCAGAGGCTGCATCTCTCTATCCCTAACTCTTAAAATGTTAATTCTGTCTTCTGATGCTCCATCGCATATTCTCGTATCAAGTGAATCACCTTAAGGGACATTCTTCTTTTCATGAACAAAAATGGCATTCTCAGAAGTCAGCTGCTTTTCTCAAAAGTACTGGATATAAAGTACTTCATGTCAAATCCTACACTAAGATACACTACGCACAACTTTTCAGTTTTGCAGGCTGAGGCATGTACACAATTTTTACACTGAACGCATTCTCTGGCTCTTTTCCTCCCATTCTCTCTGTCTGCCTTCCTTCCTTCCTGGCCACATTGTGCAACCTCTAGACTTAACAACACACAAAAAAAAAACCCACCCAAAAAAATCATCCCCTCAACATACATTAAGTTAATGTAAATAACACCTGATATTTCAGTGATCACTGAACAGGCTGCTGCTTCCTCATGTTCACTAGTAAGTTTTTTTCACCTACTCTCTTGCAAATCACCATCCATTATCTGTTTTTAAGATTAAGATTGCCTTTTTTTTTTTTTCTTTTTAAGATTACAGTTCTCTAAAGTTTTTTATTTGCTTTGCCCTCCAGGTATATTTTATGTCCTTGGAATCATGGATTTTATTTTGTTTTGCTTTTCTAAATAAAAGTTGCCTTAGACTGAGTCATTGTGAAGAGATTTACCAAGAAACTTCACTTTGCAATGTAACGTAGCATGGCTTAGCTTTCTTCTTCTCCTTAAGCCAATATTCCAGTTTCCCACCCTTAAAGACTAACTCAGGAAAATACGGACCAAGCACCAGGGTTGAATACTTTATCAGTGAACTTTCTTAAATACTGTGGGCCAAGGCCAAACCTGTGCGTTAAGTCCCTTCATTTCCACTGAACATTCATCTGGCCCAGCAGTATTCATTTGAAAGAACAGCCAGACTACTTGTTATTTGTTCCATTATTTACCTGGAATCTGGGGTTATTGCATAGCAACTCACAGCTGCTGGCTGTGAAGTGATCTGAAAGAGCAAAGGCAGCATCCAGAAAGCACCCCCAACAGCATGTAACTACTGACATTGCTGCCCAGAGAGCTCCCTGTGGCTCAAAAGTTACCTGTGGGCCATGACAAACACAAGGCACAACGTGGTGGAAAAGACTAAGACGGAAATTAGCCCACAGAAAATCCACTTGGATAAGCATGAAGGCCAGACAACTTGGGATCTCCCAGAAGCAAATACAAAGAGCACTGTAAGAAACACACATACAAATTTGGGCTCTGCAGAAGAAACCCCTTTCGTACTGACTGCCACCTCTGAGGAGCTCTGGGGTTTGAGGCTTGGAGCTGAAAGCAATAACCAGATGTCTCCCAATTCCTCTGAGTGACAGAAGGCAAAATGCTGCCAGTTGGTTAGTTAGGGAGATACTGTTGTTGTGGGTGGGCAAACCCAGAGCACCTCTCCCAGGAAGAACATGCTGCAGTCCTCGCAGTCCTTAGCCTGGCAGCAAGCTGCAGAAGCACAGGGAAGCTGTGAAAAGGAGTCATAAATTATTCAATAGCTTAGAAACTACCTGAGGAGGACAAGGGTAGTCTGAGTTTCTTGACTCAAAGGGTGCAGAAGATGCTGAGCGCTGGGAAAGGTGCCTCCACCCTTTCTGGTGGGGATTGAAAAGGTGGGCAGGAGGAACAGTCTCAGCACACTCAAGCATCCCTAAACCTTTTCCTTCATCCCACAGACACAGCTCCATTATATTGCACGACTCCAAACAGAAATTTGTAATTTGTCCAAGAAAGAAACATTTTTAGAAAGGCTAACTATTAAGCACTAGGTACAGAACAAATAAATAGGAGGAAATACATATGCATCAGAGGAAATAATGACAGGCTGCAGCTATTGAAAACTAGTAGGAAGGGAAACATAGCTGGAACATTAATGCTGTAACAACTTGCTCTGAAAGGGTATCATGAAGGGGGGCGAGCAGGAGAAAGGATGTGTTACCTTATACTAGAGAAACTCATGGGACTACAGATGACTCAATCACAGATACTGAATGCTTGCAGATTCTACCCGTAGTCCAACTAAAGATGGAGTAACTGGAACATCTCTCCCAGGCCCCAAAATCCTAATACTAGAGTGAGCTGATAACTCTGCATCTGTTCTTCATGTGTGGAAAGAAAAACAGGCTAATCACAGATACACACAGCCTAGAGGATGTTTGCTGAAAACCTCATCTGACTAAAGAAAAAAAATTCCCCGGTGTCCTACAAAGATGATGATTTCTTAAAACAGAAAATTCTCAAACCCTAGATGGAATATCTCAATGTTGAATCTCATTTTAATGAGTGAAGAGAGTTAATTAATCACCTAAAAGCTACAAGCAACTTAAGAATCAATGATCATGAACAGGTCAGACTGACTCTGTTTTAAAAATCAGTATATCCACTATTGCCTGGTGTTTACAGTCTGTTTGTACAATTGCTGGCATATGGGTCTAGAAAGTGGTGAGTGAAACAAAAAAAGAGAATTGTTTAAAAAGAATCTACTGCACACCAAAACTGCTTGTGAAAAAAACAAACAAACAGACAAAACAAACAACACCCCAGAGAAGATAAAAAGCAGAAACTTCAGAAAGACATTGTGATTTATAAAGAATGGAGAGACCAGAGAAAATAGTGGCAAACAAACGAAGAAGCACAGGCAACCTCTAAAGCAGAGGAGCCAATACAACGCTGAGGTCTACTAACGGCATTTAAGACAGTAAAAAGGCACTTCTGTAAGCATCCATGCAGAACACGTCCACTGTCTGGTGCAGATAGCAGGATCAAAAATGATGACATGGGAAAAGAAGGCTGTATAAAGAACTGCGTAGAGGACACACAGTTTGTTGGATTAAACACGGTTCTTTGAAAGATTTCAATACGCAGTTGTTAGCAGAAAGACATAAGCAGATAGGTGGCTAGTGGCCATTTCCAAATTCCAGGGATCGTGTCTTCTTATGCAATTTCATTGGTTTGTCATTTTGGGGTGAGAGGAAAAGCTTGCATGTTAAAAAAAAAAAAAGAAAAAAGAGAAAAAACTAATATAGTGCCAACGAATTAAAATAATGAGAAGGGAATTTTATTCTTACGGAGCACAGTTCAAGTCACGTCTTTTTTGCAATGCAACTAAATGCAGTGTAGGAACCCTAGCAAAGCAGAGTTTACAGGCTTAAAGCAGCAGACATGCTTTGAAGACTGTGACTGAAGGACTTAAGAGCTGCAGCAAATTGCTAAATCCATTTATGTCTTCTGTGATGATCACAGATAGGTCCTTCAAAATAGGGACTCAAAGAAAGATACAGGAAAAAAATAATCCTAGCAAGGCTTGTGTCAAAACCCCAAGCTCACAGTGCTAGCCACACTTCAAGAAGGAAGTAAAAATACTAGAGGGAGCTCAAAGGAAGGCCAAGGAATTGACCCCTGGGCAGGGCAAAACAAAACAAAGCAAATCTTACATGTGAAGCTGACAGAGTTCACCCAGCTCAGCGATAAGGTTGAGAGCTGTCATGATGACTATTTAGGGCCACATTTCAAACTCGCAGATAAGTTAAGAGCTGACAGTAGGAATTTCAACCTTCGTTTCCCAGCAAAATTTCCCATCAATGTTAGTAAATTAACTCTAGAACAGTTTACCAGCACACATGGTCAACTCATTAACGCCTGAAGTTTTCAAAATGAGAGTACACGTTTAAAGAAGATACGCCCAAAACAGCTTTTAGAGAATAAAACATATATGGCTCAATCATGCAAAATGTCAGGTCAGAGGAGTATAATGACTCCTGACTGGTCTTTGAGTCTATGAATTGGAGTACTTAACCATAAAAAATTTGAAGAATCAAATGTCTCCAAGACATGTTGCTGCAAGCAGCCCTTGTAATAGCCCCTCCAGTATTCAAAACCATCCGGATACACACAAGCCCTTCCAATGTGTCAGAGCCACTCACACTCAGCTCTAATTCAATAGCTGTTTACATTCGTTAAATAAACATACAAAAGACTAGGTGTCAACCTGGTGCTGAAGGCACGGTTTGAACATTTCAGCAGTCACTCTAAAGAATCCCCCTGGTTGATCCTTTCCAAAGCAGAGCTGTGACATTAGGCTATATAAATTCCAGTGATGCTCACAGGGAAGTGGGACAAGAAATCCACTTGCTCTGGTGCTCTATGGGAACCTCCTTCTTATAATGCGATATCCTATGCTATAGTGTCCATCAGTCCTAACCACATGCGAGCTGGAATAAGGGATTCAAAAACTGCACCTGCTTCCATACATGTAAATGGGAAAGCAATTTTGGAATGAGAAAAGAAAAAAAATATCAAAGCAGACACTCCCTAGGGGAGAGGAGGAAAAAACCGTTGCTTGTCATTCTCCAACAGTAATCAATCTTAAGTACTTGCTTTTTTATTTCCAAAGGAATGAAGGATTCTGGTGCTTTATCATCATTTTATTTACTTTAGCTCAGGAAGTGTCTGATCTGCTTTAAAAACTGTGGATCAATTCTGTATTAAAATACCATCACTCTGCCTGCTCCTTCAGAGTGCTATAAAATATGCTGAAGGGAACACTGGCATGTTCCCCAGGTACCATGGCTAAAACAAAACCTGCAACAGAGGAGTCTTTTTAGAAAAAGCAGCTACTGCCTTCCCACTCACTCCTCCCCAAGCGCTGAGGAGTCCATATGACGTACCTCTTTTTCCTTTTCTAGTTTAAGTCAAGAATACAAACCCCAAATACGTCACAGACTGCATACTAAAGCTTAAAGAAATTACTGGTGGAGTTGATGAAACAGAAGGTTAACTCCCCTATCTTGAAGAACAACATTTTATGTTTTAAGTTTGTCCTTGCACATGAATGTAATACTTATGGGTTGTGACTTAATTAAGCCTGGAGCCTAAAGTCAGGTCCACTAGCACGCTGGCTTCTTCCTTACAGATGCAGAGTTAGCAGCTGCACTGGAGCCCGTGTTTTTCAACAGTTTACTCCTCTATTTTTCTCTAGATAGGAACTATTTGTACACACTCCATTTCACCTGCTCTGTGTTTTTTTAAGCACTGGGAAACATGCTATTCATACTGCAGTGCTAAAAGGTCAGATTACCCTCAGCTAGAATCTATTCACTAAATTCTACCAAAAGTCAAGACACCATTTGACAAAAACAAACAAGCCAATAAAAAGGGGAAAAAAGCACTCAAATAAAAACATAATCTCAAGTCCAAATCATATGAATAGTGGTTTGACTTAGGTATTGTAACAAAGCATTTCAATAAAACCCACAAGATTCTATTCAGTCCCCTTCATCTGAAGAGCTTGAAACAAAGCTCTCACCACCTCTAAAGCTTATGTCCACAAATTATGTAACTGTACACAAGCTAAGGACATAACCCTCAATTTTAGCAAGCTTTCTGGTATGCTTCAAAAATACACACAACATGAAACTTTAGGGGAATAGCAACGTTTGCTACCAACAAGCTACAAACTAAACCAAACCCCCATAACCCCCAAACCCTGCCACCGTTTATTGTCAAAACACAGTTTCCCACCACCCAATTTTACATCAAGTCCACAAACACACTACATCAGGCTTTTTCCTAAAGCGCAAATATACTTACGAAAGGACATTCCCAATGTAGGCATAATAGGAACAGCAGTAGGGAGTAGTCCCATCACAGCAGTAAGCTTTGCAGTCATTATCACACTGAGCCAGACAATCTTCTGCTGAATAAAAATAACATTCGTGCGGTCAAATGGCAGCAACAACAAAACGCTGTACAGCACGGCTTTAAAGAAAATGCAATCTAACAGTTTTATACAATCACAGGACTTCACTCGAGGCGCGACCTGACCCTGTCACCCAAACGGCAGCCCGTTCCCACTCATTCCGCATTTCAGCAGGAAGTTTGGACTTAGGTGCTTTCTGTACGGGTATTTGGTAGCTGGCCCTATCAGTTCCTTTTCATATTTAGTCACTTAAAATTATAAAAGAGCACTTTGAAACATCAAAACACCACGGATCACCTTTTCCCATTCCAGCAAGAAGTCCTGAGGGAAACCTGAGGCCCGTCTGCCTGTCTTCACTGAGCTGCAGGAGAGGAGAAGAAAGCTGCCTGGGAACTGGCTGCCTCTCCCAGTCCCTGCCCAGCCCTAACCCCGGGGTGTAAATCAGAGCTGCCTGGGGCTCGCTCTCCCCGAGGCAGCTGGTAGCAGCTTCCAACGTTCTGCTCTAGCTCTGGGGCCATGGCCAGTGTGGGACAGTAGTGCCCAGCACGGGAGCCAGTGGCACCCTCTCTGCCCCACTGCCAAGGACTGTCCTGCCCAGCCAGGGCCATGTTTCCAGCAGCAATGTTCTACAGGACAGGACAGAGGAACAACACAAATTATGAAACAACAGTTAAGAGAGCTCTTTACAATTAAGAAACATGGAAGAACATGCATCAGCCTCTCATCTCCAGGTACTGCCAATGCACCATAAGAGTATCTTCACAAGTCCCACTCTTCCTGAATCTCATCCCGGTCTCTCCTTCCAGAACCTCAGAACCTACCAGAACCTCAGCTGCCACCTGGATGAACCCAGACACCATGCCCTACGCACCGTCACCATCGGTCACCTCTCTGGTCATGCAAATGCAGGTGGCCACAGTGGAGACCTGTAAGCGAAGGTGACAAACTACGCTTCTGCATTCCTGATGCGCTTGTGGCTCCCATTCCCCAGGCAGCAGATCACGCTTAGGGGCTTCTGTTCTCCCATTCCCGTTACTGCCTCTCATCCGTGATGGCCCAACCTTCAGCATGCCAGAATCTGAGCTACCCTATCTTCTCTCAGCTGTGGCCACACTCCCTTTCCCCATGATCCACTTCCAGCTGCAAGTTCCCACCTGGCTCCCCGCTCATCATCTCAAAACCTTAACCTTCTTCATCCATCAGCTCAGCTCTCTGATCCTGCTCGTGCTCCATCTCTGCTTGAAAACAAGCAGCGTGTGGGGGTGAGGGCCGGAGGGGGCTGTCTGAGGCAGCATAGGGGACAGGTGACACAGCTGCACCCCTAGACCCACGCAATTGCCCCTCTAGGAGAGAAACGCAGGTGCACAAAAAAAGCAGAAAAAACTGATCCGCCAGTCAGGAGACTCCCGAGGGGATCAGGGCAGGTGGAGGGATGGAAAAGTGCCAGAAGGAGAGGCTCGTGATTGCAAAGGAGCAGCAATGGGGCAACGACCACCATGCCCATGTACGGGGCTCCCCATGGCAAGGCTTTTGCACTGCTGCCCTCGCAGGACTCCCCGCGCTAAGGCGTCAGGCTTTTTGCGCCACTACCCATTTTCTGGCAGCAGACAATGTTTTGCCAAAACCCAACCACGGCCACTCCACCAGAAGTCCACCCAGCAGCCGCCCATGATCCCTGTTCACCCTCCGGACCCGGAGGTACCGAGGGGAGCCCTTGCCCTGCCCCGGCACACGCAGCTGGGGCACCCCCCGGCGTCTCTCCTGAAGGAAGGGCGTGGGTTTAACCTCCTCGCAGGCGGGGGGAACTCCCCCTGCCCCCGAGAGAGGTTTGCCGAGGCACCCCGGAGAGCCGCTGCCAACTCCGGCTGCCGGTTCAATCACCGGCAAGAAGGAAAAGCTCCAGCCTCTGCCTTAAACCGCCGGGCCCCGTCCCTCGCCGCTCTCCCAGGCCCGCTCGCACCCCGCTGCCTGCGGCTTCGCGCCTCCCCGCGGCCCCGCTGACCTGCCAGGAGGAGGAGGAGGAGGAAAAGGGGGAGCAGCACCCCCGATAACGGGAGCCCCTCGGCACGGCCACGCCGCCCCGCTGCCTCCATGCCGGCGGCGG
>VZTM01002621.1:73182-95566 GCA_013400555.1 Jacana jacana | reverse complement strand
AAGGAAAGGAAAGGAAAGGAAAGGAAAGGAAAGGAAAGGAATGGAAAGGAAAGGGAGAAGATCTCTTTCAAAGTGCCAAATGTCATAAGGGGAAATATTTGCACTGTTCCAACGCGCCAAGATACTTTGATCTTCAGTTTCTTGCTGAAGTTCACAATGATAGTAAGTCCTTCAGTTTGTTTCACAACCTCCTTGTCTACACCACTGCTCTCTGGAATGAGGACTATTATTTCCACTACAGGCCAGGTAACGATCTCATATGGGTCCACCAGCACCTCCAGCATGACAAGACAGGGGAAGGGCAGTGCAGGGGCGGAGCTGGGGGGCACAGAGGGGCAGCAGCTGACAGAATACAGCAGAGGCTCTTTGGGCTATCAACCATTTTTCTGTAAAGCGCTGAGATAAAAATCATTCAATGGTTTGGGTTGGAAGGGACATTAAAGACCACCCAGTGCCACCCCCTGCCCTGGGCAGGGACACCTCCCACCAGATCAAGTTGCTCCAAGCCCCCTCCAACCTGGCCTTGAACCCCTCCAGGGATGGGGCAGCCACAGCTTCTCTGGGCAACCTGGGCCAGGCTCTCACCACCCTCACACCAAAGAAGTTCTTCCCCAGATCTCATCTCAATCTCCCCTCTTTCAGTGTCAAACCCTCCCTCCTCGTCCTATGGCTCCCCTCCCTGATCAAGAGTCCCTCCCCAGTTTTCCTGGAGCCCCTTGACAGCCTGGAAGGGGCTCTAAGGTCTCCCCAGAGCCTTCTCTTCTCCAGGATGATTCCTCAAATGCTGTGTCCTACCAAGTCCCACAGCTCAATGATGCTTTGGAGATACTGTTGGAATTGAGATCTCCTTATTCCTTTTTAAAACTTGCAGATTCAAACTAACAGCATTTCTGTTGGGTTCTTCCCACTGTTCCCCCTCTCTAGCCAGGAGACATGAGACAAACCCACAGAACTCAGTGGGTAACAGATGGAACTGACACCAGTAGCCCTAACGAGCACTATGAACCAGATGTTATCAGCAAAGTCATCCCAAATGTCCAAGTGAACCATTTCTGCCTGTCTTTGTCCACTCCTTTCCATTTGTTTTATTAAATAAATGACAAGGCTGGCTTATGGCCATTGCCTCCTGCCTTTGCCAGTCTGTGGTCCCAGCAGCTCCTGGAGCAGGCTGAGACCTAAGCAGCCACCCACAGCGAGAGACCAGTTTGGGCTGGGAGAACAGAGCACCACCAGTAGAGTAAGGTGGTACACAGGGGTGTGGGGTTCAACTTGTGCTTTAATGTCTGTTATTCAGTGCAGACTAAAGACCCACAGATTAGCTCTCACTAACTGGTGATCTGTTTTCCCATGAAGTGCTTTATTCCAGCTCAGTGCTCAGGTGTAGATTAAAAGGGCTCATGCCACATTACAAAAGTACTTAATTAATAAAAACAAATTAATTGCCCAGTTGAGGCTGAGTAATCTGCTGGTGGGAGACATGAATGAAGTGGAGCTGAGCAGAAATGTTCTCCTGAAACACACTTACATCAGACAAAAAAAGAAAAGAAGCAAAGAGAAAATAAGGCAGAGGAACTCTTGCAGGGATATGGGGATGGATGGGAAAGGGACCATGGCCTCTGCGTTTGTCCAGCCCTGCAGCCAGGGCAGAGGCAATCCCTGACCGCTCTCCCCAGCAGCGATGTCAGATACACCAGAACATTCGGGCAGAAGCAGCTGAATGGCTGCAGGAGGAATGGGGACACCCAGCCGGTTCTGACACACCTGGGTGAGCGATGCCCATGATGGGACACCCCAAGAGCGAGCCCCAGGAGCTGCCTGCTCCTCTGTGGGGTCCCCACACAGGGACCAGGGAACACTGGGTCCAGCAAGGCCTGGAGGTGGCAACTGTCCCAGGAATTCCACACAGGCCATTTTCCAACACCGCGGCTCTCTCCAAAGTCAGGAATCTTGAGCACAGCAGGGCTGGGATTTCTGTGCTGGAAAGATACATCCCAGGGGCTCTGCTGAGATGATGTAAATGCAATGCTTCTTTGAGGACTCACATTTCTGTATCTCGTCTGTTTGGAAGGAAGAAAGAGTGACAGTATTTTTCTATGACCATTTTTGAGAGTGCAGCCTGTCTCCAGGAAAGCCGAGGATGGAACAGTCCCAGTTCATTAGCCTCAAGGATGGAAACAGTAGAGAGGAGACGCCAAGGCAGCCATCTGCTGCCCATCCTGTGGGTCTGTGCAGCACCTGGGGAGCCCAGGGGTCTGCTGTCAGAGCTCCTCACCACCATCCCCTGCAGAAGGAAATGGCTCAGCCTCCCCTTTGCCAGGGCTGGGGGATCAAGGAAGGTGGAGGACTCACGGGGGTCCAGCCAAGCCCCCCCCAGAGCAGGAATGGAGGCTCTGCCCTGCTGCAGACCACCACAATGGAAAGAGATGGCTGTGTCTGCACAACACCCTTTGGAAATAATGGTCATGCTGCTGATGAACCTTCTTTTTCAGGAGGACAGATTCGTTTTCTGGGCCAGAACCCTGGCTGATGTTGATCTTGCACCATCTATCAGGACTGGCTTCTCTAAGACAAGGTGCTGGAGCCCTTCTGCTGTGAAGGTAGGCTGGAAGAGTTGGGGGGGATTCAGCCTGCAGAAAAGAAGGCTCTGGGGAGACCTTAAAATGCTTTCCAGTACCTGAAGGGGAGTTACAGGAGATGGGAAAGGACTCTTGATGAGGGATGGGAGCCCTAGGATGAGGGGGAAGTGTTTGACACTGAAAGAGGGGAGATGGAGGTGAGATGTGGGGAAGAACTTCTTGGCTGTGAGGGTGGTGAGAGCCTGGCCCAGGTTGCCCAGAGAAGCTGTGGCTGCCCCATCCCTGGAGAGGTTCAAGGCCAGATTGGATGGGGCTTGGAGCAACCTGGTGTGGTGGGAGGTGTCCCTGCCCAGGGTAGGCGGTGGCACTGGGTAAGCCTTAAGGTCCCTTCCAACCTGAACCATTCTGTGACTCATTCAAGAGCACTGTAGTTGTTCCCACCATGAGAAGTGTGAGAGAACAAGGCTCATGTCAGGATCAGGGGTGTCTGTACCAGCTGTTTGCTGGGGTTTATCAGAAAACAGATGCAAAGCTCTGTTTATTTGAATATGTATTGGTTTTATCTTGGCTTTTTCATCAAATGTAGCTTAAGTGATGGCTCCAGGCACACGGGTGTGCGGGGGCGAATCCGGCCACCACTGTCCATCCAATGTGTCTCAGACACAGCCTGGCTCCTGCGGGGAGAAGGCAGAGGGGGAGATCCCACGTGTGCCCCGTGTTCAGTCCAGGAGACAGAAAGGACCAGACTTACGTCACTCAGAAGAGAGAGAGGATCTCATATGGATGGATTGTCTTTTTAAATAAACTGATTTTTAGTATATTTAGTATATACTATTTCCTTTTCTCGAGACCATTTCTTCTGTTGGTTTTACTAATCTCAATAGTAATAGAATGAGGTTGGATTTTTTTCCCCTTTCTTCTGTCCTTTCTTTTCCTTAAATAACTCATTTCCCCCAGCAAACACACTATTCTCGAATGCCAAAATATCCCCTATCTTTGGCAAAGGGACAAAAACTCAAGAAACAAAACACATTTCCGCAGCTGTGACACGTTTTCCAAGCCATGACCAAGCTGCAAAGCTTCATTTTTCTATTGCTGGTGTTAATTATAAAAACAAAAGTCAACCCCCTGACACATATGACAGAAGAAAACAGTGTGAAAATCTTCAAATAACAATAAAAAATAAGCTCTATTTGAAGACAACAGCAGCACAAATTGCAGAATGTTTCAGAGCTGTTTTTTAAAAAGAAAACCTTCACTTATACATTGATTATTAATTTTTTTCCCTCGTAGCTACAAAATCACATCAGCTCAGCTTGGGGAAGATAATAATGATGTGATGCTGGATGTCTGATGGTTTGCCCTGATGGCTCTTCCCAGGATCTCTCCAAGCTGGAGAACGTCTGAGCATGAACAACTCATTGCTGTGGGGCCTTGTGGCCAACTGAGGACGTGGCTATAGGACCCTGCCCTTTGCTTCCCCCAGCCTAGAGGGACAGAAGTGCCCCTTGTAATGCCCAGAGAGGGGCAGGGCTGGCTCTGCCATCCTGATGGGATGTCAGGAAAGGCAGAAGGCCGAGGTAGAAAAAGCAATCACAGCTGTCCTTTCCACTCTGCCCGTGCCATGGCCCCCAGAGCCACAGGCTGCTCCTGCTGAAGGAAGGATCCTGGACTTCAGGCTGCCCAGAGAAGTTGTGGAGTTTCTGTCTCTGGAGGAATTTCAAACCTGCCTGAACACACATGCCTGTGCGACCTGCTCTGGGTGACTTGCTCTGGCAGGGGGCTGGAGGAGATGATCTCCAGAGATTCCTTCCAACCCCTGTGATTCTGTTCACAGTTTTCCTACTGGAGGATCCCAGCAGGATCAGCTGCTCCCAGTCTCCCAGGTAGGACTAAGTCCTGCTCACCAGTCCTGCTCACCCCAACTGCTCAGCATCCCAGCTGCCATGCCCTGGTCCCATCCTTGCTGCTGAGCTCCTTGGAAAGCTGGAGGCTGCTCTGGACACTGATACTGGTGCAACGACCAAGTTCAGCCCATAGAAACCACCCTTTCCTGTTTCAAACTCCAGGAACCCCGAACGGGCTTCTCATGAGGAACCCAGCACGTCCTCCTGAAGGGCTGCAGAGTCTCTTTGCATATGCTCACCCAAAAGACCGTGCCTGTAAAATACCTTCAGTGCATCTGCAGCTTGAGGCTGGCTCGGCGGAAGGGAACTCACTCCCAGCCGATAACCGAGCGTGGCTGCCTGCCCAGCTTCAACAAAAGATAGATTTTGTAAAGCCAACTGAAACTATGCCATCCATTAGGGGAACTACAAAGCAGAACATTTTAAAGTTAATTGGTTTTGCAATTAGAAGATACACGGGACATGGATGCAATTAATTTTACATAAACTTGGTGGGGAATTAAACACAAAAGCACTTGGTTACTTCTTCCCGTGCCGCACACGCTTGCTTCCAGCACAAACAGCGTCTCTGCGGAGCGGAACGGGGGGCACCGAGACCCTCGCTCACAACTGCAGGACAGAATCTCCTCAAGGGCCGTGCTGCTTCGAGGACAATTCAATTGAAAGCGTGAAGACCAGTTTTGGAAAGGCAGCAGAGCTGCACGTAGAGACAGAGCCCTTTCCTGCCCCTTCACGCAGGGAAGTGTAAATCAGCCAGGTTTCATTGTTAATCCAGCAGCGTATGCTTTCCTGCTGATAACTGTGGGCAGTCCTTCAGCACTGAGCAGCCAACTGGCTTTTTCAGAAGTTCAGCTGCTGAAAAAGCTCCAAGTCTGAATTTTCAATCCACAAGCTGGTTCTTACCAACGTATCAGCAAGTGGAATTTCTGGCCAAGGTATCCTCGCCCATCATCAAGCCATCTTTTGTACAGTGGAAAATAAGATGGACCTGGAAAACTCTTGTCTGCAACCTTCTTCTTACTAACACCATGACTGGTTCTGGTCCAGGGCAGTGGAACCAGGGCACAGAGCTGAGTCTCGCCCTACTGCAAACCCATTTCAAGACCTATTTTAGTCACCAAGTTTCTGCCTGTTGTAACCCATACTTAGAAAATACGGTCCTTGGGTCTTGACACAGCACTATGCACCATGTGGGTCTCATTCTGATTGCGGCTTTTCACAAGTTAAAAAGCCATTAAAGTCAGGCCTGGAAAGGTTTTAGCAGGGCAGCTTCCTAATTGCGTTACAATTGCCTGGTCCTAAGAGCAGAGGCTGGGACTGTCAGTGAGAGCTCCCTTAAACCACGCTCAGCAGGAAGCAAATCCCCCCCTGCCAAGGCAGCAGCCTCTTCTATAAAGCACATGGGGCTGGTTTTTAAACCCAGCTCAGGGCCTGACCCAGCAGGGGTACAGCTGGCGTTGTATTAGTAGCTAGAAGAGACCCCAGGGACCCACTTTATGCTACTTTGCAGACCTCCAGCCATGGGAGTGTGCTGGAAAACCTCCCTGAAATGGTGCAGTGTGTAACTGTGAGCAAGAGGTGTGAGCAGAGGGAACAACACAGCTAAAACAGTCCTGCAAGGGCATTAAACTCAGCATTGCCAGCTTTGCAGAGGTTGTATAAACATTGCCTTTCATGTTAATTAGAGCTCAGCAGCTACTGGACAGGCTGGTGATGGCAACACATACCCAGGCTGGTGGTAACAGCTCATTAATCAGTCAATCAAACAGAAAAACTTGATTTTGTAGGGCTCTGCAACTCATTTTTAAATTCCTCTGACTTCCATTCACTACTGCAATAGCAGAATTAGGCCCAATATTATAGCTATTGTGTGGGCAAATTGGAGGGGCTTGTTTTTTTGTGAATTCATAGCAGTGCTGGAATGACTCTCCTCCTTAAGGAGAGAATTTCAGGGAATGCTTTCAGCCCCATAGGGGTTGATTGGGATGGAAACATTAGCAGAGCACCATTCTTCATCCTGCATCTCCGTATGAAGTGCCAGAGAATGATATATTGGGAAATTTGGCTCTGATTTAAAGCACGTTAAATGGGAAAAAAGGCAGATAAATTATTTTTGGGAAATAGAAAATTATAGAAATTTGAAGGGGAATCATGATTATTCACACGTATGAATCACACAGAGGGAAAAAGTGGGAGACCCTCTGGTGGCAGATGAATTTCTGACCAGTTAAAAATTCGGCTGTAATAAAGCACATTTCCTTTTAGAAACAGACCCAACATCACCTAAAATATCCCCAAAGGGTTAAAACTGAAACAGCACCCTTCATTTTGAGCTGAAACAAACCTTCTGGGTTTCATTTCAGTCTCAAAAAAAGAAAAAAAAGGTGTTGGTTGTTTTGGGGTGGGGTTTTTTTTGTGGTGTTTTCATTGGTTTGGTTTTGTGCTGTTCCTTTTTTATTTTTCCTAATTGACTTTGAAAAGGATTATTTCTCTGGAGGAGTAAAGGGAGCTGTTTTGAAACTTTGCTCCTGCGTGTGAAGGGAAGAGGAACCTGGAAGGGGCTGGAGGGCACTGTTGGTTGCAATCAGAGCATCCCACTGGAGAGAGGGGAAACCTTCCCATTGTCAGGATCCTAATGCTGCCCACAGACTGCTGGGAAGCACTGAACAGCCCTGGGAGACAGTATTCATTTCACAAAAGCTACCCATAGGCCGGTCTCCTATCAGCCTCATTAGGGAGGAATGTGCATAAATTAGGGAGGAATGTGCATAAAAACTGCAGCTCCCTGTGACATTAAGCTCTTGTGTTCACTTGCCGGGTATTGAAGCCCGGAGCAAGTGGTACCTGATTTTCTTCACTCTCTCCAAGATGTTTTTTATCTACCAAGGAGGTTTCAGCAGCCACTGACAGGGAGACTTCTCTCTCTTTTCTATTGGTGCCATCCGTCTGTCACCCATCCTTCCAGGCGATGCAAATTCACTGCTTCCCACCCCACTGACAGCTTCATTGCAAGCAGATCTGATTAGGTAAAGACAGAAAGTCAGGGAAAATTAGCCACAAGAAATCCTTGGGATTGGATAGCATCGAGGGCCAAAAGCAATGGGCTGATGCTTGCAATAATTACGGAATGGTTTGGGTTGGAAGGGACCTTAAACACCACCCAGTGCCACCCCCTGCCCTGAGCAGGCACACCTTCCACCAGAACAGGTTGCTCCAAGCCCCCTCCAACCTGGCCTTGAACCCCTCCAGAGATGGGGCAGCCACAGCTTCTTGGGGCAACCTGGGCCAGGCTCTCACCACCCTCACACCAAAGAAGTTCTTCCCCACATCTGAGCTCAATCTCCCTCTTTCAGTGTCAAACTCTTCCCCCCCATCCTATGGCTCTCCTCCCTGATCAAGAGTCCTTCCCCAGCTTTTTTGGAGCCACTTTAGGCACTGGAAGGGGCTGTAAGGTCTCCCTGGAGCCTTCTCTTCTCCTCAACTCTCTCAGCCTGTCCTCCCAGCAGAGGGGCTCCAGCCCTCTGATGTTCTTTGTGGCCTTTCACTGGACCTGTTCCAACAGGTCCATGTCCTGCCTGGGCTGAGGACTCCAGAGACAGACACAGTGCTCCAGGTGGGGTCTCATGAGAATGGTGCAGAGGGGCAGAATCACCTGCCTGAACCTGTTGGCCACATTGCTGGGGATGCAGCTTAGGATACGGTTGACTTTCTGGGCTGTCAGTGCATGTTGCCAGCTCAAGTTGAGCTTCTCACCCACCAACACCCCCAAGTCCTTCTCCTCAGGGCTGCTCTCCAGCTATTCTCCACCCAACCTGTAGTTGTGCTTGGGATTGCCATATTACAGGAGCAGGACCCTGCACTTGGCCTGGTTGAACTTCATGAGTTTCACAAGGGCCCACCTCTCCAGCCTGTCCAGGTGTCTCTGGATGGCATCCCTTCCCTCTAGCATATTGACCACATCACACAGCNCCTGCGTTTCAGTCACCCTGAGGGCTGTCAGCGCTGGTGACACAAGAGCAAAGAGTGCAGCACCAGTGTGGGGGTTGGGCACCCATTCCTAGAATCACAGACTCACAGAATCATCATGGTTGGGAAAGAGCCTCTGAGATCACCAAGTCCAACCACACACACACAAAGAACCCCTGCAATCTCAGGCACTAGAGCATGCCCTGAAGTGCCACAGCTACACGGTTCTGAAATACCTCCAGGGATGGGGACTCCACCACCTCCCTGGACAGGCTGTTCCAGGGCCTGACCACTCTGTCAGTAAAGTCATCCTTCCTAAGATCTCATCTCAATCTCCCCTAACCTCAACTGCAGACCATTTCCTCTGCTCCTGTCATTATTCCCTTGGGAGAAGAGGCCAACACCCACCTCTCTACACCCTCCTGTCAGGGAGCTGTAGAGGGCAAGGAGGTCTCCCCTCAGCCTCCTCTTCTCCAAACTCCACATGCCCAGTTCCCTCAGCCTCTCCTCAGAGCACTTGTTCTCCAGACCCCTCACCAGCTTGGTAGTAACGGCTCCAGAACCGAATGCAGCACTCGAGGTGAGGCCTCACCAGTGCCCAGTACAGAGGCACCATCACTTCCCCTGCTCCTGCTGGCCATGCTGTTCCTGATCCAGGCCAGGATGCTGTTGGCCTTCTTGGCCACCTGGGCACACTGCTGGCTCATGTTCAGCCCACAGTCCACCAACACCCCCAGGTGGGGGGGTGGGATTGCCTGGGGGTTGTTGTGTCCAAAATGCTGGACCCAGCACCGGGCCTTGTTGAACCTCATTCAGGGGTATTGACCCCTGAATAGAGAAAAGAGACGGCAGAAGTGAAACCCAAGCACTTCATTCCCATGTTCTTAAACTGGAGACTCCATCTCTCCAGACCGGTTCCAGCACACTCCTGTCTCTGGTTTCGGCTCCAACAGACAGATTTTGGGCCTCCCAGTGTTTTCCGAAGTGCATCCCCAACACCAGGGTGTTTGCATCTGGGTTCCACGGCCTTCCCACACCTTCCCACCCCTCGGGGCAGCAGCATCTGCAGCAATTCAAAGCACTGCTTTCTTTTTTCCCCCTTCAAATAACTGATTGCTACATAATTAGTTCTTTTGTTCAGGATACACAAACTCAGCCAGTTAATTATAGGCCACCTTGCCCGTGGTTTTTCAATTCTCTCTGGGTCTTGTTGCTGGGAGGCACATTAAGTAGCACCAAAGAAAGGAAAACTAGACAGCTGCTAAGAACAAAATTAAAAAAACAACCACCCGACCCTTGACCGAGAGCTTTTATTTTATGAGTAGCCACAACAAACGCTGCTTCCCTTGTGCCTCCCAGATTTGTCAGTCTGTAGGCAAAAAGATGAGGAATGCCACCACCAGAATGACTCTCTGCAGGAGCTTTGCACCCACAACAAAGATACAGGGCTGTTTTTTAAAAAATCAGAAAGCAACACTAACCAGCTGTGGCCTCTGAAATGCTTTCAGTCACTGACCTGGGCTGCGTTTGTCTCTTAAAACTAGTGGGCAGTTTTCCATTTCTTTTTTTGCTTATCCCTCCAATGAAAAGGAAGAAAAGATATCTATCTATCTATCTATCTATCTATCTATCTATCTATCTATCTATCTATCTATCTATCTATCTATCTATGATTCCTTAGATGCCTTTGCATTCAGTGGGGTGTCAAGAAGTGCTTCACACAGAGCAGATGATGCAAGACCACATTACCACAAGAGCAGAAAGAAAGGAAGATGAATTATGAATTCAAAGGTTTTAGAAATCACACCGCCCTCTCCCCCAGCAGCCTCCACAGTGATGTTCACCCGTCCTTCCCCAGGGCTGTGAGCATCTGCCAGCGCCATGGCCTCCCGCTCCCCTCCTCCTGTCCAAGAGCGCTGGGAGGAACCTGAAAATGCTAAAGCCTTTGGGGCACCTCACTCTGCCACAGCTCTTCTCTCCTCTGCAGACTGAGGCGAGTCCCTCTAAGAGAGGAATAACTCTCCAAAGCAAAGAGAACCATGAGATCCATGGACCTTAGCCCTTAAAGAGGTGACTGCTCTGCAGATGGTGTGGACTGTAATGGAGCTCGGAAGCAGACGAGAGGAGTGAGGACCATGGTAAAGGCACAGACAGGTAAGAAGTGCCAGAGCAGAAGAGGTCATCCCGTTTCTCTGGAATTTAAGGTGAAAAGTGAACTTTCTGTTATCCGGAAAGGAGATGTCCCTCTCAGATATGAAGATCTGTTGGTCAAACAGGACTGGGCCACCAGGGATGGCGGCAGGTGGAGAGAGGGTCCTTCTGTGCAGGGACCTGCATCACACTCAGTCTGGTGCAGCCAGAAGTGGAATTCGGAGTCAAAGAAACTCCTCCTGCTCTTTGACTGGGGACAAGCCAGGCTGCCAAGCTCCTGCCCCAGCCAGACTCTTCTGAGGCCAGAGGCCATCTCCAGCAGAGACATCTGAGTTTTCTACTAGTATTTCAACTAGAGTTCTGCCTGAAAGTCGCTTTGCATGTTTTGGGAGAGTTTGGGTTATATTCTCTCAGATAAAATTCAGTGTTTGCTGAGAAAAATGACTTTTCTCTCCTTTTTTGTTTTGGGGGGACTTTTTAATAGGAAAAATGGGTGGAGTTTAACCTTAATTTTTAAAGTTTTATAATTTATGGCAAGATTGCACATTTAAAGGCACCCAGAATGTATAATAAAACAAAACAAAACAAACAATCAAACCCCCCTGAAAATAAAAACTCTATTCAGAGGAAATCTGATTTTTTCACAAAGAGAAAATGCATCTTCCATGGCAAAGTAGTTTGGGTAGAATGTTACTGCATTGTGTATCTGCCAGTGCCTCCGGACTCGGGGCGAAGCTCACCCACGGTGACAGCATCCCCTCAACCAGTTCAGCGAACTCCTTGGTTCAAAAATGAAAGTTCCATATTCCTTCAAGGGAAAAAAAAAGTCTCTAAGAAAAAAACCATACCCTCCCCCAGCCAAGGGCACCGGTTGATGAAGGTTTCATTACAGCTCTGCTGAAAACTTCTGTATTTCCAGGGCTCAGGACAAGAGGTCTCTGAGCGAGGCTGCTTTAACATCCTCTCTTTAGACCAAAAGCCAAGTGTATTCGTATATGGCCACTGGAAAATGAGATGATTAAAGATTTATGCATTCAGAAAAGTGCTGTACGAAGAGAAAATGAACTTTTAGGAGGGTGGAAAAACTACTTAGACTTAGATGCACCTGATTTTAAATGAAGTTCTTAATGAAGAATTCTTGCCGTTGGTTGTGCTATAGCTCCAAGCAGTTTTCCACTTTCTCTCCCTCCTCCTCTCTTTTTTTTTTTCCTCCTTCTTTTATTTAAGAGACTTCCCTTGAAGGGATATAGAACTGTCACTTCTCCTTCATGTAAATTCACAAGACAGAAAAGAATTAATTCTTTAGTTATTGTCTCTTTGACTCAATCTTTAATTTTCCTTCAATGACAAGGCTGCCTGATAAGACTCCTTGCCGGCCTTGCTCCTGGAGAGGAACTCGTCTCTTCTCTGTGCCCTGGGTTGAGTGACAAAGGACTAATTTCTCTTCCACTGCTGGGGCAAACTACACTGTTAGAAGACTCTAGTGTCCGAATAAATGAAAATATTAACTTTATAGCCAGCTAGGCTGTGTGGGATTCAAGGTCTCAGTGTTTTCAAGTTCACCAGGTGCCAGATGATGTGGAGTGAGACCCAGGCACTTGACCCAAGCTGCCAACAGGGTTATCTCATACCCATATGGTCATACCCATGACCATCACATTAAATAGAGGTTCGATGAGGAGTTCTCTCTCTCTCAGTGGCTGGAATCCTGAGAACTCCTTACCCCAGTGCTGGAGCCCTGAGCCCTTCCCTTCCTCCAAAGCCGCAGTGCTGGCAGTGTCCCACATGGGCTGTCCCTGTGGGGAGGGCAGGGCTTCTGCTGGGGGAATGGGCTGGCTATAATTCTTGTATATCATATATTAGCATCAGGATTAACACTGCTTCTTTGGTATTATTGTTAATTATTTGGTCTTATCCTATTAAATCCATTTTCATTTCAACCCTTGTTTTCCTTGCTTTCCCCATATCCCCTTTTCCAGGTGGGGGAGGGTTCATGGGGTGACAAGAATGAACAACAACAAAATGTTACAGGTTTTCTCAAACTGTAACAATCTGCTTCAAGTGTAGGAGGGGATTCTTGAAGGGTAAAATCTTCTTCCTTTTAAAGCCTTCTGGTATTCTGCCACAGGCTCTTGGGTGACCAGCTGGCCCCTTGTTGATGCTCTCCTTCCCATGGCTCCAGCAGCAGGAGCACCACGGCTCCGTGTCTCAAGAGCTCCCAGGCAATTCCTGAAGTGGGAGAGCTCCCGGACCTGGGGGTGACAGGATTATGTGAGAAGTTACTCTTTCTTCTCCCCAAGAAAGAAGAAAAGAGAAGACTACAGCCCAAAGTGCGCAGATAGACTATCACAGACACACCACTGCAGGATTTCCACGTCTCAGAACTTCCAGACAGTATTAAAAAAATCAGTGGAAAAATAGGCTTAATTACAAAAAAAAAAACAACCAACAGTTTCAACATAAAATAAAAAACCAACCAAAAAGATCTTCAGTCTATCTGAGAGAACAACCTCCAGCCTGTACCTGATTAGAATAAATAGATCTAAGGGCATAAATTTCACAAGTGCTCACTTGCTTTTGAAAGTAGTTTCCTTCTTTCTTGGCTCCTTCCTGCTTTTGTCACTGCAAACAGTCAAACAATCCAAGAAGAGGAAAACAAACATCCCAAAGCAAGCTCAATTCAGGTAGCCACAAAACCACATCTTTTGTCAATTTTAGAAAAAGCTGCAGCAGGTGTTACCTCAGTTTTAATTTAAAGGGGCCCCAGTGCTTGTGACTGCAGATCACACCGTCAGTCCCGGTACCTGCAGCCTGCACCGGGCCCAGGCCAGGAATTCTTGAGAGAAGAAAGTCAGGCTGTCCACCACACGAATGAACTTCACAATCTGTTTGCAGACCATCAGCAGAGAAAGGGATGAATTAACCAAGGGCAAAAATCAAAGAAACACTATTTTCTGTGGAGATCTGCCCTCTGCTTTGTACCTTCCCCTGCCACCGGTTGAGACGAGGCTCCTGTTGAGCGAGGCGAAGTCTAGGGTTGGGTGGAGCTGGTGAGGGTGTACCCGCAGCAAGTTTGCCGTGACACCAAGGTGCTGTGTGGCACAGTCAACACACTGGAGAGAAGGGATGCCATCCAGAGGGACCTGGACAGGCTGGAGAGGTGGGCTCTTATGAACCTCATGAAGTTCAACCAAGCCAAGTGCAGGGTTCCGCGCCTGGGATGTGGCAATCCCAAGCACAACTACAGGTTGGGCAGAGAATGGCTGGAGAGCAGCCCTGAGGAGAAGGACTTGGGGGTGTTGGTGGGTGAGAAGCTCCCCACGCCCCAACACTGTGTGCTGGAACCCAGAACTCACCTGGATCCTGGGCTGCATCCCCAGCAGTATGGCCAGCAGGGCTGGGGGGGGGTGCAGATTTTGCCCCTTTGCTCTGCTCTAGGGAGACCCCACCTGGAACACTCTGTCCACCTCTGGAGTCCTCAGCACAGGAAGGACATGGACCTGTTGGAATGGATCCAGAGGACACCACAGAGACACTGGGAGGTCTGGAGCCCCTCTGCTAGGAGGACAGGCTGAGAGAGTTGGGGGGGTTCAGCCTGGAAAAGAGAAGGCTCCAAGGAGACCTTAGAGCCCCTCCCAGTACCTGAGGGGTGCTCCCAAAAAGCTGGGGAGGGACTCTTTGTCAGGGAGTGGAGCCATAGGGCAAGGGCTAATGGTTTTAAATTGAAAGAGAGGAGATTTAAATTGGATACTAGAAAGAAATTCTTTACTGTGAGGGTGGTTGCCCAGAGAAGCTGTGGCTGCCCCATCCCTGGAGGGGCTCAAGGCCAGGTGGGACAAGGCTTGGAACCAAGCTGGTCTGGTGGGAGGTGTCCTTGCCCAGGGCAGGGGATGGCACTGGATGGGCTTAAAGGTCCCCTCCAAGTCTAACTATACCATGATCCCAAATTGGAATTCAGTGCCTCAGTTCTCCTGAGATCAGCTCAAACATGGGTATATTTACCAGATGCTGCTGCTTGAGACACTAGCCTTTATTATGGATTTCCTTCCTTTTATGGGCTACTTCTCCTCAGAACGTGGATGCAAGCTGAAAGTGGCTTTCTGCAGTTCTGAAAATGTAAATTTATTCTGTATTTCCAGTGTCACACGCTACTGTTATCTGAATGTTACAGTTATCAGAATAAATACTAGAATACAAGTCCTTGGAGAGATCCTGTACGTACATGAGCTAAGTACTCCAGTCAGTAGCTAATCCAGGCAAGGAATTTCAAAACATGGATTATTCTTGTTTTAATTGCAAGAGATAACCGGGGCCTGGTAAGCAAAGGGAGGGATGGGAAGTCCCTCATTGCAAGAGCCAAGGAGGATGAACAAGGGACTTTATCCACTGAAGATTCAAGCCCACAAGCCCAAGAACAGTCTTGCTCAAGGGTCAAGAGGGGAAGATGACCTTCAGCTTCACAGAGCTTGAAGCAAAGGTGAGTAAAGAGATTTCACACAGCATTTGTGTGGAACTCAGCCACCTGAGTCTGAAGTGGAAACCCTGAAACTCCCTTGAATCTCAGTACAAATTGTACTTTGGGAAGTTCTGCACTTCACCAGCGCTGCTCTTAATTTCACATTGTGCAGCTTCCAGAAAGACACTTGCCCACATCCAGCAGCCTGCGTCAGGGAAACTCGCATCAGCCATTAGAGGCTCCCAACATTTTGGCTCTGCATCACTGAACCAACCCCTCTGAACCGCTGCTGGGAGCTGCATCAAGCAGGTTCTGCATTCAAAATACAAGTCCCTGCCGTATGACCAGTGGACGTATGACCATGGCCAATAGTCATTCACCCCATAGAATCATAGAATTGTCAAGGTAGGAAGGGACCTTAGCAATCATCTAGTCCAATCATCAACCACACACTGAAAAAAACCCAGCACTAACCCATGTCACAGCACCACGTCTACCCAGCTTTTAAATACCTCCAGGGATGGTGCCTTCACTACTGCCCTGGGCAGCCTGTTCCAAGGCTCACTGTAGGTCAAGAGATCTCTCCTAATATCCATCCTAAACCTCCCCTGGTGCAACTTGAGGCCATTTCCTCTTGTCCCATCAACTGTTCCTTGGGAGAAGAGACCCACCGGCCCCAACTACAGACCCCTTTCAGGGAGTTGGGAGAGAGCCAGGTCTCCCCTCAGCCCCCTTTTCTCCAGGCTGAACACCCCCAGCTCCCTCAGGTGCTCCTCACAAGACTTGTGCTCCAGACCCCTCACCACCTCCCTTGCCCTTCTCTGGACCCACTCCAGCCCTCAATATATTTTTCGTGGTGAGGGGCCCAAAATTGGACACAGCCCTTGAGGTGGGGCCTCACCAGTGCCCAGCACAGGGGGACGGTCACTGTGGTGTGCTGAGTGTGGCGAGTAGGAATAGGCACAGCAGTGGTGTCCTCCTCACTGTACAGACAAGCATCACAAGATGGCCCTTAGTATCTGTCAGTCACACCCCATCAGTAATATCCCATCAATTCAATCCTCCATTGACCTAGACTGCACCCAGAAATGTTGAAAAGTACCCCCAGTCTCAACCAGTTTGCTGTTGCAGTGCTTTACCCAGGGCTGGAGCATCCACCACTGTCTCATCTCACCTCTGGCTCAGGCCATGCATCCCTGCTGCTGGAGGACATAGTGGGGTTTCCATAAGGACAAGGAACCCTACACCAGCAAGCAGGGATCTTCTATCACCTTTTCCATCACTTTGTCCCTATATATATATGCATATATCATAGAATGGTTGGGGTTTGAAGGGACCTGAAAGACCACCCAGTGCCACCCCCTGCCCTGGGCAGGGACACCTCCCACCAAACCAGCTTGCTCCAAGCCCCATCCAGCCTGGCCTTGAACCCCTCCAGGGATGGGGCAGCCACAGCTTCTCTGGGCAACCTGGGCCAGGCTCTCACCACCCTCACACCAAAGAAGTTCTTCCCCAGATCTCATCTCCATCTCCCCTCTTTCAGTGTCAGACCCTTCCTCCTCGTCCTACCTAAGCCTTTGCTTTTGTCTCCATGGGTTCCTACAGCCCTGGCTTGCTCTGCTGGAGTCTCAGCCCTGGCAGCATGTTTCACCCCATAGATAGCCCAGTGGAATTCCAGTTGCTGGCATCCCAAACCACCTTAATTAAGAAGAAAAGGTGGCAGACTCCGAAGCTGCCAGGTTTAGTCCAACCAGAGTCAGTTCTACTCCAACCACTCTGCGGCAGAGAAAGGACTGGGAGCACTTTGTGAACTTTGTGCAAAACAAGTGTTCTCTTTACATTTAACCAGCTCATTGTAGTAATTAAATACAAATTGATTGTAAAGGACATTAATTGAGATTTAAAAGAGATACATTTAGGCGCCCATGTAATTAACTCAAAATAACAGAGGCAATAAATGTGGAAACTTATTATTACAATAACCTTGCGAGGATCGCTGGGAGTATTTCCTCCCCGTCCCCACGCTCAGCCCAGCACCAGCGATCACAACTTCCATATCAATTAAAAGACTTTCAGCGGATAATACGCATTTTCAATGAGCAGGTCTCTCACTTGCTGGCTCCAACAGAGGTTCTACCTCGGCGTGGCTCTACCTCTTTCCTCTGCAGCATCCTGTTAGCATTCAGCGCTTTCAATCTCCTGCCACCCCCTTCCTCCACGTCAGCTCACCCCTTCCCAGCGTAACACGTGGCAGAGTTCAACTGCTGAGCTCTTTGGTAAAAGCCCAGCTGAGGAGAACACCAGGCTGGGAACAGGCAGGGACGGGTCTGACTGTCACACCCAGGGCGGGTGTTCAAGCAAATAATTTCTTTTCTCTGTCTTTCTGTAGACTATAAATTATCCAGGACATTCTGTACCAAGTTTTTCCATTTGCCAAGTAGTCCCCAAAAGGGCAGAATTGGGAAAGGAAGGTCTGCATGCAGCAGGAAAGATGCAAACAGAGCACTCAGAGGCTTCTTTTTGAAGCAAAAAATGCCTTTTTTTTTTTTTTCTTCTTAATTTTATTTTTTTATTTTAATCAATATCTTTCTCCAGCATGAAAGTCCCCCCTTTGAAATAAAACTGTGCATGTGGCCCTTTGGGGCTAATTAGAAGATGCTCATCTGGGTGTTATCTTCTACAGAGGCCGAAAAACACTAAATCAAGTCAGTTTATTAACACCCGTAAAAATATATACATCATTTATCTACCAGAGAGATGAGGTTTTGAAGTCTTGATAATGAACATTCGCCATTCTGCCTCACTATTAAGAAGCACTGCTTTCATCAGAACCAGATGAAATTATTGCTGATCAGAAAAATGGGTTTCCCATCCCAACATAGTTCTGAGGATTTCTGAGACACTCTGACTTTGAAGAGAGAGGAAAAAACCCAAAAATCTATACACTTTAATGACTCGATCCTCCAGAATCATGATGTTTATATTGGCTCACAGAGAACATATGAGCATTAATTGTAATGTTTGTTAATGTAAATGGATATTTCCAGAAGTAAATTGTATTGAAAAAAGACATATTAAAGCATCCATACTTTCAATACTGCCCACAAAGGAAATGCTTTGATTTCATAGAAGTAACAGCACCAGTGACCTTACTTTTAAAAGGCAGAATAGTCCATGTGCTTAATCAACTGTAATTATGGGCTGCTGCTGCTTGAGAACTAGTGAAAGGATGTACACAGAAATACCTAGAGCAGACTGGAGGTTGAAGAGAAGTCTTAAACCAGGTATGTTTCTGGTATCACGTTGGTAAGCTCTTGTGACCCCAACAGACACTTTCTCGGGCAGAGGCTGGAGCCAGGTTTTCTGTCTCGTGCTTGAGGGCTCGGGCCCCGAAACCCTCAGGAGGTGGCATGGGATAATGATCCTGCTCTTTGCACCCCTCTCAGTGGCCAAAACTGTGAGGAAATCCATGTCCAGCTGTACTGCAGTACTACCAGGCCTCAACCATGGGGACATTGTGTATCCTGAAGCCCCAGGGCCCAGGTTCATTACTCAGCGCGGGAGAAACCTGCATTTGCTTCAGTAACCATGAGACAGAGGTTTGGTGGAGGGGAGGTCACAGCAGAGCCCTCCCAGGCACTCTGCAAAACTTGTGGGACCAATGCAAAGCCCGTGCAACTCCATAAGTCACCCCATGCTGTAGAAACATAGAATTGTCCAGGCTGGAAGGGACCTTTCAAGATCGAGTCCAATGATCAACCTCACACTGACAAAAGCCAACACTAACCCATGTTCCTCAGCACCACATATGCCCAGCTTTTAAATACCTTCAGGGATGGTGACTCTACCACTGTCCTGGGCAGCCCACTCCAAGGCTTCATAACCCTCCTGGCTGTGAGCACAGAGCTGGCACAGCCCGGGCATGGCCAGGGAGAGGGGAGAGAGGACACCCTCTAGCAGTGGGGCCAGGGAGGGCTGGCTCACTCTCTTCTCCCACTCCAGGTATTCAAAAGCACGTGCCTGTTCACAAATCCCATTTGCAAAGGCAGTTGTTAACTCTCATTTCACAGCTGGAGCACAGGTGGAGCCAGGCTGTAGCTGTGCAAGCTCCCAGCCAGCATGAACCAACACCGCTGCCACGTTCCCACCCCCACGACACCTCCCGCTTTAGCAAAGGTACTGCCAGGAGGAGAAGACCATTCTTCCTCACCTGCCAGTTCCTTCCCTGCTGTACAGCTTCCTTGAAGCCTGTCGGTATAAGTCAACTCTGCAAGGATTTCTACTCCTGAACTAAGATAGACAGAATGAGGAACAACTAAAGAACAACAATAAAATCCAACAAAAAGCTGCAGCCCCACAGAGATAGGACTTTTTTCTCCCTAAAGCCTTTGTGCCGAGTTTGGTTAGAAGAAAGAATTGAGATGGTGTGATGAAAGGCAAAGCAAAGAACTGACATTTCCAAAACCATTTCCTTTACCCTTTTAAGCATCAACAGTAGCGTTTGGTCTAATTTCACTGATACTCTCGGCTCCCACAAAATCTAAGCCGGAGGCAAACACACCGTTTGATGGGGTTTGCAGGAGAAGACGCTGTCCTGTCGCCTCTCTGGGATGACAAATACACAGCTGTTCCTGCAGAGGGTGGCTTTTCCTGCTTGGTGGCTGCACAGCCTAAGTTTCAGCTTATTGTTGACTCTGTGGTGTCAGAAGACTTGCCTTGGAAGCACAGCATCCTCTCAACTTGGTTTTATGTTTGTTTTATGTTGTACTTTACCTCGAGCTCCTGACTCTGCCATTGGCAAGGCACATCTCCCACCCAGCAGCAATTAGCCAGGTAGGTGCAGGCCACAGGAATCCAAGAGCTGCAGCTCAAGGTCTGGCACCAGCCCCAAGCCTGGGCGGTTTCAGGTCTCATTCACCTGGCTCTTGGCAGGCTCCCATCAGCCACAGGTCATTCTGGGCCAGGAACTGCAAGTCATCATGGACCAAACATCTCTCTCCATGCTCTGAACATGGATCAGCCCCGACCAGCCTCAGGTAGAGCCATTCCCCATGTGCCACCCCGTGCCACAGCCCCGGTGATGAGGATGCTATCTGCCTGCAGGTGTGGGCTCTCTGCGTTCCCCTCCTTCCACCTATCTGGCACTAACGCTCCTTGGCATAAAAGGGACTTTTTTTCCTTCCTTCCTGGGAAACACTGGCCTGACACTGCTCCAGCTGGCCTGACTTAAGGAAGATGCACCTGTGTTGCCCCTCTGAATCGTAGGAAGTCTTTGGCTGGTCCAGGAACTTGTTCATCCAGTTGGAATGAGAAAAGCCAGTATCAGTTCAGTGCGCTGGTTCAAAGACCAGGAATGCTGAGGAGGGTTTTGGATGGGGTTATGAGACACAGATTCATAGCCATTTTTGATTTCCATCCAATTTAATACATTTTGGGCTTGTTTTCTCCTTTGATACAAGGAAAGTTAGTACTTGGATGTCAAAATAGAGCTTTAGAAAGACCAGTCCATACTGAGAGAAAGCTATTAAAAGAGTTTGGTAGTTAAATACGTGGAAAATAAAAAAAATAAAAAGAATCCCACTTCCACAGCAGATGACAAGATCCTTATTATTGATTTTCAGTGATAGTATACATCCCATCACTGTCTCCCAAAACCTTTCAGATCCATTCATTGAGCTCAGCCACCCCTCTGTTCCTGCAACAGCACAGCTCCTGCCTGGGTGCTCAGACTGATAGTCCTGGGTCACAAGCAAAGGAGACCCAGCTCCTCTCAGACACACTGGGGACTTACAAGGACAGCAGTGGCACTTGCTGTCTTTCTAAATTGGGTGAAATCTCTACAGCACAGAGTCACCAGCTACTTGTCTGACCTTCAAATCCTCAGTCTTCAATAAAAATCAATATTTCCCCACCACCACCACCAGCACTGTTTTGACATCCATTTCCCTAACAGGGACAAGCTTTTCCTTGGGCAGAGGACACAAACCAGGGAAGATGCCCTTCAGCTGCAGTAGCATGAGGCAGTGTCTGAGTTTTAGACACGGCTGCCATGCCATGAAATCTTCTCCCCCCGCCATTCCTCCCTCTTCCCAACAAGATTTAGTCCAGACATTCATAGAAAATGAAACTCCTTAAAGACAACAAAGGGCAGTGGGTAGCACTTGTACTGGAGTGGCTCAAGTTTTGCCTTGGATTGAGTTCAAATCCATCTAAGCAAGCTATTATGTTTTCTGGAAGGGGTTTCTACTCTGAAGCCCACAGAGCACTCTGGATGTGGGGAGCTTCCCTGATGGAACTGGTACAGTGACGGGAAGGAGCTCTCATTCCAGAATAGCTGCTGTCAGGAGTTTAGCAGATTCATTGGAAAACTCCTGACTACTCTAATACAGCACAGTTGACGGAAGCCATACATATTATTTCCAAGATGATGGTGCAAAAAGAATGTGAAGTTCTCATTCTGCACTCTCTCATGCAGGCTCTTCCCAGTGAGCTGGAGAGAAGGGCAGCGGCAACGGGGGGAAATCCATCAAATTTCTATCAAGGAAAGGTTTGAAATCCGTGTCTCGGATTGCCAGATGGATTTCTTACTCTGCTCAACTGCTTCCAGATTTGCATATCAGGGGAGATGATTATTTCTTCTGCTTTCAGCCTTGGAGGAGCAGGCAGGTGTGGAGTAATCAAACCCCATTGAGCTTTCAACGCCAAGGAAGCAGCTGCTGAAGCCCAGCAGCAGGATGGAGCCGCGCTGCTCCTCATCCCCCTTGGCACCCATTCATCTAGAAAGCCCGGCTCTCTGCGCTAGGGCCTCACTTGCCCACCCTTGGGGCTGGGAAGATCAGTCCTTTACAAAGGACTCAATGGTGCTCAATGGAGTTAAATCCAGCTGGCAGCCGGTCACAAGTGGTGTTCCTCAGGGTTCAGTATTGGGGCCTTTCCTTTTTAATATTTTCATTGATGATATAGATAAGGACATAGAAAACACTATTAGTAAGTTCGCAGATGACACTAAGTTGGGTGGGAGTGTTGATCTGCTTGAGGACAGGGAAGCTCTACAGAGGGACTTGGGTAGACTGGATAGATGGGCCAATGTTAATGGCATGGCCTTCAATGAGGCCAAGTGCCGGGTCCTGCACTTGGGCCACAACAACCCCATGGATGGCTACAGGCTTGGGGCAGTGTGGCTGGAGAGCTGCCTGGCAGAAAAGGACCTGGGGGTGCTGGTCGACAGGAGGCTGAAGATGAGCCAGCAGTGTGCCCAGGTGGCCAAGAAGGCCAAGGGCATCCTGGCTTGCATAAAGAATAGTGTGACCAGCAGAAGTAGGGAGGTG
>VZTM01002621.1:29787-73092 GCA_013400555.1 Jacana jacana | reverse complement strand
AGGGATCTAGTGTAGGGGAGAACTTGTAGAGTAGGGCTGATGGTTGGACTCCATGATCCCAGGGGTCTCTTCCAACCTAAATGATTCTATGATTCTATGATTCTATGATTCAAATAACACCGAGGTCTGATCTCCTCTGAAAGTATCTCAGACCCTTGTTACTCCGTATTCAGACATTAAGACCCCTCTGGTCAGCAAGTCCAAGCCTAGAAGCCTTCAGGATTCACGGGGAAGAGTTTATTGGAGCAGGTTTTAAATTAACTGCAGAAAATATGATATTGTATGTACAACAATGTGGTTGTCTTTCTCCTGACAGTCAGCACTAATAGCTAACATTGCAGTAAAAGGGCATTAAGAGAAGGCAATGGTCACCCCATTATATAGAAGATAGTTGCTCGACCTTCCCTTCACCCCCCAAATTGTCAAACTGTTGGTATTAAAAATCAGCAAGCTTCACAACTGGTCAAAAAAAGGACTCTGCAGCTTTTTTAAATCTCTCTTCCTGTCAGATATGCTTTCCAAGATTAAAAAAAGGCCAAACAAAAAGAGGCAGCAATAGAAGGGTCCCAAGCCAATGCAGAGGAACCGCTGGACGGGGTACACCAGTCCATAGAAGAGCCCAGTGCTTGTTTGCGCCACTCCCCAAGTTTCAGTCCCCAAGGCCACCATAAGCTGTGACTGCTCAGAGGTGGGAGAAGCCAGAGTGGAAGGAAGGGAGGAATCTGCCCATGCCATAGCAGTGAGGGAACCCAGGGCTCCTCCATCACTGCTTCACCCTTCAGGCCACTTGGGACACCAGGAGAAGTTCTAGAGCCAGACACAGCAGACTCATTACTTGATGATAGATGGGAAACAATTGAACACAACTTGCTTTTTGGCAGGAAGACGGTCTCCAGACAGCAGCCAACACCAAGTTTTGCCCATTCACTGGACAGATATTGATGACTCGGGAAGAAGCTACAGTAGGAGGAGATAAATGGACAAAGAGTCCAGAGGCCCACTCAAAACACTGCTTTAATAAGACCATAGGCAAACAGCAACCGAGCCAGCCAGACCTGAGCTCCTGAGCTCTTTGGAAGCTTCAAAGAAGAGATAAATGGAGCATCAGTTTCAAGCCAGTGAGTTTCTGATGAATAGAAATGGTTTAACGTGCACAGAGGATCTTACCAGAGAAATGGAAAACATTCCTCAAAGACTTGGAAAGAAAGTCAATTCCCTTTGGAAAATGAGGCAGTTAAGGCTGGAGAAAGGGGCGGGGGGATTAGTATATTATAATACACACACAATGTCAAGCTTTGCAGAGACCCTTCAGGAGATGGTGTGGTTGTGCAAAAAGCACAGAGCTGGAGGGAGGGCCCAAGGTTATGCCATGGTACAGAAAGAGGAGACGAGGGGTCAGGATGGACCCTCCGCAGGTCACTGCTGCTGGCAGGAGCATGAACCAGCCAAGCCTTCGGTTTAGAAGGATCCAGATGCATTTTCCTATTGAGGACACTAAATCAAGCCCAATTATATGCTCCATTCCCGGTCTCTAAGGGATGGGCCTCGTGCTGAATTTCAGATTAGAACCGTGTGGTTTTGCTATTGAACTAAACCTGCTTCTTGCCTTATCCTAAAGCTCCAAGGGTCTGCAGTGCATAAGGAAACTGAATTTTTCTCCTCCCATCCAGGTGCCCTGCTTAAATCCAAAGGACTGGATGGTACCGCAGGAACTGACTTTATCTTTCCAGTCAGCCTTTAACAGCTCTTCCCGTGATACAAGCTGCAGGCCAACAAAAATCAGCACCTATCTCCAAAACCCCGACAGCACCAGTCTCCTCCCTG
The DNA here is from genome assembly GCA_013400555.1 of Jacana jacana. Classification (NCBI taxonomy): domain Eukaryota; kingdom Metazoa; phylum Chordata; class Aves; order Charadriiformes; family Jacanidae; genus Jacana; species Jacana jacana. The sequence goes on along the minus strand of VZTM01002621.1, from coordinate 71,268 downwards.
GATAGACCTCATCAAGAGCTTTGTTTTGTGAGTGTCTCTGCTTTGGAAGCATGGGACTGTGGATTATCAGGTCTCCTTGGCCACCTGACAGTCCACGCAATGATGTCCCAAGCCTGCACATAAACCATGGGGCCTTCTCTCCAGAAAGAGCCAGAACTAACCCATCCCTTAATGTCAACGGGAACGTTTTTTCTCCCTCTTGACAACTCAGGTGAAGTGACATCACCCTCAAGATGCTCATCTCCACATTTTAGGTATCCCAGCAGAATTTCACAGGCTGCTGCTCACAAGTACCTCCAGCACTTAGCGTTACTCTATTTACTCACACACGGCCAGGTGCTTGCAGAGAAGATGCTATCGTGGCTGTTTAAGCTCCCAGAGAACTGCTCCAGTAGGACAATGGGTTTACAAGCAATTCTGATGAGGCCATTAGATGCTCTGCCATCAGCGCTAATCAACACGACTGGAGTTGGTGAATATACTTGCAAAGCACTCCCATCAGCTCCACAAAATAGCTCAAACCCCATGTTGCCTTATAATTTTCCTTGCAAATTTATCACATCCGGTGAAGGTACGAATTCCTCCTCATGTCCAAAAGCTGTCACCAAATAAAATAATTTTAAAAAGCCCTATTTTTCTGCTTAACCATACGCTGTGAGGATGGCTATTGCGACAGCTGATTTTCTATAATGAGCTCATCAAGGTGAAATAGCATTAGGGATATGGCAAAACAGACAGCAATGGAGCTGATCTGCAATGATTTCAGACTTTCCAGTGCCACCTCACACCAGGAACTGGCTCAGTGGCCATTACTAGCCCCGCAGGGCTATTAGTAGGGACAGCACCCAAAGATGTGGTACCATACCACGTGCTGAAGCTCAGTGCGTTTAAAGGAACACAAAGAAATACCACATTAAGTGGTTCTAATGAGCATATTCCTGGAGCTTTGTTACTGACCAAAGCCCTGGGTCCTGGTGCCACTGGGAACTTACGTAGGTGTGACACATAGGAAAGGCCATCTGCTTTGTCAGGACAGCTCAGGTGCTTGCAGTTCAGGGCTGCCAGCACACTCCAAAACCACACCACAAACTGAAGGCATCTTTGCAGCTGGTTTTGTCCTAAAAGGCTCAATTAAAGAACTCTCTTAACCCTTGAGCTGAAAAGAGAACCACACCTTTCCCAGTGAACTTCTGATGCTGCCCAGGTGTCCCACTGCAGTTAGTAGAGCATCACCAGTGACTGATGGTTGAGGTAACCAAACCCCCACACAAGCTGCCATGACCTCTGGGGTTCTCCAGTTTGCACACAGCAGCCATGATTTCATGGAATCACTGAATGGTTCTGGGTGGGAAGGGACCTATCACATCATCGAGTCTGACCATCAAAAAAACACTACTAACCCATGTCCCCCAGTACTAAACCTGCCCAGCTTTTAAATACCTGCAGGGATGGTGACTCCACCACTGCCCTGGGCAAGGTTTCAAGTTTTCATCTGGGGATCAGGAGCTCTGGAGGGCACTGCTTACCTGGCTGGGGCAAAAAGCAGCAGAATTTGATTTATACAAGCTGAGATTTTGCCAGTGTTGGTGTCACGAGTTCAAGGAGTACTCTGCAGAGATTGAGAGCTACAGCTCCAGGAGCAAGGACAGACTTGGCTGTGATGGGGCTCTTGGGCACTATCACAGTGCCGGCTGTAAACAGGGACAGGCATAAGAAGCCTGAAGCCAGAATTCACCTTTGCCAGGGTGAGGAACTCAACACTTGCACTGACTTTCAACTCCTCTCCCTATTGCCCAAGCTAATGGGATCCCCCAATTAACATGCCGAGCTCTTGCAGGCCTGAGCCCTCTCTGTACATAGATAACCCACAACTGGGAAAATCCAACCACAGATCATGGAGTTACATTATTTATTTTTTCTTACTTCTCTCTGGCTTCAGACACATGAGCACAACAACACAGAGGCGTTGCCAAAACACATCATTTATGAGTCTTCTTCTCTCCTTCCCCCATGAGGTCTCTCAGCTGTTACCCCTCCATAGTTACAGCCTTTGGACCCCTTATAGCATGCTCTATCTCTACACCCCAAACGGCAGCAGGGCTGAGCCCTCACGGAGCAGGAGAAACAGCGAGTCTGAGTCACACAAGTCTCTCCTCAAACTCCTCACTTTATTTGCTGAAGCACGTCTGAACACAGAGAACCGCCATCCCTGTCCCAGCTCCCCTGTGGAGTCTCACACTGGGAGGAAGGGCTCTTTATCTTCAGGAATCAAACCATTCTGGGCAGCACAGTTCAAATAGGCAGATATTTTACTGTGGCTGTATTTTATAGCATGGTCATAAAGGCAATAAAACAAAAGGTTAATACCAGCAAGTTCATAAATTTCGTAGTCAAGGATTAGTACATTCTTGTTCATCTTCCCTTACTTTATTGAAGTTTTCCATACAAAGGTTTAGATTTGCCCTTGCACAAAGTTTTTTGAGGCAGCAGAAAGGCCAGTCTGGGAAGTGTGACCTGGACAGGCTGGAGAACTGGGCAGAGAACACCACCACCACCACCACCAGGCCGTGGTACTGAGTGAGCATCACTTCCCCGTGCACCAGCAGCAATAACAATGCAATACCCCCCTGGGGTAACGTGTGCCAACTGTCCAAACAGAACCCAGTGGCTAGAAATGGTAAAACTTTGGTAAACTGAGAAACTATTCCAACCTAGATCTCTACTCCCCTGAATGCTGAGAAAAGCCTCCACAGGACCTGGAGAAGAGAAGGCTCCAGGGAAACCTTAAAATGCCTTCCAGTACCTGAAGGGGGATAGGGGAGATGGGGAGGGACTCTCGATCAGGGAGGGAAGGCATAGGACAAGAGGGAGGGTTTGGCACTGAAAGAGGGGAGATGGAGACGAGATGTGGGGAATAGCTTCTGTGCTGGGAGGGTGGTGAGAGCCTGGCCCAGGTTGCCCAGAGAAGCTGTGGCTGCCCTATCCCTGGAGGGGTTCAAGGCCAGGTTGGAGGGGGCTTGGAGCAACCTGGTCTGGTGGGAGGTGTCCCTGCCCAGGGCAGGGGGTGGCACTGGATGATCTTTAAGGTTCTTTCCAACCCAGACTGTTCTGTGATTCTATCATTTAGGAACACGAGGCCTGGTTGCCTGCAACGGGAGCACTGACAGCAAAACATCCATGTTCTGCTCTGGAAGTGGCAGCACACCTATGTGAAAAGAGCAGCTGAAGGCTACAGACCTTGCTTACTCACTATGTACCTACCACTATACACTACCACTATACATCAACTTCACTACTGACATAGAAACATCCAAGAGGGTCAACTGGTATCACAATGACCCCCCTGGACTGGTTTTGGCCCAAGGCAGCAGCTCACATGACTTGGGACAACACTCGGGTGCTGCTGGAGGGCAGAGGTCCCAGCTCCACATCCAGGGACAGTCCCCAATACTCAGAACAGACAAGAAACCACCTCCCGAGGAAGAAAAGCTACTTGCCTTTTGGTGAGGAAAGGCCTCAGCTGCGCTGTACCATTTCACACCAGAGCCAGCTACTGCATCCTAATGCATCATCTACCAGCATAGATACAAACCCCGCTCCCCCCCCACAAAGACCCCTAAGAACTACAGCAAGTTTATATTGCAAGGAAATGCCTATAAAAAGTTAAGATTATTTGAGGGAAAAGTAAATATTCCTGAGAAACAGGTTAAATAAGTCTCATCCTCCTTCTCAAACCCGCTCCCATTGTTTTTTCCACAGACATTGAAAATATTTTATCTTGAGCCAGGATTAGTTCTGTGCCATTTCCTATTCTTATTACAATCTCCATGAGAACAAGCCCTCCACGTCTTTAATGCCACCTGCAGCCAGTGACTTATAGTTATGTTCCTGTGCTGTGCTACTTTGATCTCTTCAGTATTTGGTTGCTTTTATGGGGCTGCCTCTTCTGTTTCCTCGCCGTTTACGGCCTCACTAATCTGTGTGAAAGGAGCAGAAAAGGCAATCAATCAAATGGCAAAACACTGAAAAGGACAAAACAGCGTGGTGCAAAAACTCCACTTCCAGCTGAACTGACATAATTAGTTCCCAGGGGTATGAAAAGCATTCCCTCTCCCAGGTGATGCGAGCTTCCTTCCAGAAGCCTTGTAATATACATGTCACAAGATGTCACGCAGTGTGACTCCCCGGCGTGTGACAGCCTCCCTGAGCCCAGATCGCTCCTGACAGGGTTTATTAAGTCAAGGAGCAGAGGAGCAGCAGGAGCAGACAACGATGCACAGGGTTAACCAAGCCACACTTAAATATGTTGATTTAACAAGTACAGGACCCAACTGCCACCTCTGTGCCAGAGGTCTCCTCTCCGTCATTAACATAATGAGAGCGTTATCTTGCCAGGAGTCATCCTTAGGCAGAGCATGTCCTCAGGCAGGATCACCCCCAGTAAACAGAATCACAGAATGCTGTGGGGTTGGAAGGGACCTCTGGAGATCACCCAGTCCAGCCCCCTGCCAGAGCAGGGTCACCCAGAGTAGGTCCCACAGGAATGTGTCCAGGTGGTTTTGAATGTCTCCAGGGACTCCACCACCTCTCTGGGCAGCCTCTGCCAGGGCTCTGCCACCCTCAAAGTGAGGATGCTCCTCCTCATGTTTAGATTAACTAAATATGGTCAAGTTTGTGCCCATTCCCTCTTGTCCTGTCCCTGGGCACCACTGGAAAAAGCCTGGCCCCATCCTCCTGACACCCACCCTTGAAGTATTTCTAGGCATTGATGAGATCCCCCTTAGCCTTCTCTTCTCCAGACTGAACAGACCAAAGTCCCTCATCCTTTCCTTATCAGAGAGATGCTCCAGGCCCCTCATCATCTTTGTGGTCCTCTGCTGTGCCTTCTCCACCAGTTCCCTGTCCTTCTTGAAATGAGGATCCCAGAACTGGCCCCAATGCTCCAGATGGGGCCTCACCAGGGCAGAGGGGGAGTATGACCTCCCTCCACCTACTGGTCACAGGCTTCACAGAGCAGAAACCTCAGGTTTGGTACTAAACCAGAACTATTTTCCTTGCTAATCAGCTCCCGCTGATTGGGAACTCTGCAGCCCCAGGCACTGGCCAGGCTGCTCCTCATGGCAAGCCCTAGCCAAGCAGTGGGCATCCTCCACATCAGGGAATGTTTGTGGGACATCTGCTGGATTTCTCAGCTGGGCTCAGGCCATTGGAGGCTTCTTGTGGGTCACACCCCAAGAGCCTCCAGTTACCACTTGCCTTTGCACTCGTGAGATGACCTCAACAGGACTGGAGAGATGCAGAACTCCCGTTTGAGGTTTCTTCTCTACTAGACACGTGGGTATAAAATACCACGAGTATGCTCTGCTCATCTGCAGGCCCACATCAGGTTTTGTGCAAAGAAGTCAGCTACCTGTCACAAGACTTCAACTTACAAAATTCTTCCCCAGAGTCCAAACAGAAAGGCAAGACATCAATCTTGATAAAAGTGACAACTAGGAGAGACACAAAAGAGAACGAGGTTGTACAGGACATTAAAAGTAGGATGGTCTGAGAATTATGTCCTTAAGCTGCCTTAAGTTAGCCTTGAAACACTGTCACACAAAGACTTTCCATTAGACAGTTAAATGTTCCCGGGAACAATTGATTTAAAACAAGTGAGGTGGCTGGGAATATTGGCCAGTAATTTTAGAACTAAAATTGTGATTAAAACCACTTCAGCACTGGAACTTGGGCAGCAGATTGCCTGACCATGATTAATACAACACTACAGGACTTGGCTGCGTGGAAGAAAAGCCGAGACTAAACTTGAGTTAAATTCTTATCTAGTGAAATGTATCCAGAGTAATCTGATAGGTCTTAAAAGGTTAATGTAAGCTAAATCAATGCTGTCTCCATCCCAATAAGGTGGGGGAAATTGCCCTTGAGTGTGAATGTTCGGAAGCCTGAAGATGAGGGTAATAAAGGGCTTTCATCTTCTGCTAATCTTTGCCAAGTCCACTGCAATGCATGAAAAGTTGATAAGGTTGCTGTGATTTTTCAGCCAGCAGACACAACAGTGGAGTAGGTATGGCTCTAAAGCATTTTCTCTTCTTGGTTTATGCCAGTTATCTTAATAAACATTTTAAAAAGCCAAAATAGCTTCTAGACAGTCAAAGGTGCTGGATGGAAAAGGTGGGTATCGCATCGCCCTGTGAAGCTCCCACCAGAACACCAGGAGTCCCCGGTGATGGGGAGGAATCTGAAAGCCTGGCTCAACCAGTGAAATGATGCTTAAGAAAACCATTCTGCTGGGATAACAAGGCAAATGGAAGCAGAGCCCCAGCACGCACCTGAGCTTCAAGCACATGGTTAAATCCCAGGGATCAAGGAGATTTCCAAGCTCGACTCAAATCCATCGGAGCTAAAGGGCTGCTTAGTTTCCATTCATGACTTTGAAAATATCCCTCTAAATTTATGGCTAAACTTGAAACATAGGCTTAAAAGCTCTCCTGGTGAGTTAAACTGGGGACTAAGAACAGGAAAGAGGAGAGAGCTCTGAGTTTTCTGTGTGCCCAGAGGTTCATCTGCCACTTCGGCAGTAGGTGTTTCTGCAGCCTGGATGGTGCTGGAGGTGACACCACCTGGTTGAGCCTGGGTACATGCACAAATAAAAGAGCTCTAAATTCACCTTGGACACACACTGACAGACACCGCAGAACCTCAGGATCCGTTTGGAACCACAACAGGAGAGCTCAGGATCACAAAGACTGAAAAAAAGAGAAAGCACTTGAGGTCCTGCCACCCCCAGGCAAAGGAGAACTTTCCCTGTGCTGTAACTGCTGCCTCTGTCCAGCCTAGGTTTCAGACACCAGTTGCAGCCGTTCAACGGGGAGCATAATGTCATGATGGTAATTGTACATGCTAAATGTGCAGATTTGAATTAATTTGTAGTTAACTCCAGCCATTCCAAAGCTCAGCCTCCCGCAGTGTTCTCTGCTAAATCACACAGCTCTTTTGCCAGCTACTTCGCCTGTGTTTCCCTCTCCCTGAGCAGATGGTGCCAGGAGAGACACACTCAGCATTAACTCAGTGTATTATTGTTACAGTTGATTAATACCTGAAGGCTCTGCAAAGCCATCAATTGTGATGATGTGTACAAACAAGCAGAATGTACACACAAAGCTTACAGGAGATGTATAAATACTTGGTAATTCTGAGAAAACACATTATGTTTAAACAGGTTTTTATAACCAACACTCGAAGTGCTTTAAGTATCAAGTGCTTCAAACTCTTGGTTGGATTAATTCACCCCCTTCATCAGCCCATTCTGCTGCATTTCTCTGGGGGTACAACCCCCTGCCCATCTCTGCAGCCCCGAGCCACTCGGCTGCGCAGAGATCCAGGGGGGTTCCCAGGTGATTCCAAGGATGGGGTCTCATCTCCTCTGACCCGTCTGCAGGAGCAAGGTCTGTAACCTGCAACGGGTTTTAGAAACTCCCCCCACCCGCCCGGGACGTGCTGGCTCAAGCGTGTTTCCAAACACAGGATGAGCTGAATGTTAAATATGAGAGATTCCCTCCTGCAGGACTGGTTCTGGTGAAGCCAAAGGGATCCACCACCCTAAAAGCTGACCAGGAGCCACTTTCACACGCTGAACTGATGAGCAGTGGAAATAATCTGCTGCTTCACATCAGAAGGCACCTCGTGGGGCAAAGCACAGCCCTAGGATATATTCAGCAGAAGCACTGCTCTTAGTGCCTTCAGCTTTCACCCAGGGGCTCAGAAGCCACGAGGTCTTGCTGGCTCCATTATCTCTTTGAGTATGAGCATGTACAAATTAGCTCATTTATCTGTCATCTGCCAGCCCTTTTGAAACTGGGGCATTTCTGCATCCGATCCGCACAGTGCCTGGCACAGCAGAGCCCAGGTGCTCAGCCTCACTAACGGAGCAGCTCTCAACTTGATAAAACCATTAACATCAATCTACTCCTCGCAGCTATGGCTTCCTCCCCCTTCTTTAAATCAAGCACGAGGTACCACGGTTTCCTGTCACCCGTGCTCTTCCCATCAAATCAGCATTTTATAGCCCGCGCTGAAGTCTGGCTCAGGAGACAAGAGGCAAAAAGTAGTGTCCCAACTGCTCAGAGTGTGAAAGATAGACGGCTAAGTAGTAGCAAGAAGGGCAGCCAAATCTCAGCTATTATTTAGGAGAGGGCAATAAATAACAAAGCCCATGTTCATGCAGGCTTTAATGGGTTTTTATCACCAGAGATTACGCATCTTTAAGAACAGGGAGCAGAGGGAGCCAGTTCCAAATCCAGAGACTTCTGACACCCACTGTCTTCTGAAAAATGAGGCAGGGGAGCACCAGAGACAGCCTGAAGAAGAGATGGATGATATAGATGGTTCTTTACTGCCCCAAACTCTTGAATAGTAATAATAAACCCCCAGCAAATGGAAGCTAAATCCTGAAGGAATAAATCAATAGCACAGAGAAACAGAGAGAGGTGAAGAGAGGAGCCATCCCATCCTCAGCTCTCCCCACACCTCTCAATTCGGCAGCAGAGAGCACCAGAAGGGATGCATTGAACTTGGGGGAGTGGAAGGATGGAGAGGAGCAGTGCCCTAACATGGGGAGCTGCTTAGTGGGGGGGACACAATACCGTGCAGCCCCAGGTCCTGGCACTGACACCGGGCACTTCCCTTCATCCGCCTGTGTCTCTGCTCCCAGCTCGAGAACAGTATTTCACCCATTAACTCCAGGGGTTTCACAGGTCTCCCAGCACAGGGGGCTCCTGACATGGGGTGGGCTCTTTCCAGACCCTGAGGTGACTGCACCCCCCGGAGCAGCACCTCCAGGAGCACAGCGCCTGCCCAGAGCCACCCCATGTCCCTCGCATTTCATAACTCCCTAATTTCAACCATTTTCTTCTTGCAGAAAGACAAAGTTGGCTGTTTTAAGAGGTAGCGGCGTTGTCTGATAACCCAGGCATTACTCAGCACTCAATACAGCCCTGGCAGTTATAACAACCACCACAAAAGTAAAGAAAAACATTTGCAAATGCAGCCAGTTTGAACCCAGAAGCGCAGACTCTGCCCGAGAGGACAAGCTCTGCCCAGATCCACCGAGCCAGTCGCTTGAAGAAACTGCTTACAAGAAGCAATTTTAAACTCTTTAGTTCGGCTGTCTTGACTACCAAACCCCACGGGCAGATCTCCATGTGGGAGAATGTTTGTTCTGCCCCTTTCCCACCCACTTTTACTTGGGGTCCGAGAGAGTGACACGGAACAAATCACACAGGGATGTTTGACGGAGCTCCCGAAGCTCTGCCTGCCTTTCTGGGACTCGGGCAGAACCCGACGGCAGCAACGCCTCCAGCCAGCAACACCAAGCTTGGCTGCTGGGAACAGAAAAGCCTCAGCAAACACAGAGCCATGAAGGAAGGGCTGGTGGTGATGGTAATAAAAGAAGGTATGGACTCTCCCCGAGATGGCTGCACTCACCCACCAGCTCCCAGTCATAGAATGATACGGGGTTGGAAGGGACCTCAGGAGATCATCCAGTCACTCCAGGGGCACGAACAGACCTTAAAGAGATGGAGGAAGGAGAAAACGGTGCTAACATTAGCAAGTTTCTCAGGTTTCTAAACTCCAAAATCCAGGTGTGGGAGCTGTCTGTCCAGATTTAGAGACACCAAGTGCACACAATTGCTTCTCTCCCTCTCAAGCTCCAACACCAGTAGGAAACCACTCACTGTCTGGAAACAGAACCACCATCCCAGTCACACAGCCACTTGCCTTACAGATTTTAAAATGCTATTTATCAGAAAGTTTAGAACAAAAAAACCAACCAACCCAAAAAAAAAAAGTACTTTCACCAGAAAAAGCTGCTCTTCTCAGAAAGCACAGAGAAATGAAGACTCTGGCCAGCTGCATTAAGTATAAGAAAAACCAGCTGAAGACCAGACTGGGATGAACAAGTCCCTACCCCAGGTGACTGCAGGCTCCTGGATCCCAGCAGGGGGACAAGCAGGACCCTGGGGCTTCAAACCTCTGATGGGAAAATCCTCTCCAGCTCTTCTCCCAGCTTTAAGGAGACTCTGCCTCTTTGCAGAGGGATCAGAGCAGGCTGGGAGCAGGTGAATCCTCTCACAGGCAAATGAGAGGCTCCAGCTGGCAGCTTTGTTCCCTAAGAGGTTAGAAGTGATTTTTCTAGGTGAGTAGGGTTTTTTTTCTGCTGTGGGGAGATGTTTTACTTGCTGGCCTCTGAAGGAAAGGCTGCTGAGATGCTGCTGAAAGCCTGGCAAATCCAGGGTACTCCAAAAGCGCTGTCTGGAAAACCTAAACTTAAACTGAACCAAAACCTCTTGCTATAAAAGTATGGTACCAGCTAAGCTGCAGCTTTGGGGGGTGAGGTGGGGGTGTTCTCATCTTCTACACTAACTGCCAGGAAATACTGCAGGAAAAAGGCCAAGAGGGAAATGTTTTCCAAGGAATGCACCCACACCTGGGTCAGCGAAACATGGGACACCTATACTGAGCTGTTACTCTTACGTGTACCTTCCACCAGATTATAAAGAGACACTAATGAGATAAGTAAAGGACAGGGACTAAGGCAGCTGCTTTTAGAGGCAGAGCTGGGAAATCCAAACTGGGATCTCTGGTGCTGAGAGCTGCTTCTTCTCAAAGCAGCACAGAGGAACTTGGCAGAGCACGGCTCCAGAGCTCTTAAAATTGCCAACATCCATGAATAATAATAGCTTACCATTAAAAAAAAAAGAGCTCTGTATTATTTTTTTGATAGTGTTGCAGTGTTCTTGAAAAATGAGTGTTATTTATTTGATTGTCCCCTAAAGATTCCTTTGTCACAGGCTATTGTGTAAATTTGTGTTCAGACAATTTTTAAAATGTTGAATTATTCACTTGATTGGCCTTAATGTCGTCTCCTGAAACACCTCAATATGGGGCGATTATTATCAATACAGAGAGGGCTAATAAAAATGTGGAAAAAATAACTGCAGCTGAGTTTTCCAAAGTGAAAAGATAATTTTCTAACTACTAAAACATTAGTAGTTAAGAAAGTTAAGATAAGGGTAATAAAGCCTTGTGCTTCAGGGCTTTCCAAAAGGGGTTAGGAAGTAATTATTTTAAATTCTTTCTTCAGTATTATGTAATTTAACTCTCGTTAATAACGAACCCAATTTTCAAAGGCAATGAAAGCCGCAGCCAGGAACCAGATGGGATTTTTACACAGAGAAGTTAGTCCGCAACTTGCTTCAGCGCCTTCTAAAAAACCCCCAGACACCTATTTGCATCTCCCAAATCCTAGGATATTTTTGCTTTCCAAAATGTCAATTTGTTGAAACTGAAGCATTTCACTGTAATGCAGGAGCACTCACTCATATTTCTGAGGTCCCAAGTCCCTTCCTTTCAGGTGCTGAGTTGGATTAATCTATAATTTATAAGTCCCCCGGATGCATTAGAGAGATTTCATTTGTTTGTTCCCTTCAGACGTGGGATCCAGAGGCTCAGGAAAGGACCACGGCAGCGTGTGAAGATGATGCTGCAGTTCTGCTCCGCACATGGACTGTGCTGAAAGCAGTGTCTGGGGGGAGCTCAGACAGAGCCCACAGGAATTGGCCTGTTCTGTCTCTGTGCCCGGCCCAGGACGCTGCCAGGGAACAGGAGGTTCTGCGAACCCTGAGATTTCAATTCCTCTTGTCAAAGACATTTTCTCCAAGTCTCCCCACTAACTGATGGTTGGACTTGATGATCCCAGGGGTCTCTTCCAACCTAAATGATTCTATGATTCTATGATTCTATAACTGTGCAAAGGATTTCTACCTCTTAATGCGTTTCGTTCTCCTGGTGTGCAACACAATTTCTGGTATTTTGGAGAAGACACACCTTTCTTTCATAGCATCATAGAATCATAGAACCATTTAGGTTGGAAGAGACCCTTGGGATCATCAAGTCCAACCATCAGCCCTACTCTACAAGTTCTCCCCTACACCAGATCCCTCAACACCACATCCAATCTACTCTGAAACACAGTCAGGAATGTGTTGCCCTCCCTGGGCAGCTGATTCCACTGACTGACCTCTCTTTCTGTGAAAAACTTTTTCCTCATGTCCAGCCTAACCCTACCCTGCTGCAGCTTGCAGCCATTCCCTCTTGTTCCCTCTTTCCTCTCACTTTGGTGCTTTTCCAACAGTCACATATATGGAAACAGACTCTTTTCAGTGGTTCCCAGTGCCAGGACACGGGGCAATGGGCACAAGCTGGAACACAGGAAGTTTCACTCAAATATGAGAAAACTTCTTTGGGGTGAGGGTGGCAGAGCCCTGGCAGAGGCTGCCCAGGGAGGGTGTGGAGTCCCCTTCTCTGGAGACCTTCAAGCCCTGCCTGGATGCAGCCCTGAGTGCTGTGCTCTGGGCAGCCCTGCTTTAGCAGGGGAGCTGGGCTGGATGGTCTCTAGAGGCCCCTTCCAACTCTGATAATTCCCTGACTCTGTGATAGAGAATCATAGAACAATTTGGGTTGGAAGGGACCTTGAAGACCATCCAGTCCCAACCCTTCCTGGGTAAGGAGAACTCCCACCAGACCAGTTTGCTCTAAGCTCCCTTCCAGGGATGGGGCAGCCACAGCTTCTGTGAACAAGAGTATTTTCATCTGAAATGTTTCTTGTTTCTAGTACGCCCCTGTCTGGATGGTGTTTCTGCATATTTCCTGGCATTTCAAAATCTCATTTGGTAGGAAATCAACTCCATTCACAGATTCTCCCAGATCTGTATCTGCCTTGCTATCTCTCCATCGGTCTAATCTTTTTGACAGGGCCATTTTTAACACCACTGGGTAATCCAAGGTCTTGGTGGTAAATTAGATCCATGCAGCACCGGTGGGTAAAGTCCTCTCCTGGCTTCTCCCTTCTCTCATGGGATGGGAGGGCTCATATTCACAGCCCTATCAAGTCCACCTCCTGCTTCTCAAAAAAAGTTGCCATAAATGTCAGTCCAGAAACTTTTCACCCCCACCCCCCACTATAAGGAGCCGTCGGAACCCCCTCTGTGCCCCCCCAGGAAACCGTGCGCCGCGATAACCCCCACTTAATAAAGCCTTGTGGAGCCACAGAGGTATTTCTGATGGAAGAAACCTGTAGCATGAATAATTGAGAAGCATCACAGAAGCTTTTTCTGAAGCGAATGGAAGCATTCAGGTTGCGTGGGTAACGCAACACATCAAGTGTTCAAACACAGGCAGTTACTGAAGTGCAATAATCACACACACACCCCCGTAATTAAGAGCAGGCATTGGAGGGTGTGCCATCAAGTTGTCAGAGGTGATGCTTCCCCCGAGCTCCCCTCCCTTCCCCTGCTCTGGTTTCCACAACACCTCACGCTCTTTGGAGAATGGCTTCAATTAAGACGACTTCCTTGCACTTTCAGACAAAAGCTGAACCAAACCCACTCCTCTTTGAGACGTTTACGGGGCTCCCCTCACACACGTGTGCAGGGAACGTGTGCTCCTGGGCGGAGAGGAGCAGATCCAGATAAAAACCCAGTGATATTTCTGCCTCTGCAGTAGGTGTTCACTCCCCCAGCTCGAGGTTCTGCCCTCGTCCCCCTGTTCCCGTGAGCTATCGCAAATTTTGGTCTGATTGCCCTGGAACTGAAGTTCTTCATCCAGTTCTCCACCTTCATTGCAACACCCCTTGGTTATCCCTCATGTTCCGCACAGCAACTGCCTGTGTCCATCTGGGTCATCCTCTTATTCTAGCAAGTATGTCATGAGTTTATACTTTGGGAATGAATTTTCCTGATTCTGCTTCACCTCTTACCCTCAAAGACCTTCCATGCAAAATCCAGTACCTAATCTGCAGCAATTCACCTTTCTGTGTGCTGATTGACTTCGGTTATTTTTGGAACAGAGGGGAAGTAAAAGGGTTTGAGGGGGGTGACCTTCCAAAACTTGGCATAAATTCCTGACTGTTGAATTAATAGGCTTGTAGCCATCAGTTTTCAGGACACCAAGTCATCTCCCAGGGGTGACACTTTGGAAAGCTCTGGGTAATTCCACAGGAAATTTAATGATGGCATCAACCACAGTCAAATCACAAAATCATAGAATATCACAGAATCACAGAATCTCAGGGATTGGAAGGGACCTTGAAAGATCATCCAGTCCAATCCCCTGCCAGAGCACGAACACCCAGAGCAGGTCACACAGGAATGCATCCAGGCGGGTTTGGAATGTCTCCAGAGAAGGAGACTCCACCACCTCCCCGGGCAGCCCCTGCCAGGGCTCCCTCACCCTCACCTCGAAGAAGCTTTTCGTCACACTTAAGTGGAACGTCCTCTGCTCCAGCCTGCACCCACTGCCCCCTGTCCTGTCANATGGTCATCCTGCTGCCCACCAGGATCCCCAGGTCCCTTTCCCCTACGCTGCTCTCCAACAGGTCATTTCCCAACCTCTACTGGTCCCTGGGGTTGGTCTTGCCCTGATGCCAGACTCTACACTTCTCCTTGTTCTATTTCATTAACTTTCTCCCCACCCAACTCTCCAGCCTGTCCAGGTCTCACTGGATGCCAGTACGGCCTTCTGGCGTGTCAGCCACTCCTCCCAGTTTGGTGTCATCAACAGAATATCAAAATAAACCCCACTTTGCACATTGTTGAAAACAAACTCTGTAGGGGAGCCCAGCACAAGGAGGAGGTTTGAAGAGGAGCAAATTTCAGCAAATACTTTAAACCCATCCAGGTCAGCTCTTGCTGACGTGAGGAAAAAAAATGATCACCTGCAGAAGATGAAATCAAATAAATCATTAAGTGAAAGAGCAGAGTAATTCTTCCCACACCTACCCTGTGAGGAGGATGTGGTTTGATTCGTCCTCTCTTTGCCTGTTTCGTGTCAAATTGCAGAAGGTGGCTGTGGGGAGGTTTGATCCCTCTGTTTACCAGCTGTGCTGGGTTCAGAACTGCTGCACCTGAAAAGCTCACCCAGAAACTACAAAATCAGGGCTATGTCCTTGAAAGTAACATTTTCAAGTTTCCACTTTATTTAACCTGGATATCAAATCTTCTCCATTTGTAGGACAAAAAAACTTCTCCAAATGTCACCCAGCAGCACTGAAAAGCCAGTTCAGGGCTCTAATATTCCAGATGTCTGCGCTGTGCTTAAAGATGTCGTTGCCTTGCTAAAGACTCTGGAATGAGAACTTAATTAGCTGGTTTGTTTGCCATGAATGAAGAACAGATGATGGATTGTTTGGGGTGGTTCTTTCTCTAAGTTACAAAAAATAAAAACCCAACCCAAAAAAAAACCCACAAACCAAAAAAAAAACCCATACCCAAAAAGAGCAGACAGAAAGATCCATTTAGGAGTATAAATTAAGCAGTGTTACTCAGAGACACATGGGGAAAGGGCAGAAAATAGCACCACGATGCTATTTTTACCATGATGGTTTCACTGAAATAAAGTGTGCTTGGAAAATAAATAGAAAATCACTTTACCAAATACCCAGACCAACCAGGAGCAACTTGAAATACTGTCCCACTAAGGGAGGGCTCTACTTAGGGCTCAGCTTTGAAAACATTTGAAAGAATAAGGTCTAGAGGCTGCAAATACAGCACCTTTGTTCATGGAGCCGACTCCGCACCATCAGACAGATGGGGATGTCCTACAGGGATGAGATCCACAGGGAGCCCTACTGTTAACCACAGCCCTTCCCCAGAAGGTTGTGCCACCACACAGTGAGACCTGGACAGGCTGGAGAACTGGGCAGAGAGGAACCTGATGAAATTCAACAAGGGCAAGCGAAGGGTCCTGCACCTGGGGAGGAATACCCCCCACACCAGCACAGGTTGGGGGTGACCTGCTGGAGAGCAGCTCTGAGGAAAAAGACCTGGCAGTCCTGGTGGACAACAGGATGCCCATGAGCCAGCAATGGGCCCTGATAGCCAAGAAGGCCAATAGAATCCTGGGGGGCATCAGGAAAAGTGTGACCAGTAGGTCCAGGGAGGTCATACTCCCCCTCTGCTCTGCCCTGGGAAGGTCCCATCTGGAGCATTGGAACCAGTTCTGGGCTCCCCAGTTCAAGATGGACAGGGAACTGCTGGAGAGGGTATAGCAGAGGGCTAAAAAGAAGATGAGGGGACTAGAACATCTCTCTGATGAGGAAAGGCTGAGTGATTTGGTCTGTTTAGTCTGGAGAGGAGAAGGCTGAGGGGGGATCTGATCAGTACCTAGAAATACCTCATGGGTGGGTGTCGGGAGGATGGGGACAGGCTTTGTTCAGTGATGCCCAGGGACAGGACAAGAGGAAACGGGCACAAGCTTGACCATAAAAAATTCTATCTCAACGTGAGGAGGAACTTCTTTCCTGTGAGGGTGGCAGAGCCCTGGCAGAGGCTGCCCAGAGAGGTGGTGGAGTCTCCTTCTCTGGAGATGTTCAAAGTCTGCCTGGGCACGTTCCTGTGGGACCTGCTCTGGGTGACCCTGCTCTGGGTGACCCTGCTCTGGCAGGGGGTTGGACTGGGTGATCTCCAGAGGTCCCTTCCAACCCCACAGCATTCTGTGATTCTGTGATTCCCCAGAATGTGACTGATGGCATATTCCATCCTTCTGTGGGAAATGTGGAGATCAGCAGCTGGCCTATACACCAAGATACAACATCTTAACATCTTCCTGGAGAAATGAAAACCTCATCTCCATCACGTATGGGCTTCTTTTTTGCTTTTTCAAGGAACTGTGTAAAAAATGTGTGTGAAAAAATAATGAATAGCAGTCTCTAAAATGCCCTATGGATTTAGACCTGCAGATGCTCAGGCACGGGAGTAACTTCCTCCCTGGGACACAAGATAAATACAGAAATTGCTCATGAGCCTAAATATTTGCAATTTGGGGTCTTCTTTTCTTGCCAATGGCACTGGCATCCCCAGCTCACAGACCTGCCTGCGCTCATTGGCATTTGCTGTCACCCCTAGGGCTGCAGAGCCCCCCGCCGACGGGAGACAGGGCTGGCCCAGCGTCCCGACATGCTGTAGCACAGAACTGAAGTGACCCGACAGGGCATTCATTTTAGCTTCATTCTCCTAAATAAGATGATTATTTCATCTCTCTCCTTCTGCCTCCAGGAAGGGACTGAAAGAGCAGGACTGTAAGACAGGCAGCAGCTTCCAAAGTCCAAGCATCCTGGCTCCAGCATGGGGGCCTTTCGCTATTAGAACTTCTCCTCCCTGCTTGGCTCTTGCACCAAGATATAATTTAGCTCATTGTGTTGTAACATCTGCCTTTGCCACCAACTTTAATTCAGCAGGAGGCAGTTGGGAAGGCATCAAGGAAGCATGGACAAGGCATGGCTGGATGGAAACGCTTGAGCAACACTGGGCTGGATGGAGACCCATGAGCAGCACTGGGCTGGGTGAGACCCATGACCAACACTGGGCTGGATGGAGACCCACGAGCAACACTGGGCTGGATGGAGACCCATGACCAACACTGGGCTGGATGGAGACCCACGAGCAACACTGGGCTGGATGGAGACCCATGACCAACACTGGGCTGGATGGAGACCCACGAGCAACACTGGGCTGGATGGAGACCCATGACCAACACTGGGCTGGATGGAGACCCACGAGCAACACTGGGCTGGATGGAGACCCATGACCAACACTGGGCTGGATGGAGACCCACGAGCAACACTGGGCTGGATGGAGACCCATGACCAACACTGGGCTGGATGGAGACCCACGAGCAACACTGGGCTGGATGGAGACCCATGACCAACACTGGGCTGGATGGAGACCCACGAGCAACACTGGGCTGGATGGAGACCCATGACCAACACTGGGCTGGATGGAGACCCACGAGCAACACTGGGCTGGATGGAGACCCATGACCAACACTGGGCTGGATGGAGACCCACGAGCAACACTGGGCTGGATGGAGACCCATGACCAACACTGGGCTGGATGGAGACCCACGAGCAACACTGGGCTGGATGGAGACCCATGACCAACACTGGGCTGGATGGAGACCCACGAGCAACACTGGGCTGGATGGAGACCCATGAGCAACACTGGGCTGGATGGAGACCCATGGGCATGGCTGCTGGGGGACAGACACAGAGTTTTCTCAGGCTGCCAGGGGGATCAGTTGAGTTCCTGACAACATCCCAGCCCTACAGGCATGGCAACCCCATTCTCCAGCAGGATTTGTTGCCCTCATCTGCTGAGCTGCTGCTCTTTGGACCGGCTGAGCAGGGAAGAGGAGACAGCAGGGACTCAAGAACCTCACTGAGGAAAGCAGGGAAAGAGAAAGGTCCTTGAGATCCTTGCTGAGAAGATGCCTGTGCTTGCAGGGGTTCTACCAAAGCACAAGCTGAGATGGAAAAAACAGGAAGCCCTGCTACATCTGGGGAACTGGAGTCACTGGAGAGACACCAAGCGGAGAGCTGAGAGCCAGACATGCTGGTCATTAACGAGATTCAAGCAGATTAAAGGCTTTAATAATTCTTCTTCTCACCTGAGACCCCAGTGAGGGCACAATAATGAGATTTCTCCAATTCACAAAGGTCTCACAGTGCCTCGCAAGGAAGAAACGTGCCTCATACCGGAGCAGGGGAGCCAGGAAAGCCAGGGGAGTCCTGCTGCTGAACAGGCAGCTCAGCCCGTCATCTCAAACACTGCGGTGAAGAAGCACCCACCATCAGAAAGATTGGTTTTGGAAGGGACTCTCCACTGTCTTTTCCCCCTACACAAGGGAATCAACATGGGATTTATTATAATTATTATTATTATTTTTCAGACAGGATGCAAATGGCAATAGAGCTTCTCCACAGTTGCCTCCAAAACTAATATATATGTATCTAACTGCCAGAACAAGCTATTCTTGAAAATAAACTGATGCCTGGTGAGACTTTTCAGCTTATCCCAAGGGAAAATATGTCAAAACTAAATGCATTTCTCCCATTCAGCATCATTATATCTTAACAGTGCTCTGCATTTAAATCCATTCAAGGTGGCACCTAGGCCATCGGGTCCTGTTTTGACCTTGAAGAGGCAGAACGTGTCAATCCCAGCTCAGTAGGGTGCTTCCAGACGTCTGTCAGATGCTTATTACAAATACAGTATGTATCACATTATGGCCCCTGGCATGAATAATGTGGAGCTACCAAAAATATAGTTGCCATGGTAACAACTTCATGATGATCACAAGTCTGGATAGAAAAGACTGTCCTGGGAAGAGGTCAGCTCCATTTGGATGGTGTTTTGGAGGGGAATGGAGGCTGAGGGGAGACCTTCTCGCTCTCTACAACTCTCTGAAAGGAGGGTGTAGCCAGGGGGGGTCGGTCTCTTCTCCCAGGTCACAGGTGATGGGACGAGAGGAAATGGCCTCAAGTTCTGCCAGGGGAGGTTCAGGTTGGAGATCAGGAACATCTTTTACACTTAAAGGGTTATGAAGCCTTGGAATGAGTTGCCCAGGGAAGGTGTTGAGGCACCATCCCTGGAGGTATTGAAAAGCTGGGCTGACACAGTGCTCAGTGCCATGGGTTAGTGATGGGTTTTGTCAGTGTTACGCTGACGGTTGAACTCGACAATCTGCAAGGTCCCTTCCAACCTGTGACTCTATGAGGTATTGGCCAAGTATCACACAGAATGCACTGTCACCAAAAGGTGACAACTGAAACTCCTGTCTAAGGGCAGCCCTTCCCTGCATTTGGCTGTGGAGAGCGGGCAGAGATGTAGCTACACAGAATACTTCTTTGTATTTCCAGCCTTTAGGTCCAGCACGTCCTTCAGAGAGCCACAAGCCCATAAACTATTGCAAAGACTCTGGTTAATCCATTCTAGTGTCCAAGCCACAGTGGTTGTCCAGCACGTGTGAGGTGCAAGTCAGTGCTTCAGGACACTCCAGTTCCAACCCTTCCAGAAATAGCTCTGGTTTCCTCTGTGGGGCTCCCTTCTTGGGCACCCCTGTGTTGGGAGGGCTCAGTGTCAGCACAGACGGATTCCAGCCGACTCTACTGATGTCTTGGCATTTACAAAAGCAAAACCCAAGTTCAACACCCAGTTGGTGTTTCTCCCATTTCTCTACCATGCTTTCAACTTGGTACAAATGATGGAACATTGGCTCATCAGTAGGCTTTTCTCAAGGACCATCGTCTTCCAGGCATTCAGCTGGGATTGCCTGAAGTTCCCTCGAGTGTGCCATGGGATTCCTTCTGCAGTTAACTAATCCTTGATCATTTCACCACAGAGGTTTTCTTCAAGGGTATTTATGATCTGCAACTATTCCAAAAAGTTCTTAGGAAAGGCAATTTTATAGCCTGAAGGTTATTAATGAAGGGCTGACACTGGTTGTGTGCTATTTTGACATCACTGCGTCACTGGCCATTGTTTCCAGTCTCCAGCCCAAGAGCTGAAACAATTACATTCCTCCCCTTGACAGGAGTTAAAATAAACATCCAAGAATTCTGAAGTCACTGGAATTTCTGCTTGGGTTTCTGAATTCCCTATGCCTTTTTGCATTCCCAAGATGATTTCCTGTCATCAGTTGGAGCAAATCACGTTGCACATTCAAGGCACTCCTGAATGGTTTTGAAGAGTGGTTGCCATTTATCTGTTTCCTTTAGGGTTAAAGCCCCACATCCTTTCCGCTCCCATCAATCCATAGTCAATCCGGTGCATAACAGCACCAGGAACTGAGCAATAAACCCTGCTTCAGAGAGCACTTTCCCTACAGATGAGAGTCCATCAGTTTATACCAGCAGAAGGCAGCCAGAAGAGCCCTGTGGCACTGGCTTAAAAGAATAAAAATCCCTTTTCATTTTGGCAACAACTTTTTTCCTTCTTAACCGAGCTCTTTGGATGCTGTTTCTCCATCATTTTCAAGGTTCTCAGCTCTGACCTCTTTCCTTTTGTGTAGGATGGTGATGAAGAACAGGCATTCCCATTTGCCATCTATTAAGAGTATTAGAAGCCCCCCGGAGGAGCTGAACTGTGTCCTCCCAAGAACCCCAGCCATAAAGGACAGGGGCCCCTGAGCTAAAGGAAGTGTTTCCCATGTAGGATCAGTCCCCTTTTCTGGAAGGAAACCTGCAATCACACTGTATTACCTGGGTTTCTGTTTTATTCCTGGTTTATTTTAGGGAAAGTTGGCTTGGACAGAGTGAAAGACATGGAAGTCCAAGGATAGTGAGGAGTTTAGGCTGGGATTTTTAAAAGAGCCCGAGGTTCTGTCTCTGCTGCAGCCACAGAGCAGCAGTTGTGCGGTACAGAAATACTGGACACACTCAGAAATGTTTGATGCCTGTTGGAAGGGTAATTTAGTCCAGGCTGAGCTCTCTGCTTGTGAAAATAAACTCTTATTGGTAATGAATTTAAGATGCACTCATGCATTTGAGTGTGTAGAGCAGGTAGAGATGTAGCTACACGGAACATTTCCATTTCCAGCCTTCAGGTCCAGCATGTCCTTAAGAGAGCTATGCAACCAGGCTCTGGTTAATCCATTCTAGTGTCCAAGTGCCTCAGCTACCTTTGAAATTCCCAGCCTGCAAATAACCATCATTGAAGAGCTGGAAGAACAACAGCTCTGGGGTTAAAACACCAGGTTTTGGGGGTTGTGTGCCTTTCACCCAGTTTTGATCTCCAGAGGTCCCTTCCAACTCCCACCACTCTGTGATGCCTGTGACGCTGTGTAATCAATCTATCTATCTATCTATCTATCTATCTATCTATCTATCTATCTATCTATCTATCTCTGTCTTGCTTCTCATTTATTAGACATGATCACTTCAGCTCTATTTTTACAGGTTTATTGCAGTGATTAATTCTTCTGGAGGAACAGCATGGCTAGGATCAGCTCGCTGATCACATAATCTGACCTCACACACTGGGATGACTTACAGGAACCAAAAACCATGTGAGAAGTAAGGGGAGAGGAGGGGTTGAGAACTGCACTTCCAGCACCTACAAGCTGAAGAAACGGGGAATGGCAGTGGATGAGATGAGGGGGGAACACAGAGGCAGAGGACGTGATTCCAGCACTTCAAACATGCTGTTTGCATGGAGGCAGCAGAGAGAGAGCTGCTGCGCTGGGAATGTTTTTGTTCTCATATAAAGGCTTTTATGTGTCCATTTCAACTATTACACCCGTAGCACAATCCTAGGTGGTATTTAGTGGAGCTGACTGGAACAACCTTCCTTGGAACTCAGCCAGCTCCTTCATGTTCCCGTCGCTCCCTAGGAAAGCTTCCCTTCACACAAGCCCTGCTCACATCTCCTGGTGGGTGTCCTGGCCTTGCATCAGTGCAAAAACTGGCTGCAGCTTCAGCATCAACCCCCAGGTAATCTGGGATGGCACTTCCTTAGGATGTGTGTTACAAAATCAGGTATTTTGTACATTCAAACATTCAGGGAACCTCATTACTGACAAAGAAGGTACCAAATACAAGCTGATACATAAACTGAGCTGGGGCTGTTCAGCTGGAGAAGAGCAGACCGAGAGGGGATCTCGTCGACACTGAGCAAGAGCTAAAGGGTGGGGGCAAAGAGGATGGGGCAGACTCTTCTCAGCGGTGCCTGGGGACAGGACAAGGGGCAATGGGCACAAACTGGAACACAGGAAATTCCCTCTCAACATGAGAAAAAAACTCCTTTCCTGTGAGGGAGGCAGAGCCCTGGCAGAGGCTGCCCAGAGAGGTGGTGGAGCCTCCATCTCTGGAGACATTCAAACTCACTTGGACACATTGCTGTGGGACCTGGTCCGGGTGATCCTGCTCTTGCAGGGGACTGAAAGAGATGATCTCCAGAGGTCCCTTCCAACTCCCACCACTCTGTGATGCCTGTGACGCTGTGTAATATTGAGCATATTTAACATGACACCAGGCTTTTCCTGTTACCAATGAAATTGTAGCTGCATTAGAACCAGGAGTTCCTTGTTGTGGTTTGTAATGTTGTTTTCAGTGAGAGTTTACCACCTGACTGTACAGTGCTTAAAACAGATACTACCTTCTTTTGAACCTCCATTCCTCTTACCATGTCCTGGCCACCAGCTTTGAAAGCCTGTCCTGCATGGTCCCAGGTTTCCTCCACCTGGAGAAGCAGCCCTCAGCCCAGCCAGTACAGGATGCCCTGAAGAGCTGCCACACGGAGCTCCTGTGCTGCCTCTTCGCACCGTGTTCAGGTAACTCTATTTTCCTTGAAACAACTCTACCCTCACTTTCATATGGCTGTGAGTTATGAGCCCGTGGAAGCCCAGATCCATCACTCCAAGCATTAGCACCAGCGTGGCTGAACAGGACAGTTCATCACTGGAAGTTCAACATTCTGGAGTGAGCGTCCCTCGGCTTTTAGTGGCTGTCATTCTCTCATTACTCACCGGGCAAAGAGCAAATGAAAGACTCTCCTCCTTCCCTCGCAGCGTTCCCGTAGACAGGCAGTGATAGCCAAGGCAATGCACTGCAGGATACACCACTTAACTCAGAGGCCTCAGTGCTGTAGCTCCTTATAACTTATTCATGATTCATTACTCTTTCTGGGTTGAAAATTGAGAGAAGACCATTAAGTAACTGGAATGCATATTTATTCAAAACTAAGCAGCTGTTGTGGGAACGAGGCAGCAGATAACAAGGCAGCGAGAGATGCCAGATTTTTAAAGGCAAAACAGCAAACAGCACAGAAAGAGGTGTCAATGCCAGCTGAGGAGCTCCTAAGCATGGAAAAAGGGTCTCCCAGTCTCACCAGTGCAGCAAAGGTGACTGGGTCAGATGGATTTGGGAGGCTGAGGGAGCTGGGGGTGTTCAGCCTGGAAAAAAGGAGGCTGAGGGGAGACCTTCTCACTCTCTACAACTCTCTGAAAGGAGGGTGTAGCCAGGGGGGGTCAGTCTTTTCTCCCAGGTCACAGGTGATGGGACGAGAGGAAATGGCCTCAAGTTCTGCCAGGGGAGGTTCAGGTTGGAGATCAGGAACATTTTTTACACTTAAAGGGTTATGAAGCCTTGGAATGGGCTGCCCAGGGAAGGGGTTCAGGCATTATCCCTGGAGGGATTGAAAAGCTGGGTGCTCAGTGCTCACAGTGCTCAGTGACAAGGGTTAGGTTAATGGTTGGACTGGATGATCTGAAAGGTCCCTTCCAACCCAGAGAATTCTATGATTTCCAGCACCACCCTCCACTTCAGGAGCCAAACCCGCTGCAATGGGTGCTGTGTGACACAGGAACGACAGTTGTGTGCAGGAAGCAGGGTGGCTGGAGGCCTGATCCTGCTCTGCTGAGCACTGGTGCCACTCAGCAGAAACTGCCATCATTTGTGCCCAGCTGAGGATTCAACTCTTCATGTTGTGTTAAATTCCAATCTTGCCATCCACCATTTCTGGTGAATATTACCAGACTTTCTATTTTTTTTTTTCCATTTCTCAAATGTCAAGTAGATCTTTTACAGCAGCTCTTAAGAAGATAAAGGGGATTAAAGGATCATTTTATCCTATTTAAAGTTAGCTCTGAGACGATAGGAGTAAACAGGCACATTTTAAAGGATGTTAATCTCGTCTCTTCCTTATCCCCCTTCTCCTTTTCTTTTTCCTCTTCACTGGCAAGATTTCACTTTACTGGATGTATTCACTTTTGTGGGTGAAATGACTAGGAGAAGGCAAATTCTGCTGCCCTTTCTTCTCCCTTCAAAAAGCAAACACAAAATATCGCTCTTGATTGCAATATTAAACACAAGTCTAAATTGGGCTGCCAATCACTGGCTTCAGATTTTACAGCCAAAAGATGGAGGGAATGAGAGGGAAACAAAAGGCTCTTTGGTGAGTGGAGGAAGCCTGTCCCTGCCGCCAGAGAGCAAAGGAACTGCTTATTGGCAGCAGAATAATGGAAATAAGAGTGTTTAAAGAAAACTGAGTATCTAATAAGAGCTTTGGCCTATCTGTGGGGATTTTGAAATCAGCTGTCAGGAGATTGAGACAAAGACAGACTTGTTAACCTCTAACGAGGGGTGGTGAGCTCCCACTTAATACTTACAAACTAAAGCCCTACTGTGAGTGTTTTTAACCCAAGCTGAATTATTGTTAGTATGAAGTACCAGACAGGCCTCTCTTTTCCCCCTGTAGCCCCAGAGCAGGGTGGGGACAGGAAATCACAAACTCCCCATAGTCCCATGTCTCAAACTTGGCCCTCAGCGTGTTTTTTCGGGCAAGGTCACAGGGCAGCTGTGATCCCTCTGAGCTCCTGCCATGGGTCACTGGGTGTCCCTGCCTCCTGCCTGGACACCCAGCCAAGCGAGGCAGCCGGCGCCCCTGCACCAAAGCCAGATTGTACCCTGCTCCCTCTGTGCTGCACCAGCCCTGGAGTGGTCTCAGGGGTGAGTGTGACAGTGGAGGGTGGTGACAGAGTTGCCACACTTCCCCGAGCAGCCAAGGAGAGGAAGAGCAGGGCTGCCCTGGGCTGAGGCGGGTGGGAGCAGCACAGGCCACAGACACCGGGAGCTCATTTCCTCTGGCTTTGAGCCACTACAGCTCACAAAGAAATGCTGAACTGTTGAATTTTAACAGAGGAACCAGCACCTTTGATACCAAATCTTGTCAACTTTGCTAAATTCAGGATCAGAATTCTTTTAGCCAAAGAAACAGCCTGCCTGCGAGCTCGGCCTTCACCTGACCAGCAAGAGCTCCTGGCCATTGTGAAGACCATTGCTTCCCTCAAATCAGACACCAGTTTGGTCATTCTTGCTCTGGACTCTCCCTGATCTGACTGGGAACTGCTGATTTGCAGAAGACCTTGAGCATCATCTGGCACAAAGAAAGTCTCAGTTTTCTGGCCATATTATAGACCCCAAATGACTCCAGGACATAGCAGGAACCTGACAGCCACAGACCTGCATAAGCCTCATCTGCAAATGGCACAAATATGCTAGAAGTTTCTTGAAGTGCTTTTCCAAGCAATAGCTTGCCACGACTTGTAGAACAGAAGCCCCCGGTTTGCTGCACATCTGGACTGCCCTGTGTCTGGGTCTCAGCAGACTCTGGATAATCAGGTCTATTATTCTCCCTGATACGAATAAAGAGATGCTTGCAGCACAGGGGAATTTCTCCTGCACTGAATTATGTGCTTGAGTTGCTGCTGCTGGGAACACCACCCCAAGACTCGATGAGCCACTGGCATTCACTCCTTCTCAGTCATCAGATGCAGGAAGCCAAACCCTGTGTGAGCGGTTCATCCAGATGCAGTTTGCAGAAGGAAGTGTCATTACAGAGCAGGAGGAGGGAGACACTTCCAGAGTGCTACCAGTAGCTCTGCTGGGGAGCTGCCTACAACCTCATTTTAACAAACCCAGCAGCCGATGGCTGGAGCCTGCATCAGACCCACTAATGGTGCGACTGTTCCTCTCCTGACACAGATGGAAATCCCTGCCCGTCCTGCCTGCGGGTGGCTGGGGGAGTCGACAAGTCCCAGCCAACCTCTCCCCGTGCAGGCAGCTCACTCTGCCTTGTGGAATCCCTTCTTATCATCGAATCACAGAATGGGTTGGGCTGGAAGGGACCTCAAAGATCATCAAGACTCCAACGCCCTGCCCTGGGTAGGGACACCTCCCACCAGACCAGGTTGCTCAAAGTCTCCTCAAACCTGCTCTTCTTCCATCTCTACAAGAACAGGAAGTGCTTCATTGGTACAGGACATACAAGTTTGTCTTCTTTTTGGAGTGAGACCTCAGGGATGGGTCCCAGGCACCACTATCCAGCCTTGTCACCTGCGATCCTTCTTCTCTGCTCTGAGACCCTGGATGCTGCAGGTCCCCACCTCTGGCACACGGCATCACTGAACAAACCAACAGAGGGGGAAGATGCAGTGCAGCCAGGCCTTTTAGGGAGAGTGCAGCAGGACTTAAATCATGGTGTGTTTCATTTTGGGGCATTCAGTGAGGGAGGGTCTGGGTAAAGCATGGTCAGCACAAGCTGTTCTTGGAGGAAATCGTGGCTGGCATCAAGGAGTGCCATTCCCAAACCAGAAGAGTATGGCTTGAGTAGATGTGGTTGCTCTTTCTCCCAGAGAGTTCAAGATTTGTTCATTCTTTGTTTACTTCCCTTAATCTAAAATAAAAGTCATTGAGACTGAAAGTGCATGTTTTACTCTTTGTCTGAGGAACATAACAAAGAAAAACAATTGCAAAGGAAAGCAGTACATTTCACTTTCAAGCTTTCAAGGGATTATTACCAATGATGGGAGAGAAAAAATAACAGCTTTTGAAACTTAGGAGAAAATACTTTGACAGCATCCCCATTAAACAGCTTCCCTTGTCTTTAGGCTGCAGTAATTACCTTCACTTAATACCAGACAGTAAAGTATTTACAAACAACATAGGGAATTAAATGAAGTTTCCAGCCAGGGTACAGCTGTACCTCCAGCCCTGCCTCTGAGGGAGCTCCT
Organism: Jacana jacana; assembly: GCA_013400555.1. Lineage (NCBI taxonomy): Eukaryota > Metazoa > Chordata > Aves > Charadriiformes > Jacanidae > Jacana > Jacana jacana. The sequence goes on along the minus strand of VZTM01002621.1, from coordinate 43,866 downwards.
GTAAGGGGGACAAGGTACTGGGATTGGGCTTTGATGTCCTGCCCATACTAAAAGCAACAACTGGCTACTGCTAGCATCTAAAAAGCTGTTATTCCAGTGAGGGACCAGCCAGGGAAAAGCGTGGTCTGGGAGTTAGGAGAGAAGAGCACTGGAGCCTGCCATGGCTCAGCAGTAGCCAGGCCTTCATCCTCCTGCAGTGCAGAACCTCCCTTCTCACCATCTCCTCCCCTCCTCTTCTTCTCCCTGCATCACTCTCCAGGCCCCAAGAGCTTGGTCCCTGAGTTCTAAGGCAGCTGGGTTGAGTCTCTCACAGAAATGTCTCCTCTCTGCAGGGCTGGGAAAGTGGAGTCTCTCTCTACAAAAAGTCTTTCATGTTTTCCCCACTTTGCCCCTTTCCTTTTGATACTTGCTCTATCGCTCCCATCAGTCTCCCAGGCAGGGACAGAACACCTTGTGGCAAGCTCCATGAGACTGAAGCCCCATCAGTCCCCAGGGAGCTCAAACCCCACAAATCCCCGAGAATCCAGAGCTCGAGGCCTCATTCTCCCCTGTCAGAGGAATATTAATAAAATTCACCTCTGGTAATTGGTTCATTCAAAAATAACATCTAGATTGCTGCCGGGTCATTAATACTGATCATCGTCTGGATGAAGATGATCCTTGATTAGTATGAAAATACTGGGGTTCTTTTTTCAATGAAGGAGTCCAAACTTCAATACCCATAAAATTTGCAGAGGATGTTCTGGAGAAAGGATTGACAGGGCAAGCAGTAACCTGGCTTATCAGGGACTGTCACAAGCCAAGCTCCGACGCAGCCTTTCTTGGGGAAAAGCTGCAGAGATGGAAAGCGAGTGAGTACACAGTAGCACATCGATCCCACAGCCTGGAGCCTGGCAGATAAAGACTTTAGGAAAAGGTTCCAAAAAAATAATTTGGACATCTATTATCTCCGAGGATACAGCAGCGCACACAGCTATGGCTTTTCACTAGACCCCAGTCGGTGGTTTCAGAGGGGGGTTCGTGGCCCAGGTGGCACCACTGCAAACCCCAGATATCTGGGGAGGGAAGAACTAAAACAATGCACAGAATGGAGAGGAGTCAGCCTGTGGCTACAGCATCTTTGCTTCAAGGCTGTGACGCAAACTGGCTCTCTCCCTTTGCTTCTGCACCATGTTGCTGGTCTCCTGCTCATCAACACTGTGGCTGTGGCTGGCTCCCCTGCAAAAAGAAACTAGTTGGTTGGGTTTTTTTTTTCAGAAAATCAGCCTAGGCATGGACCCGAGGAAAAGTCGTGTCAGTGCCCACTGCCACACACAACCTGCATCACTCACGTCGGGTCCCAACACCACAGAAGGCAGCGCCGTCCCCACCCAAGGGACTCTGCCCTAGCGACGAGATGCTGCTCTCAATGTATTTTGGTACATGCCCTTTCTCTATAGCTCAGCTCCAAGGATGCAGACCCCTTTTCCTGGCAGCCACAGTATTTCCCCCATATAGATGGCCAAAGGCTTTTCAGAAAAATTGATCCAAATGAAGTTTTATTGCCTCAAGACGGGTGGGTGTGTGTTGCTGGCTATAGACAGAAGGGACCAAGCAGTGAGGGAGGGACTGAGGAAGGGGCATTGGGAAATACTGGGGAGATTTCCCTGTTCCTGTGGCAGCCAGCTGCCTTCTCCCTCTCTGGGGGTAACCCTCCAGCACCCAGTTATGGGGGCCCTGAGGCCAGGGCTCCTCCACAGCCCCATCAGCTGCTGCCCTCAGACGAGCGGAGCATCATTGCGCTGTGTGCCGTCACCTGTAGATTACAGCACGACACCAGCCCAAAGACTTGCAAGTAAAATAGAACAGGCTGAAAAATGAGGCCCAGAGCCACCACTGGACCATCCCCCTGTTGCCTTGACACCACAGGTTTGTTCAGTTCCTGCCCTAATCCAAACACCTCTGTAGACTGTGTGTCTCAGCCACGTTCCAGAGCCGTAAGCAAACACCCCAATGCTCTGATGAACCACAGCTTAAAATGCACACAGCTAAATTGAATAAAGCTCATTTTAGCTCTGAATGAGTATGGCTGCATAGGTGGCTAATATGGTTTAACCGACTCACTTGAGAAGTTAATTTGGATTAATTTTCCCGAAAACTCTCAAGCAGGGGCGTCCTGCATCACCAGTGGCCTGGGGAGTATTAGGAGAATGACCTCTCCATTAACCTGCTGTCACTGGTTTCCGTCTCAGCAGTTGTGCACTACTTCTTTTTTAGCAGTTTACCATTACGTCGGACAATATAACACCACAAGCATTAAATTACTCTGCCACTTGCCAGAGAACTTGAGCCGTGTAGATGGATTTTAAATCACCACACTGGGCTAAAGAGGTCTTCTGCAACAAGTACCTTACCCATAATTGGAAATTTCTTTAATACCTTATCGATCCATTTCTTTATTACCCATTGACGAAGTTTAACAGAGTAAACAGAATCGATTCCAGAGGCCAAGGGCTGGGGCCGGCCGCTCGCTGCCTGCTGAGAGTAGGCTGGATTCTCAAATTGAATTATAGTTATTGTTCTGCTTGTAGCATTTTTTATGTCTCATCATGACAGATGGCTCTCTAAATGATAGCAGATTTGTATTTCATTAAGACACTTAGTCAGAAGATCAATACCACTTCCATGCACCTTTCTGAGAATACACACACAGACCATACAGGCTGTTGGGGGCTTAATGCAATTCAGACAGCATTAGCTACAAAGCAGACATATGTTTTATTTGTAATAATGTCTCATTGATTCCAAAAAAAAAGGCAGTCCTGGAAACCCAAGCGCTCTTATTGTCACACTTCATCTTCTTCTTAGCGTGTGGGAGAATGGCATTTTCTGGGTGTTGAGGTGGAGGGTGGGCAGGGGAAGGAGGCACCATCCACAGGGCCTGGGCACAGCTCTGGCTCCAATCTCCATTGCCCTCTTGTGGTCCTCCAGCAACATCTCACTGAGGAGAGACCTCGACACACCTGGAAAACTCTTTCAAAATTACAGCCTCACACACAGAAGGAGGCTGCTTCTGCCTTGGAAGAGAGACAAAATGTTTCCAAAAGGCTTTGTTTTGTTTAACACCTTCCCNTACCCCAGAGTTACAGGCTGAATTGATTGATTTTGGTTGTAATGAGTCTTTTCAATGTAAGCAGCGGCGCATAAAAAATTGGTTTTAAACCTCCCCCTTATGGTGCATTGATTTAGTGTGATTAAAAGTGGATATAAGGGTTTAGGTACTTGTTGCCTGGTGCACAGACAGCGTCTGAAATAAGGTCTCCAAAAATGCTAAAATGACTTTAAGGTGTAATGCACAAAGGGTTTGTGCCATCCTCCAGGTTAACTGAGTTGGTGATGGGGGGAAGACTCCTTCCTCTCTGGGGAGGAAGGACAGGAATACCAAGGAGTCCCTGTACCCTGCCCTGCAGGAGACATGCTCTCCAAGATGTGAAGAAGACATTTCCCTTGAGATAGACCATAAACTGTGTCCATCTGTGGATACGTCTTGGCTGCCATTCAAGACACCTTCAGACCAAGGAAAGGACAGGAAATCCCCAGCTGCCAGTAGAGCCACCAGTAGGGAGGTGACAGCCCCAGCAGACAGGGTCATCACCTTCCACAGCAGACATGCAGCCAACCCTCCCTCAGCACCAGCTAATCCTTCTCCAGCTGGAGAAGAAGCCTTTCTTGGAGGCTGCCACTACCTTACACACCTAGAATCATTCCAACAAGAAAGAGAGAGGGATTTGAGCCTTGGTGTCCCACTGAGGCAGACCTTCCACAGACTGGGCTACAGGGAGCCAGATCAGGGCTGCTGAGTCCCGTGCCATGATGTCAAGATGAAAGGCTGTAGGGAGAAGAAATCCAGCAATTGCTGGATGCAAGGCTGCAGGGGTTTTCCTGAGGGTTAATGCAGCAACCTTCACCCCAGGCTTCACCCAGAACATCACTATAGTCCTTCCTACAGTGTTCTGTCCAGCTCCCCCTGATCCTGCCCCCTGGAAACTCCCCTGGATCCCACCCCTCTCCCCGAGTCCACAGACATCGGCTCAGAGAAAGTCTCACAACTCTCATGCCCTAAACTCGGCACAGACCCCCAGCCACCAATACCCCACAGCATCGAGGGACCATCCCAGCTGCTGCCACACGTGCCAGCAGGAGGAGAAGCATTTTCTTAGCAGGACAGTGGTTTCCAGCTCCACATCTGTCCTGGGTGTCCTGGGTGGTTTGCTGGAGCACTCCTGCAGTGCAGAGACCCTGCTGCAAATGGGGAGCCTTTGGGCTGGGGGGTGAGGGTGGGAAATGGCCCTGTGCGCTCCCATCCATCACCCAGCACCGACATCAACCCTCCACCAGCGTCACCCCACTGGCTTCACTGCTGTCACTTCTGATTTCCATCCAGACCACAGAGATAATTCCCAGCCCTTCCCCACTCTTTGGTTTCAGGAGTCTTTGACACTTCCTTTCAGAGAGAGAAGGGGGGAAAAAAATCTCCTGGTGTTAGAAAACACGTTTTATGTTGAGCGGTGCTTACAGCTTCATGAATTGCAAAAGCATTTTTAAATCTCGGTGTTACAGGAAAATCCATTCTGGTTCACTGCCTCTGTCACTAAAACCCATTGCACGCCCCTTGCAAACCAATTAAAGCCCACCGCTAAGACTGGGATCCAGAATCATAATTTGTGGGCCAGTCCCCACTCCTCCAAAGAGACATTCCATCCTCCAGTACAAGTTCAGGAGTCAGAAGTGCAGGGGGCATGTTTATCAGAGAAAAGCCAGAAGAAACCCAAGAAGTACATTCTTTAGAACAGAATATCTCTTCAGTTTCATTTCCTCTCTTCTGTGTATGGAGTGGCAGGAACAGCAGCATCAAAAGCCTTCAGGGCAGAGAACTTCTGACCCATCCCTGACTTGTCATCATAAAGTGTCCTGGCCTCAAAGTCCCCATTATAGTTCAGACTTTGAAGAGCAATAAAGAATGTCAGGCTAACAAATATATGTTATCAGAAGAGATTTCTTCTTCAGTTTACAAGATGATTCCACAGTTTTATTGCATCTCTCTGGAGGTCCCAGACTAGGCGCTGTTATTTTCCTGCTCCCGCTCTGAGATGAACAAACAGATGATATTAGGTTAGGCCCAGAGTGGTTGTCACTCCAGGATTAAAACTTTTAAATGGATAAATCTTAAAAGGTCAATGATGATAAGATCAAAGCAGATAGCTGAGAAAGAAGGAAAACACAGATGACGACATTGACTCAGGCTAACAGGGATACAGGTTTCTTGGGACACCAAACTCCACAAACCAAGTTCAGGGTTTGGAGCTGTGCAGTGACTGCTCCAAACAGCATTTGCACAGAATCACAGAATTGCCATGGTTGGAAAGGACCTCTGAGATCACCGAGCCCAACCACACACAAAACCACAACCCACTTACTACGATCTCAGGCACTAGAGCATGTCCTGAAGTGCCACAGCTACACGGTTCTGAAATACCTCCAGGGATGGGGACTCCACCACCTCCCTGGACAGGCTGTTCCAGGGCCTGACCACTCTGTCAGTAAAGTCATCCTTCCTAAGATCTCATCTCAACCTCCCCTGGCCCAACTGCAGACCATTTCCTCTGCTCCTGTCATGATTCCCTTGGGAGAAGAGGCCAACACCCACCTCTCTACACTCTCCTGTCAGGGAGCTGTAGAGGGCAAGGAGGTCTCCCCTCAGCCTCCTCTTCTCCAAACTCAACATGCCCAGTTCCCTCAGCCTCTCCTCATATCCTCTCCTTGCTCTGTACTGTTATAAATGAAATCTCCACCATCAAAAGGACATATATAGTTGCTGTAATTGCTCTGCATTTCAGAAGCTTCTAGAAAACTGGAATTTTGCTCCACTCTGGGAGACAACCCACCCAATGCTGCCTCCAGCTCTGGGGCCACCAAGAGTAGAAGGACATGGACCTGCTGGAGCGGGCCCAGAGGACATCACAGAGATGCTGGGAGGGCTGGAGCCCTGCTGCTGGGAAGACAGGCTGAGAGAGTTGGGGGGGTTGATCACGGAGAAGAGAAGGTTCCAGGGAGACCTTCGAGTCATTTCCAGGCCCTCAGGGGGCTCCAGGAAAGCTAGGGAGGGACTTTTGTTCAGGGAAGGGAGCCATAGGACTAGGGAGAAGACTTTGACACTGAAAGAGGAGAGATGGAGATGAGATGTGTGGAAGAACTTCTTTGGTGAGAGCCTGGCCCAGGTTGCCCAGAGAAGCTGTGGCTGCCCCATCCCTGGAGGGGTTCAAAGCCAGGTTGGAGGGGGCTTGGAGCAACCTGGTGTGGTGGGAGGGGTCCCTGCCCAGGGCAAGGGGTGACAGTGGATGGGCTTAACAGTCCTTTTATAACCCAAACTGTTCTACTATTTTTAAACAAGCATTTATGGGACAGTCATATGGATATTTAAGTAGGTGACAGCTCTGATCCTACTACCTTGAAACTCCCCGTGAAAGAACAGGTTTCAGAAAAACACATCTTGGCACTAACTGGAAGGAAGGGGTTATGTGCTCTGTTTGCCACGTCAGCCCAGTCCATCGCTGGGTGGTGCAGAGGTACAATCAGGTGAGTTAAGCACAGTAACAGCAAAACGCTGCATACATTCCATGGCAATATAAATGATAATGATTCTGCTGAAAAATATCATTACTTCACACTCATTTAATTCTGGAAATCTAAATTCACAAAGGAAACAAGAAGCACTTTAATCTCCTGGTAGATAAATAGCCCCATTTTATTTCTACTATTATTTTTTTATCCTTTTCCAAGATATTTTCTAAGACTTCAGAACATGAGAGCACGGTTTAATTAACATTATCACAGCAAAAAGCACAGCCAAAATTTTCATGGAGTTTTAATTGAAATATAATGGTGTCTCACTTAATTTTTTTGTATTATTTTTTTCTTTGCATCAAGCATAACGATGCCAAACTCAGTCTGCACTGACAGTTCAACAGTGTGTGAGCACAGAGGGTTTCTCAAGAGCCACCGTTTGACGACCTCAGGATGATCTTTACTTGCCCAAATGCCACCAGCTGCTTTGTGAGCAGAAAGACCTACTTCCCATTTCCTTTGTTCCCACCTCCAAGGCGATCGCCTTCTCTCCACAGGTGATGCCAGTTACACACAAACCATTTTTGGATGGAGGTTTGTGCACCTGCTTGTCAGCCACGCTGAGGATAACGCTGCAGCTTTAGGCTCCAACAGCATCTTCCACCAGAGGATCTCGGAGCTCCTCGAAAATGTTACATCCTGTCCCTCAGCAGCCTTTTGGCAACAGGAACCAAACCTGGGACCTCTGCCTGGAAAAATGCATGTATTCACCTCTGGTCACAGCGGTACCAATGTTCTTGGCAGCTGAGCCAACACCAGAAGGTCACCAGTGCCACTCAGAGCAGTGCCAGTCCCCACGGCTGTGGGTGGGAGGGTGTTTTGCCCACAGGAGCTGGCAGGAATGGAGCATGGTGGGTCACTCAGCAGCTCAGTGGCAGCCACTGGACCCAGACGTTCCCTCAGCTGAACCAGCCCAGGAAATAATAAGTGGCATTTTCATTTGCCAAGCTTTCTCATGGCACAGGCTGGCTGCCCAGGAGGTTTGGGCCTCACTCTCTTATCTGGGTTCACAGGAGCTGCCAATCCATTGCCCTCAGGTAGTAAAAATGTTAGCTGGCCCTTGGGATTTTTGCTCAGTCCCAGCCTGAGATCAGGAGACCCCATCCATGGCCAGCAAAAGCCCTGTGTTGAGAGCCAACGGGCAGTTGGTGAGAGTATAAGCCCTGTGTGTTTCAGCAGGAAAAAGATTTCATAGTAGAGATGTAGCAATCGGTTTGCCCTCATTGCTAAAGTGACAAGACAGAGGACAGTCCATGGTACTGGGGTGCCCTCAGACAGCCCAGCCCTCACACCAGTCTCAATGCTCCTCATCCCCACCATCCAGCGTGCAGAGCCAGCTTTCCTCTATGACCTGTGAATTTTCCTCCACGATCAGTCATTACTGATGCTGCTTTCAACAGAGCTTCGCTTCACTCTGAAAAGCTTGCTCTTGCTGAATCAGGAGCTGCTGGGCTACTGGAGGATGTTCTTGCTCTCATTTTCCAGGAGTCAGATGTGGTGGGTCATTGTTTCCTCTGGGCTTTCATAGAATCACAGAACGGTTTGGGCTGGAAGGGACCTTAGAGCCCATCCAGTGCCACGCCTGCCCTGAGCAGGGACACCTCCCACCAGACCAGGTTGCTCCAAGCCCCCTCCAACCTGGCCTTGAACCCCTCATCGCTGCACAACACACCCAGGTGCTCTGTTCCATGAATGCATTACTTTCTTTCAAGAGCTTAATTTCCAGCTGATAACTGGTAACTTCAGTTCACTATTTACTCTTAGGGAAGCAAAGGCCAAAATTAAGTCTTTCACTTCATCACTAGCTGCCAAAATTCCTGTATATGGTTCCCCCAAGGCTGGTTGCATCATGCTGAAGCTGCAGTAGAATGTTTCTGCTGCAGCATATTGTTATCACCATGTTGTGCTGTAGCCAACTTCTCCTATAGAACAGGGTGCCCAGAGAAGCTGCCCCATCCCTGGAGGGGCTCAAGGCCAGGTTGGAGGGGGCTTGAAGCAACCTGGGCTGGTGGGGGGTGTCCCTGCCCAGGGCAGGGAGGAGGCACTGGGTGGGTTTTAAGGTCCCTTAAACCCCTCTGTGACTCATTCTATGATTCTATATTGGTCTTGAGGATGGGTTTTGATGGGAAATTTTCTGGAGTTTGACATTTCTCACCAAAGAGGGAGAAAGTGCTAGAAAGAAGCAGAGGTGGCAGAAAGAAAAATTTGCAAAACTGGGTGTCAAGCAAATATTGTGGGTTTGTTCTTCACTGTAAAAAAAAAAAAGAAAATTTGAAACCTCAAAGGTCTTTTTGAAACAAAATCAAGGCTAATTTCTTTTTTTCTGGACAGGTGCCCTAGAACCTGAAGCAGTCGGTCTGAGCCCACTGAAGGAAGTTTCCAGTCTGATGGTTTAGCCCATTCTTGTCCAAGACACAGCTTTCTTTTTCCAGCCTTCTCTAGAAGAAATAATACAGGAGGTACAATTTTCTACACTGCATCAATACACTGGCTGATGTGCTTCGATATGAATACACAAACTACCTTCTCAGGAGCACCAGGACTTTCAAAGAATCACAGAATCATTCAGGTTGGAAGAGACCCTTGGGATCAGAGTCCAACCATAAGCCCCACTCTACAAAGTTCTCCCCTACAATGACTGTGTTTAAGAGTAGACCGACTGTGTTTCAGAGTCGATGAGATGTGGTGTTGGGGGATCTGGTGTAGGGGAGAACTTGTAGAGTAGGGCTGATGGTTGGACTTGATGATCCCAAGGGTCTCTTCCAACCTGAATGATTCTATGATTCTACACCAGATCCCCCAACATCATATCTAAACAACTCCTAAACACAGTCAGGGGTGGGGACTCCACCCCCTCCCTGGCCAGCCCAGTCCAGGCTCTGACCACTCTTGCTGGGAATAGTTCTTTCCTAATGTTCAGCCTCAACGTACCCTGTTGCAGCTTGAAGCTATTCCCTCTCCTTCTATCACTAATCACCTGTGAGAAGAAACTAATTAGGCTTTGATTAGGGTCTAATTATAGACTCTTGTGATATATATAGATATATGTATGAGTCCATGTTGTCCTGTGTTTCTGGCCACAAGATTCCTGGAGCACTGAGGACTCTGAAGAACAGGCTGGGGGAGGCCTGGGCTGCTCTTTTTCTTCCCATTTATAAGCGTGTATTAGTTAAGGGTGACCGTAGGTAAATGCCTGGTTGGCAAAGGGCTATTCTGAGCTCCCTTCCTCAGTACAGACACAACATCTTTAATGAATTGCTTGGGAGCATTTTCCACTGTACATTAGGAATGATACCCAAATAATGTCAGTTATGAATTTATCTTCTTCCTCAAAGCTCTCAGGTTCTTGGCAAACACAACAAAGGACAGATATGAAGATGAAACTTTTCTCCTTTTTCTTCCCCCCCCCATCCTAAATCAATAGATATATAAGAGTTCGAGATGAAAACAAATCATGATCAGGCTCCAGCTTTCAGGGGAAAATACCGTCTACAAGAAAACAAATCAATAGAACTTTGTATTCTTGGACATGGTCTTCTGTCCTGGTCAATAAATGCAGTGTGTTATGCAGTAGATCACCGGCGCCTGCAGCACTTTGCCAAGGACTGAGCAGGAATCCGCGGGGAGGGGGGTGGAACGGGAACTCCAGTTGTTAAAAGAACCCTATTTTCTCCAATGGAATGGTTTGCTTTCCACTTGAGGATGATTCGCCCTGCTACGGGTGGGGGCAGGCCCAGCTGAGTGACAGCAGCGTCTTCTGGCGCTTTCTTTGCTCCTCTTGAAGAGAAAGTACTTCTTCAGTATTAAGTATTTCTGCACTGTGTCAGTCGGGAAGGTTTGTTGCTTTGAACAGGCAAACTGACAAAAACAAGGTCTGAATAAAGAAATGTAGGCAGATTATTAGATTAGATTAGATTAGATTAGATTAGATTAGATTAGATTAGATTAGATTAGATTAGATTAGGATTGAATCATCTCTTTAATGTTTGAAGAGGGCTGACTCATTAGGAAAAGCAAATTTTTATGAATACCCAGCAAAACCTCACCTCAGAATTGAGATCAAAAACCAACGAGGCTGCTTTATTCTCTGCGAGAAGGAGACAGAACCTAATCACACTGATTGGAATTCAGGCACGATTCGGATGGAATTTTCTCAATGAATAATAATAGAAAATAGTACAGGAGGGGCTGCAGAAAGTGGAAGAGGTTTAAAAAGTGGCCAGGCACCAATGTTGGAAATGCAGGGGCCAGTGTGGAGCTCAGGGTCCATTCCGATATTAAAAGAAGCCCTGTCTTTCGAGAAGGTTGACTTGCAGGGCTGTGCACAGAGCAGGGGAAGAAGTGATGCAGGGAGCAGAGGAGGATGCTGGTCCTCACAGAGCAGGGGAAGAAGTGATGCAGGGACCACAGGAGGATGCTGGTCCTCACAGAGCAGGGGAAGAAGTGATGCAGGGACCAGAGGAGGATGCTGGTCCTCACAGAGCAGGGGAAGAAGTGATGCAGGGACCAGAGGAGGATGTTGGTTCTCGTTCCATTAAAGGAAGGACAGCTTGGTTCATTCATTAAACCAGGCAATCAAGTCAGCAGGGCTTAATGAGCAATGGGTTAAAGCAGTGGATTTTATTTTGGAGCTGGAATGACTGGAGTAGGAATGCAGTCACTCACCGTGGTCTGGCGGAGAAGTGGGAACTCGTCAAGCTCCAGTAAGTGAATTGGATTTGATCAAGTGCTGCTATTGCCAACACGACCACAGCCCCCAGCAACGCAAATGAACAGTCACAAGCTGCCACAGCTTGGAACGGCGAGGAGGTGGTGCTGCAAATGCTGCACCTCTTTCTTGGATGCCTCTCCTGAAACTGCTGCCCTCATGAAATCTGTCATGACTTCTCCCAGTAAAGATCTTAATTTTGCTGGATGGGCCTCCTCCGAACAGCACAAAGTAACCATCTGTCACAACAGAGCGTCATACGGCAAATGAATCCTTCTTGGCTGCCACAAACAACACGCACAGCTTTCCAGTCTATTGATTTTCTTTCTGTCTTTCCAAGTAGAATATTAATACAAGTCTCTGAAGGGTAAAGTCAGAGATTATCTTGGAGTTAATAAAGGAAGGTGTCTTATTTTGACACAATAGATCCAGCTGCCATTGCAACCTGCGCTGTTCCTGAGCGTCAGTCAACCTCAACAATCAGCAACTCCAAGGGGGAGGGTGAATGACAGGAGACCAGACCCCCACCCCAGACTTCTCTGCCATTGCTGTGGTGGAGGTTTGCTGTACGGACCTGAGCTCTCTGGGCACCTGAATGCTGTAGCACAGAGGGCGGTGAGGACAACCCTTAAGGTGCCAGCACAGCTGGTATCGGTACTGATATTGATACTGAGTTGTCCAGGTTGGAAGGGACCTTTAAGATAAAAACCATCTGATAAAAACCATCACTAAACCATGTCACGAAGCACAATGTCAATACCTCCAGGGATGGTGCCTCAACCCCTTTCCTGGGCAGCCCAGTCCAAGGCTTCCTAACTCTTTAAGTGTAAAAATTGATCCTTGATGATGGTCCCTTCCAACCCAGGCGATTCTATGATTCTATTGTTCATCTTGTTTCTCAGCCAGGCAGTCTGAGAGGGGCAGGAGAGAGCCAGGAGGGAGCACAGGGTGTCTGGGCAAACCTGACCTGGCACAGAAAGGTTCCCATTGCTTTTTTTTTTTCTGGGATTTCCCCCACCACCTGGGGCAAACAGCCCGCTCCCTCCCCATCCCCGTGCCCCTTTCTGCCATCCCATCCAGGGCTGGGCCGTGTGTCCCAGCCAAGCCAGTTCACAGCATGTGCCTACGGGTTTCTCAACACGATGCGCAGGAGAAACAGCCCTTCGTCCCCTCCCCTCAGCCTCGCTGCCTCCGCTCCCTGCTCATTGCTGGAGTAGTTAATAATTGTTATGATCTGCAAATTTGTAGCTAATCACTCAGACTGGTCAAATAACATTAGTCAGATAAATGCTTTAAATTTATTTTGCGGCACATTTTCAAATGATTATTTGATTAATATTTTTACCCTTACGTTTTCAAAGCTTAATTTTTCCTGGATTAATGAGAGCTGATATGAATCACGTCACGCTGTGCCGTAACCGCAGTGACAGATGTGTTTGTGGAAGGCAAGAGCGCTTTCATGTACCTTTAAAAATTCGGGAGTCTATGTGGCAACACTTGAATTGGAAGAATCATTAGAATCATGGAATCACAGAATGATTTGGGTTGGACCTTAAAGATCATCAAGTTCCAACCCCTGCCCAGGGCAGGGACACCTCCCACCAGACCAGGACAGAATCAGGGTATCAACTGGGACGGTCACAGCTTAACGGCCAGGCTGGATATCCCAATCCACCGACAAAGAGACAAGGGATATCAGCTCCCAAGGACTAACCCAAGGAACAGCAGCATCCATCAAAAATATCATTTACCCCTTAATAATTGGGAAGCCAAAGGAGGCATCTGGCAACATCCTTCCAGTGCTGCCTTACAGTGAGCACAGACAGTGCGTGGCTGGTAATTAAATCATTATTTACCCACCCCCTTAGCAGGTGGAGGGCTCCTTGGGTGGATTTTCATTCTCCTTGAAAAACACTGGTAGAAAATGACAAGTGAAGCCCAAGCAAAGCATCCAGAAAATAATCAGAATTAATCTCATTTTAGATGTCTAAGAGGGACATTATGGATCCACTAGTTGCTCCAGGCTCCCTCTGAAGCATCTTCAAAAGGGAATTGCTTTGACCCCCCTGAAGTGTCCATTTGACCGTGGGAACAACACCCCACTGCCAGAGCCTAGTTCTTCCCACTGACTGTACGAGTTCATGGTGATTAGCTCGTATTTACACACCTACAAAATAAACATCCAGCTTAAGGCAGAAGAATCCCCCCTCAAAAGAACACATTTTTATCTATATACGGGCAGATAAAGTCACCCATCCTGGAGTACAGGAACAGGTAATGTGGCAGCTGATGGGAGACATGGCAAGAAGGGAAGGGGACGGTCACAATGTTCTTAGATAAAGCCACCCTGCACATCCCTCCTGCTCTGAGGCTTTCCAGTGTCACTGCTTCCCTCCTAGAATGTCACCAAACCAGTATAAACTATAACTGTCCTTCTTCTCCCTGGAGCTGAGCTACGACCGTCAACCCCTCCATTCCCACAATAAACTGGGGTGTGCACAACAGGGTACCCGAGCTGCAGAGGGGAGGATGCAGTGGGGAGGATGAAGAGGGGAGGATGCAGAGGGGAGGACGCAGTGGGGAGGATGCAGAGGGGAGGATGCAGTGGGGAGGATGCAGTGGGGTGGACGCAGAGGGGAGGATGCAGCGGGGAGGATGCAGTGGGGAGGACGCAGCGGGGAGGATGCAGTGGGGAGGATGCAGTGGGG
>VZTM01002621.1:282-20519 GCA_013400555.1 Jacana jacana | reverse complement strand
TCCCACCCAACTTGGTGTCATCTGCAAATTTACTGATAGTGTTTTCTATGTCCCTATCGAGATCATCAATGAAGATATTAAAAAGGAAAGGCCCCAGCACTGAGCCCTGAGGAACCACTTGTGACCGGCCGCCAGCTGGATTGAACTCCATTGAGCACCATGATGGGACAGGATGGGATGGGATGGGATGGGATGGGGATAGCCCTTGTCGGTTTTATACTGGTATCACCATCAATATGGGTTCTTTAGTGTTATTATTAATAATTAATTATCTAGTCTTATTCTATATAACCTGTTTACAGTTCAACCCTCTTGTTTGCTTGTTTTTTTCTGGTTCCCCTTCCTGCTTGGCGAGGGGTCATCAGGTGATATAATAACTGTCTAAATGACAAAAAATTGTGGGTTCCTCAAACCATAACACCTGTGATACATCACTTCCCTGTCATCAAAAGGAGGGAAGACCAGAGGAGGACACAGCTCCGTGCTGATGCACAGGACACCCCATCACCAAGCCTGCCCTGCCATTTCCCCCCCAGCCCAGGGACTGCTAAAATGCCTCCCCTTCAGATATTTATCGGGGTGCTCTACTTTTACCTCCAAAAGATCAAAGCCTGAATTGCAGCTGGCAAGGGCATGGAGTGTGAAGAAAAGGAAGAGCTCCAGCTCCTTCCGCTCCAAGGCCTGCCAGTCAGGGAGATTTATCTTCCGCCTGAGCCATCCCTATCAGTCTGTCATCTCCCATCGATTCACGGCTTCATCAAACATCACAGCTCATCATTAAGCAAGGCCATAAAATCAGGTAGATGAATGGCACTGGGGCCGGACTCTGCCAGGCAATGCTGCTCCAGTTTTCTCAAAATTTCTTGGCTTCCTCTCTCCCATTTCCCTGCTTAAATAGTTCTGAATGATGTTCCTAAGGCTCTTAAGCAGTGATGGCTTTGAGCTAAGGAGCCGCTGTCCCCTACGGGGTATTAGCAAGAAATTAATTTCACCAAGTAAATATAGAATCACAGAATCATTGAATGGTTTGGGTTGGAAGAGACCTTAAAGACTATCCAGGACCACCCCTTGACCTGGGCAGGGACACCTCCCACCACACCAGGTTGCTCCAAGCCCCCTCCAACCTGGCCTTGAACCCCTCCAGGGATGGGGCAGCCACAGCTTCTCTGGGCAACCTGGGCCAGGCTCTCACCACCCTCACTGTGAAAAGTATCTTCCCCACATCTCACCTAAATCTCCCCTCTTTCAGTGTCAAACCCTTCCCCCTCGTACCATGGCTCCCCTCCCTGATCCAGAGTCCCTGCTCAGCTTTTCTGGAGCCCCTTTAGGGACTGAAAGGATCTCAAAGGTCTCCCTGGAGCCTTCTCTTCTCTGAATCCCCCAACTCTCAGCCTGTCCCCACAGCAGAGGGGGTCCAGCACTCAGAGCATCATTATACAATATATATATCAGTATTATTACATATCAATATACAGAGTCCAACATTGTTGCTCTGAAAGACTGAGTCTGCAAGTTTAAGGAAGTTTCCTGTGATTCCTCTAGGGAGTGAGCGTTTCAGTTTCTAAAAATCTAGACAGTTTGATTTGCTTTCCCTTTCCCATCTCTCTCCTCTCCTGGTGAAAGCCATGGGAGGGGGATAGGTGGATACCTCTTCCCCTGATCAGGTCGTTCAAGCTCTCCCTCCCTCCTCCATCACCAGCACAGTGAGTCCTGCCAGAGATGAGAGAGGTCTGTCAGCTCCAGTGCCAGCTGGAATTCCTCCATCATGCCAGGGAGTTTCATATCAATTTAAACTTTCCTGATGCTGTTTCCCTCCATGAGCTGGTAGTATTTTATGTGCCAGAGAAGAAGTGGAGACTAATTAGTATTTGTACCATGCCTAGAGACATAAGAGGTTCAGATATTCTGGCTGCCTGGGCACAAGATCAACTTGCATTTCTCTTTATTCTCTTTACTATTCAACTCCAGAAGTTGGTCCTAGAGTAATATAAGTAAGACAAAGCTCAACACACGAGCAAATCTAAAGCAAGGGGAGAATTCTGAGGACATCCCATGAACCTGGACTACCTGAAAGGAGTTGCCAGAAATTATTTATGATGGTTATACTTTGATTCCTTTCATGTGTTTCTTTATTTTAATGCAGGCCTACAATGAGTAGGGAAAAAAAACATCACGAACTGGAAAACCCTGCTATGCCCCTCTCCACCCTCTGAAGGACCCTGCAGAGAATTCTCTTTGAAGCCCAAGGTCAGCGTGCCCCCCTGACTCTGTCAGGCTGGTTTCTGTGCTTTTCAAGCCTTTTTAGCAAAACCAGAAAAAAAAATGGGGGAAAAAAAAAAAAAAGCCTGAGGTTCTCCTCCTTCCAAAAGCTGTTTCTTGTTCAGTCAAACCCTGCGAGGCTGAGGAGTGCTACCATGGTATCTCCCCAGTCCTGTGGTGGTCAAGTTAAGGAACAGGAGCTGAGGCAGAGAATGGGATGGAAGAGAATGTTCCCCAGGCCCCAGTGGTTGAGGGGCCAGAGCAAAGCAATGCCACGTAAAGTAGGTACAGCATGTAACAGCTAACACTTGTTGCAGGGCAAAGCTACACATTTAAGCATATCTATTGCCCATCAAGTGTAGACCTGGCTTCATCAAGGCTTGGAAGCAACAAATAAACTAGAAATTTCTACAACACTTGAACAATCTTTAGTTTCTTTGCCTGTCACAGAACCCCAGAATAATATGGGGCTGGAAGGGACTTCTGGAGGTCATCCAGTCCAACCCCCTACCAGAGCAGGTCCACTCAGCGGTCCCACAGGAATGTGTCCGGGTGGGGTTTGAATGACTCCAGAGATGGAGACTCCACACCTCTCTGGGCAGCCTCTGCCAGGGCTCTGCCCCCCTCACAGGGAAGAAGTTCCTCCTCATGTTTAAGTTGATCTTCTTAGGTTCAAGTACCCACACATTAGAGATAATTTCATTTATGTGACAGTTTTTTTGGGAGGACAAGAGAGGTTTGCGGGCAAAATAAAGATGATTCAGAGAGTTTTAGGCCTTTAGAAATCAGTCCTCTGTTAGCAGTGAACAGCAGCAAGGAAAGGAATTTGTACGAGGAGGATAATGGGTCACTGATTTTCGCTTCAGGGATTTTAGAAGCAGCAACAACAACAAAGATGATAAAAAACAGCTTGAGGTTCTGATCTCTCTGAAACAGAGAATTCAGTTCTGGCTCGTGCAGAGCTGAAATTTCCTGTTGTCATACAACTGTGCCTTAATAAAACATTGGCTTGAGCACAGACCTAGGACTTAGGTGACCTACTAGAACTTGGTTTGTAAACACGACGCGCCGAGCAGGATGGCGGAGTGAGCAGTCCCTTCTCTGCCTTTACTGGGCTGTGCTGGGTGAGTCACCAGTTAACAGCAGGAACTGGGATTGTGGCTCAATGCTCTGGGCTGTATTCCTCCCCTCTCCCTACCCCACTGCCCAAAGAATCAGCAACAGACTGACGAGGAGACTAATGCTGATGTTTCTCCTGGCCTGGAGGTGCCTGGAGCAGAGCAGCCCTGCCCTCAGAGGCTGAAGGCAGAGGGAGAAGCCGCAAGCCCAGTGCTGACAAGTAGCCACAGGTACATCAAACTGGCAGCTGATGTAAAGCGGGTCATCTCCTTGGTGGGAAAGTCTCTCTGTTCTTATTTCTAAGTCAGTGGATATAATAAAACTGTTGCCGTTGTTTATCTTGTAAACATCTGCTTGACTCTACCACTTTTAGGTCCCCTCATTTTCTTGCAAGTCTCCTGAGAATGATACACATCATCATTCCCCAGTTCCCCATTTCTCTCTGCATACGGAAGCCTAAACTTTCCTTTATAAAAGGGAAGTTTCTCACAGCCCCCTCTGCTAGATCAGCAGAGAAACAGGCACAGGTGAGCAGATACGAGGAAGGAGAAGGTGAAGAAGAAAAATCAAACAAAAGAAAAAATAAACTCGTGATTTGTTAAAGTCAATTTTAGGATTTTGGAGTCGTGAATTCTGGTTGCATTCAGCTGGCAGAGCTGCATGTCCACCTTATTACATCTCCTCCCAGTAAGGGGTGGGGAGACAGCTGCAGTACTGGGCTGGAAGTATTTCTGTCACGCTGCTGCAGAGTTGGGTCACCCTCCTGGTACCTGCTGTTGGTAGGCTCAATATAACCAAAATATCAGCATCAGCAGAGCAGCCCGATCACAGCTCCTGAGGGGTGTTTGCATCGGGCTCGGAGCCTTGTGAGGACAGGCCGAGAGAGCTTGGGCAGGGGGGGAACGCAGCCTGGAGAAGAGAAGGCTCCAGGGAGACCTCAGAGCCCCTTCCAGTCCCTCAAGGGGCTCCAGGAAAGCTGGGGAGGGACTTGTGATCAGGGAGGGGAGCCCTAGGATGAGGGGGTGGGTGTGACACTGAAAGAGGGGAGATGGAGATGAGATCTGGGGAAGAATTTCTTTGCTCTGAGGGTGGTGAGAGCCTGGCCCAGGTTGCCCAGAGAAGCTGTGGCTGCCCCATCCCTGGAGGGGTTCAAGGCCAGGTTGGAGGGGGCTTGGAGCAACCTGGTCTGGTGGGAGGTGTCCCTGCCCAGGGCAAGGAGTGGCAGTGGAAGGTCTTTAAGGTCCCTTCCAACCCAGACCATTCAATGATTCTGTGATTACACCTGGCTGATCAACAAACTACCTGGAGTTTCAAACACCATTTTGCTTTTTTTCTATAGACCAGTCTAAACCTAGAGTTATTAATTAAGCAAAACCAGCAGTGAATGCAACAGTGATGCCAACATTCTTCCTAATCCCCATGGATATGGTTTGAAGAACACCATCCAGAGCACTGGCAGAAGGTCTGACTAATCAGAAGCAATCACTCATCTACCATTTTTTCATCAAAAACTACCTCAGAGGGGACCACAGTCAAACACCAGAAAGTTTCTCTGCTAATTCCTGGACAAGCCAGATGAAAGACAGCAGAAAGGAATTCATCACCATGTGAGCCAAACAGCAGCTTCTGAATGAACAGCATGCTCTCCAGAGCTCAACCAGTTGTCTCCAGCACAGAAGAAGAAACAGAGCAAGAAGCTTTTGCTAATCTATATATTAGCTACTGAGCCACGTGCTTCAGCCAACGTGGCACTGCTCTTGGCTGGCCATCAGATACATACAATGGTCTGAAAGGATTTGTTCCTGACAGATGCATTCCTGAGCCATAGCCATAAAAGAGGAAAATAGACTGGCTATGCCCTGGTAGCAACACCCTGTGAAGTCATTATCATCCGCTCCCTCTTGTGAATTAGGATTCTGTGTCTGTGCAATTCATCAGCACACAGATTTATAGACTCCACAAAAGCTGTCTTGGTCATTGTTTTCTCCTCCAGTTTACTAGAAATACCTCTATTTTGATTTTGTCAAAATTACTGCTCCTCTGTGTCAATGGTAGGTGGGAAAAGTGATCTGGTCTCCAGCAGAGCAACCGAACACTGAGTGGGAGAGGCTGAAACCCAAGCAGACAACGGCTTTCAGAGTCTTGCTGCTTGCCTTCTCTCAAAGCACCAAGGGCATCCTGGCTTCCATAAAGAATAGTGTGACCAGCAGAAGTAGGGAGGTGATTGTCCCCCTGTGCTCAGCACTGGTGAGGCCACTCCTGGAGTCTGGTGTCCAGTTCTGGGCACCTCAACACAAGAGAGATCTGGAGGGGCTGGAGCGAGTGCAGAGGAGGGACACGGAGGTGGTGAGAGGCCTGGAGAATAAGGCTTATGAGGATCGATTGAGGGAGTTGGGGTTGTTTAGTTTGAGGAAGAGGAGGCTGAGGGGAGACCTCATCACTCTCTACAACTGCTTGAAAGGGCATTGCAGAGAGGTTGGTGCTGGTCTCTTCTCACGGGCAATGAGCGACAGAAGGAGAGGGAATGGCTGCAAGCTGCAGCAGGGTAGGGTTAGGCTGGACATGAGGAAAAAGTTTTTCCCAGAGAGAGTGGTCAGTCAGTGGAATCAGCTGCCCAGGGAGGGGGTGGAGTCCCCATCCCTGACTGTGTTTCAGAGTAGATTAGATGTGGTGCTGAGGGATCTGGTGTAGGGGAGAACTTGTAGAGTAGGGCTGATGGTTGGACTTGATGATCCCAAGGGTCTCTTCCAACCTAAATGATTCTGTGAATCTATGATTCTAAAGGTGCCCTGAAGAACCTGTTCCCACCATTGGTCTAATTTCCAAGGTGGGGAAGCTCTTGTAGGCTATACAAAAGGGCTACCACCCTTGGTTTGCCTTGGTTTGGTATTTCCACCCTTGGTTTGGTATTTCCACAGCTCCTGTTCCAAACACCTGAACGGCTCTAAGCTCGGGGTGTAGTCACTACTGAATCCCACACTTCCCGATCCACGCGTTCCCGGGTGAGTAACGGGTTCCCTCCGAAATGCATGGACATTTCATTCCTACATTTGGACAGAGTCTCTTGCATCTCTTGGATTTCTCAGGATAGCAGGTAATGGAAGTCTAACAAAGCTGGCCCGTGTACACCCACAGCCTGGCTCAGCTCTGATTTACACCAGCAGAGTCCACTCCCCAACTGGTTTTATCTTTATTTGACCAGCTCTATTGACAACACTGGGTCCAGCAAGGATGTAAACAGTATGAATCAGGATACAGACAATGAGGAACATAAGGGTAAAGAAAAACAATATTTATGGAACAGAAATGCAGCAAAACAACAGAGAGGAACAGTATTTGGAAAGTCCAGCAAGAACGTACTACAGAAAGCCATTGTTTTCCCTGAATATTGAAGGAAGGAGCTGATATAGCTGCTATAACCCAGCTCCCCCGACAGCGTGAGTACAACTCCCATATGTACAATGTGTGCTTTCTACAGATGGCAGCATGTGGAAAGATCAGAGAGTTAATGAACAAAAACATCACGGTAAAATAACCTGATGCTGTGTGTGCTTCTCAGCCCTTTTTTGCTCATGTGCCCCTGTTGTCACTACTGAACAGTAGTGCAGGGCACAGGGGGAGGCTACTGTACCTGTCAGAAGTTCCTTGTCCCCTCTGCAGGCCTGCACTCTCTCCAGTTTAGGCTCAGCTCTGCTCTGGAGCTCAGCCTGCACACCATTGACCGACACTCTCAGGTAAGTATGATCTGGCTTAGCACAAGCTCCAAAGCCATTTATGACAGGAGGAGACTGTGGCTGGTATCTCCCCATGAACACAAGCTGCCATTGCTGCAGCTGGACTGGTTTTATTCAGGATGAAGTCCCCAGTCCCTTCCACCAACAGACATCCTGAACAGCCTGACCTTACAGAGCTGCCTAAAACGAAGGTGTTTCTGACTGAGCTGGTGTCCCTCGCATCCCTCTGCAGGCAGTGAGTGACAGGGACATACCCAGCAGGACATTCATCTCATTCCAGGTCAGATGCATTACCCGTGGAGGTACCTGTTTCTCCCACTGGCACCGATGCCCAGCTCAGAATCAGGCTACCAGCCCTCTGTCATCTAAAATGTCATTAGGAAACTCTCATCCTTCGAGTCCGAGTTGCAGCTGATCTCTGGCAGGGGAATGACTCAAGAGCTGACTGAGCCCGTTCTTTGCTCTCAGAGCCGATACAGCTCTGCTGGCTCCTTTCAGCATCTCATCACCGGCTTCCCGGGGATTAAGGCAGCCTGGGCTTTGTGCCGGAGAAACGGTCCCCTCACTGCACAGGAATTGGCTGGATTTGAGAGGCACGGTCAAACAGAGGGGTTGGGGGGGGGGGAATTATTAGATCAAAAGAAAAGCTGGCAAAAAAAATCACAGCAAGGCTGAATTAGAGCTAAATCTCCTTTATGGACATTGGAACCATCCTGATTTATGCAGCAAGAGAGCAGACCTTTAGGGCATGGGTCCTATCGCTGAGTTTCCCGTTCCGTGCTATCTCTCTGTCAGAGGTCGGGGTTACAGCTGCCCCCCATTCTTGCACAGTCTGTCCTAGAAGTCTCCTACGACTCCATTTCATCATTCTACACACTAACTCATGAATCCACAGGTCTGTGAAATAGTGCCTGAGCTATTCTTTCCCCTGGGTTCATGAAGAGCAGTCCAAGAGAATTGCTGAGCCAGCATTTTAATGTTGCTGACAAGGAATTGCTCCGAGTTGTCAATTTTCTCTGCGAGGCTATAAAGCTGGCACTGGAAATGGCTCATGCTGGTGTAGGGCTCTCTTGCTGGCAACTAACAGGTGGAATACCTGGAAATAAAGTGTTGCAATTCATTAACTTGGTGGTGCCCTAGCATGGCTTCAGGCATAAAAAGGATGGGAGATTTAGAATCATAGAATCATGGAATCATTTTGGTTGGAAGAGACCCCTGGGATCGACAAGTCCAACCATCAGCCCCACTCTACAAAGGTCTCCCCTACACCAGATCCCTCAACACCACATCTCATCCACTCTGAAACACAGTCAGGGGTGGGGACTCCACCCCCTCCCTGGGCAGCCCAGTCCAGGCTCTGACCACTCTTGCTGGGAAGAATTCTCTCCTCATGTCCAGCCTAACTCTACCCTGCTGCACTTGAAGCCATTCCCTCTTCTTCTATTGCTAATTGCCCATGGGAAGAGACCAGCACCAACCTTCCTACCATGTCCTTTCAAGCAGCTGTAGAGGGTGATGAGGTCTCCCCTCAGCCTCTTCTTCTGCAAACTAAACAGCCCCAGCTCCCTCAATTGTTCCAAGAGGACTTGTTTCCAAGAGGTAAAAAGAAGCACCTTGCAATTCCTGGGTCTATATTGCAGCTCTGGGCTTTACTCCAACACTGGGAATGGCACAGCCCAGGAATGGCCCACGGTAAGCCACTGGCTCCTGGCTGTGTGTGCTGAGCCCAGCTCCTGCCCCAGCATGGCACCTCTCAAGTCTCACTGCACCTCCCTTTGGAAGTTAAGCTCTTGGCCAGGTGGCAATTGCCTTTTTTCCAACCTTGGCCAGACAGACAGACCCAGCACCCTGTGTGGAGTCCTTGGGCAGGCTGGTGTGTGCAGGGGAGGTGAGGTGTATGCATGTCTCTGCCCTGCCAAGAGCATCCTTCATCTCCGAGTTAATAACAACTGCGCTTTGAATCAATGCTGAAGGTCTGTTAGGTACAAAATTAAAGTTAAGCAGATCTGCAGAAAAGACATATTTGCATTCAGCAGGGGTAAAGCTGGGTAAATGTATTTTAAAATTTAATTGCACCATAACTTAATAAGTTAATTAATAACCATGCTTAGCTTTCTGCTCTTCATACAAATGCGGGTATGGTGCAATTTTACAAAGAAACTTTGAACAACTTTAAAGTTGTGATGAGTGACAAATAGCTCAGGTTGTGACTAAAACATGGATAAGCCCTAGAGCCTCAAGCAACTGTTTTTTTGGTAGGTGGAGACAAAGAGATTAGTTCCCCAGACTAGAAGATCATGGCACAATTATCAGGAGAGTTAAGGAGACTCGTTACAGATAAAGGATCATGCTACACCCTTAAAAATCTCCAAAAATGCGTTCCCTGCTATTAGCTTGCATTCCAGTACTATACGAGTGTCTGATTAAATTTTAATCAACCCTTATTGGAGATGAATAATTTAATGGCAGACAGTAACAGATGGTCACGCAGCCTATGGCCCTCAGAGGAAAAAAGAAGGATGTCAGACCCCAAAAGTCGTCAGCTGAGGTAAATCAGCACCACTCCACCAGCTCCCAGTGCTGGCACCAATTTACTGCCCTTGCCAGATGAGGCCACGTGTGCAAGGGAGATATGGCTCCAGGAGAAAGAGCACGGGCAATCTGTGTTGGACCAATGGGATGAATCGACCATTAATTACCTGGGGATCCATACGGGTTTTCTTGACCCAAACCTCAGCTTAGATCAGGTGTAGCCACCACATCAGCAAAGATTTCCCTTTTGGGGGGAATTACCTGAAAGGTGTGTGAATGGCAGCCGAGGAACAGGGGCAGCTTGACCAGTAACAGAAACAACCTCTCCATCATATCCAGCTTTGCCTCCTGCTGAGTCCCCAGTCCCAGCCCTAACCCTGAGCCAGACCCTGGAAGGAACCAGCAAAGATCTTCCCAGGGGACAGCTCTGACTTGTACCAATGGCACAAGACAGATTTCCAGAACTGATTCCTGATTTACCCCAGCCTAAATATGAGGTGACTCAGAACTAGAGATGTTTGCCTGATTCCTGAAAAGCTGTTGGAGTTGATGTTTCTATCAGGCTCATTTTGCCATAGAACTTGATGTGCAGAAAGGCAGTCCATGGCTCCACACCACACAGCCCTATTGAAGCCCTCAGGATCTGAACACCAGTCACTCTTCACCTTTAGATTTGCAGGAAAAGGGGGATCAGAGGGGGATGAAGAGCATTTCTCTTAACACAGGGGAGTAGCTGTTCCTCATTCACTACTACATAGAATCATAGCATCATAGAACCATTCAGGTTGGAAGAGACCCCTGGGATCATGGAGTCCAACCATCAGCCCTACTCTACAAGTTCTCCCCTACACCAGATCCCTCAACACCACATCTAATCTACTCTGAAACACAGTCAGGGATGGGGACTCCACCACCTCCCTGGGCAGCTGATTCCACTGACTGACCACTCTCTCTGGGAAAAACTTTTTCCTCATGTCCAGCCTAACCCTACCCTGCTGCAGCTTGCAGCCATTCCCTCTTGTTCTGTCGCTCATTGCCTGTGAGAAGAGACCAGCACCAACCTCTCTACAATGCCCTTTCAAGCAGTTGTAGAGAGGGATGAGGTCTCCCCTCAGCCTCCTCTTCCTCAAACTAAACAACCCCAACTCCCTCAATCGATCCTCATAAGCCTTATTCTCCAGGCCTCTCACCAGCTCCGTGTCCCTCCTCTGCACTCGCTCCAGCACCTCCAGATCTCTCTTGTGCTGAGGTGCCCAGAACTGGACACAGGACTCAAGGTGTGGCCTCACCAGTGCTGAGCACAGGGGGACAATCACCTCCCTACTTCTGCTGGTCACACTATTCTTTATGCAAGCCACATTTCACAATTCAAATTCTCCACGTATGAAGAAGACGCCGTGTGGTTAAAGCTCAGCAAAACATGGGACTCTGGTGGCAGATCCCCATGTCTCAATACTTTGTTTTCATCCCAAACTGTGATGGAAAGGAAATGTTTCTCATTGAACTGAAACTCCAGAAGCTTTTCGATGAGACATTTTTAAATGAAGAGGAACAGGCTGACACATTTCAAGCTCAAAGATTTCACTGCTTTTTGTTGAACTGATCTAAAACATTTCCTTTCCAGTTATCTCAGCGGCAGTCTGGATTCTCCCCTTTGCGGTGTACTGCCACATCACAGCTGAGGATTTGCCACCATTTCTGGATGAATCCGGAAGAAAACACAGCATGTATCACTCCTGACTAAACAAGGAAGTATTTCATGGCCATTTTTCAATGGAATTATCTTTTAAAGCAGCAGAGTTGAATTCTTCCCTTATTTATTGAAACAATTGCACGTCGATGACGCAGTCATGTGCCGAGAGAGGAATTAATCCCTTCCCATCACAGCTGCTCAGGTCAGATGATGTAATTAGTACTTCACAAAATAAAACTCCAAGAAATCTCCAACACATTGACCCTAAACCCCGAGTCCCTGCTCTGCAGCTGGAACATATTTGCAACCACAGGTTAATATGAACCAAGAGAGAAAGCTGTGCATTCTCATGGAGGGGCAGACTTCTTCGAAGGGGAGTGACGCAAGAAATTCAATATTAGGTTTGGAAAATGTGGGAATCTGGACTCAATCCTGCCAAACTACTGATCTAACAGGTCTGGAAAAGGCTCCTCTTCTCCCAGTCACCAGCCTTTGCAAGGAGAACTGACCAAGACACAAAGGAGTTAAGTCCGAAGCTGTAAAACCCACTCAGCTGAGGGGAGTTTGGGCTTGTTAAGAGCAGGTTCTGGGCCCAGGTGACTTTCCCAAGGTCAGAACAGGAGTGAGTGTCAGAGGATCCCCTCATGCCCTCATTTAATCAAAGTCATTAATTTAAAGTATGATTTCTAACACCTCTTTAATCCTTCTTAACAATAAGAAGCACTATTAAATCCTTAATGTGCCTACTTTAATTATAACCTATCAAACATGGAATCAATTCTAAGCAGTAAACACGAAAAGCAGTATTCTCAGAGTGGATGAGATCACGCCTTTTAACATGCAAAATGAGACTGAAGCATTAAACCTATAATAAAGTTCAATTAATCTTTCCCCTTAAAACACATACAAAATATTTGATCTCAGACTAATCTCAGAGGCTGACTGAATCAGAGCCAAAGACAGCAGGACAGATTTGGTCACATGTAAACAGGCCGGAGCTGGAACATCTTACCCTTAGAGTCACCAAATGTAGAGAGGTAGGTGGGCATCTGGGGAGGCAGGGGAGGAGATCCATAAAGTTTAGAATGAAGATGACTGTTTTTGGAGGACTGTGGATATTATAAATTCCCCGTTCCCGCTACAAAAATCCCTACCTGAAGCCACATCCTCAGGGAATGTAAGAGTTGCCTGAGTAGGGGCCCAGCAGCAGTCCCTGTCTAGGGCCCAGAGAGCAGAACCATTGGCCATAGCTGACTTACAGCTCTTTGCTGCTCCTGGAGCTGAGAAGGAGCCCAGGAAGAAAAGCTGCAAATCAGAGGGGTAAATTACAGGAGAAGCCACAGAGGTTCTTTCACAGTCTCGTGGCACCAGCAACCGCAACCACAAAGGACACTGCAGTGTCTCGTGCCTTTCTCCTTGAGGGTACAAAGGTTTTGCAGAAGGATCTGGACAGGCTGGATGAATGGGCCAAGGCCAATAGGATGAGGTTCAAGAAGGCCAAGTGATGGGTCCTGGCCTTGGGTGGCACCAAGCCCCTGAAGNTGGCAAGAGGAAATGGCCTCAAGTTGCAGCAGGGGAGGATCAGATTGGATGTTAGGAAAAATTTTGATATGGAAAGGTTTATGAAGCCTTGGAATGGGCTGCCCAGGGAAGGGGTTGAGGCACCATCCCTGGAGGGTTTGCAAAGATGGGTTGACATGGTGCTCAGTGACGTGGGTTAGTGATGGGTTCCTGGCTTTTCTCAGTTAGGTTGATGGTTGGACTAGATGATCTCAAAGGTCCCTTCCAACCTGGACAATTCTATGATTCTATAATTCCTCTCTGTCCCAGTGGAGACCAGTGCAGACAGGGCGGTTTCTGCACTGTACTGGACAATCCCCTCTCCTCCCAGAGCACCAGTCTGCTCGAGGCAACAGCTGGAACCTGTTACTGCTCTTGGTCCAGGGAGGAGAAGCCCTGGCAAGTGGCTGGATAACACCCTGTGTTTGCTACAGCTTCTTCTGCAGGTGTTTCCCCAGAGCGGCCAGAAATGGGCAGGAATCACAGTTTCCATTCCCCATCAAGTTTGTTTTCTGCCACTCAACGGTGTAAAAGTGAAAATGTAAATGCCAGTTCCTGCGAGCGTTAAAAAACAGGCGTTTGGGGATAATGAATATGTTCTGGTTTATGCAAGAGAAATGTTCCAAGCTGGTTACATATTTTTAAAGGAATATTTATATTGTAAAACAAAGATACTTCTAAACAAAATGTCACGAAATACAAATAAAAATGTTTTGTTTTGACAGTCTGGGAACAGGATATTGATGTATTATTGAAACAGCCCGAGTGTTCCTTTCCCCCCCCCTGAAATATCAATTTGCATGCTGGTGTAAAACATTTTACTTTTAAAAAACCTGCTGGCTTTTGTTGGAAAAACGTTCAATTGGAAGATTATAGAGCAGGTCTGTGTTTGAACCAAGTGGGTGTGGAGGGTTATTGAATCAACACAGAAAGGTTCTGATATTGCTGAGGTGCTGGTGTTGACACTGGGTGCGCTGTAGTGGAGAGATATCCCTTCTATTATCAGGGTTATTTAGCTCTGATAATGGGTTCAGTCCTGTGGAGAATATAAATGTAGCTGCACAGCTGGACAAATAATGACAGTATTTGTCTTCATGTCATCTTTGATGCAAAATATTGGCAAAAGGCCCAATGAAATTTATTTGTAATGAATTACTGGATAATTCAACAAATGAAGTCAGAACAGCCAGAAAACACAGGGAGAAGAACTCCCCATCTCCTCACAAGCTTTTCTCACCAGCAGCAAACATGGGGTGCAGGATGGTACTACGGTACCGGGACTGAACTGGACGACTCCCAGTATGATGCTAAATCCAACCTTCGATCACAATCTTTACAGATTTTAAAAAAACCAACCCCAAAAGTGTGCTGGGGGGAGGAAAAGATGCCAACTGATCTGTTCACGTTTTTTTCATGGAAGAGAAAATGGAATAGGAACAGGGAAAGGCAGGCAAAGATAAAAGTGATCTTCACAGACTGCAAATTTAGAGAATTCACAATTGAAATGACAACACAGTTTAATTCACTCAGCTCCAGATGCAGAAGACTTTGCACTGCGTTAGAGTAGGAAGCTAACACTGCAGAGAGTTCATCTCCACTATTGCCTAGGAGGAAAAACCGTGCACTTAAGAGGCAGAGCAAGCTGCAAACCACCAAGGTTCTGGTGATTCTCTCGTGGGTTTTGCTGATGTAAAGCCTTGCCAAAAGATCAATTCTTTTACAGCTGCTCTCCTGACACAGGTGGCCTCAGGACCAGAGAGGAGACGAGCCGGGTACTGACGAGATTCCATACTGCCCGGTCCTGAGCTGGAGTGAGCAGGCCTGTCCCAGAGAGCTGGGCTGGTCTTGCCCATCTGTCCTTAAGTTCCCACATCCCCATGAGCTGTCCCGTATTTCCTGGGACACAGCCTGTAAAGGATGAGTCTCCCTTTTCTTCTGCAACAGGAATAACCTCTTGTAAAATCAATTAGGTCACTTGAAGTAGAACTCTTTTTATCAAGAAACAGTTTTTATCTACGGGGGTTTTACCTGGAACAGGACATGAAGAACCGCCACCTCCCTCTGACTAACACGTCTTCAGCACGGTTCAGCTAAAATAGAATAGAATTCAGGCTGCAGTGTGACCAGTTTTAGACATGATGCTGGATAATGCAGTTCATCTGAGAAGTGTTGTATCACATAATTACATTATTTCAGTAAATCCCAGAAATACAGTCCTGAGTCAAGATCCTTTCATGCTCACAACTGTAAAATTCACAGAAAATATCAATTATTAGATGGCTTTTAAACCCAGGTATGGACAAACTGCTGTGGGAGGGAATCATCTATGGGATGGGATGTGCATTCCCTTAACAAAAACCGTTCTCTGGTTTGATTTTGCCCATATTTGGCTGAAATGTCTACATTGCCTGAAACGCCCCAGAAAGGCATGGGATTGGCGAAAAGTATCTTCCTATTATTACCATGACAGCTTATTATCTTTGCAAATATAATTACCTGGGGAGAAGACATGTGAGATGCAATATGCCCATCTCGCTCGCATGAGAGAGAGTGATTGGAATTAAGTTGTGTCACCTCCAGTGTGTTGTTTTTCCAAAAGCAAGCCTGAACAGATTGATTTTTAGGTCTCCTTCAGCGTAACTTAATCAATTCTGAGTAGATTTAGCTGGGCATATGGATGATCATGTGTCTGGCACCCGTTTCCTCCCCTAATATGGTTACAGGAATTTCAATTAGCACCACCAGTGGCTCCCACCATACAATTGCTTGGAAGGTAAAAGCCTTAATGCATTTTGAGCAGTAATTCATCCTGTCTGGCACCTCACGTCCTGTGAGAACACAGTGAGCTCCCGACAGCCCCCGCCTCCATTCCGGCCCTCTCTGAACTGCCTTTAGAGGAAACCCTCCCAATCCACTCGAGAGCAAAGGCCTCAGATGGGCCTTCAAACTGGTTATTTTGAGTCTGGGCTCTAGAAGATGAGCGAGAGAGGTTTCCTGAAGAATGAACACGTGTCCAGTTCCCAAAACACTCCTACTTGGAGAAGCAATGAGGAATGGAGAAAAATGGGGCTTTTCCCTAAATTTCCCTAAATACATTTCCCTAAATGTAGGTATCCAATTCTGGTTGAGATGCCTTTGGCTGTCCTGGACTCTGGAAGGATCTGGCAAATCATAGAATCATAGAATCATAGAATCATTTAGGTTGGAAGAGACCCCTGGGATCATCAAGTCCAACCATCAGCCCTACTCTACAAGTTCTCCCCTACACCAGATCCCTCAACACCACATCTAATCTGCTCTTAAACACAGTCAGGGAGGGTGACTCCACCANTAATCCTACAGCAGAGCCCACACGAGACACAAGACCACTGGGACCCACAGCTTGAGGCCAGCAGGATATTTTTTCTTTTTGAAACCACGCTGAATTAAAACCACAAAAACAACAGAAACCAGAGCTAATTCCTTGCAGACACCTGCTAAAGGAGCAGGAGAAGGGAAGACAAGAATGCTAGCCATAGGGTAGGGGGTGGCCATCCATACACATATTGCTGGAGAAAAATCAGGATTTATAGAAAACAGCCAGAATAAGTACTGAGAAATTAGTAGGTACGAGAATTAAATCACAGCTTTTCCTTGCCCAGCGGTGACCTATGAACAAGGGCAAGGGGAGGATGGAACCTTGACTGAAGCTTCAGCTCTGGGGGTCCACGGGCCAATCACACCAGCCACCAGCATGTCCCCGAGAGGCAGATGGAGAGCTCGGGGAGCACTGGGACAGGCACACAAGCTGTCGGGCTCGCAGACGCCGCACGTGGCCACAGCTCAGGGGAGCGACCAGCTCTGTCTGCAATTAGAATGGCTTCATTTAGTCCTGCAGCTTTTCAAAGTCTTTTGAATTTTTTCATGATTAACTGAAGGCACTTTGCCTTAACTCTGCACTTGCAAAAAGGGCTACATGATGAGATAATCAGAAGCTGAAATACTAGCTGTGCTTATTGATTTCTTTTACCAAGTAGTGCCTCTCTTTCCAAAAATATGGGAAAAATACTGATTTTTTTTTGTAATGGCTGTTAGTCTTTTTGTACGTTTTTTTCTCTTTTAGTTCTTACTTAGAATCCTATTGACATTTTTTTTTTGTTTACTCCTAACTAAGATGTCATTAAATGTAAAAATTTCAGGGATTATTTCAGTGTCTTCCCACAATCGTCAATGAAACTGTTCACAAACATTCCGAAAGAAGGGAAACCATGCCCCCACTTCAAAAGCTGCAAAACAGACAGAGCTTGAAAACTATTTGTTCCATTATTTGCTGTCTCTCTCTTGGAATGGAAAAAAAAAAAAAACCAAAAACCAGAACTTCTGAATAATGCTGGAGTCAGCAAATGGGTTTTAAAACCCATCTTCCGAATTCCCCAGATTTATTAGTTTATCATGACGACGGAGAGGAATATGGAAATGAGTGCAAAGCAGAGCAGGAAGGCACTGGTTATGTTGTCAAGCAGCTGGGTACAATTTACTGCCTGCAGAATACAAAGGGAGAAGGCACACTCCAGTCTATCTGCCAGTTGCCACCAGCAGGGGTAGGAAATCGCTGACCCTGACCTCAGCTCCCTGCGCAGGATCCGCCTGGGGATTCCGACACTGTCTTTGCCATAAGGTGGGAGATGTCTTTGCAAGGTGGGAGATGGAGGTTTCTCCCCTTCCCGGGTGGGCAGGGACGGTTCCCAGCACACAGCCCTCCCACCGACGCTCTTCCTCTCTCCAGCTCTTCCACTCATGCTTTTTTCCAGTCTCTCTCTGAAGCCTCCACCGATTTGGGCATTTCCTGGTGTCACTTTCTGGGGTCGTACATCTGTTTGTTACTCCCCACAAATGCAATCTGCAACATCAGCCTGGAGAAAAGGGGGCTGAGGGGAGACCTTCTCGCTCTCTACAACTCCCCCCCAGGGAGTACCCGGGGGGGGAGCCGGTCTTTTCTCCCAAGTCACAGGCAATGGGACAAGAGGAAACAGCCTCAAGTTGCACCAGGGGAGGTTCGATTGGAGATGAGGAACAATTTTGACATGGAAAGGGTTATTCAGCACCATCGATTCAAAAGATGGGCTGATGTAGTGCTCAGTGACATGGTTTTTATCAGAGACAGTGATGGATGGACTGGATGATCTCAAAGATCCCATCCAACCCAGACAATTCAAGGATTCTATGATCCGTTGCTGACCCAACCTTTGGAACCCTCCAAGAGAGAAAATTCTGGTTGCTGGGAAGCACACAGGCTGTTTGCAGTGCAGGATGTATCCAAGTACAGTCACCTACAGAGACCTAAGGGATACTTCATATCTTTAATGGCTCAGCAATCAATTTCAGCTTAAACAGTAATGGCTATAGCTGACACCATCTCCAAGAAATATTTTGACCACCTTTTGCTACAGAATTACATTTTCTATTTGCAGAAGTGATGTCACTCTCGTTTTTTCCAGATCTTTGGACTGAAAACTAAAACTAATATCGAACTGCTTCAGGTTGGTCACATGAAATACAAACAGAAATGAAATAAGACAGTGAATCACAGATGTCTGTCTGGAGACGAGCATTAAGCCCCAGCACCTTCAGTTTTCTCGGCTGTTAATTAAAACCTGAACTCCAGTCCAAGCCTGAGACCCACCATACCCCTTCTGGTATGGTCTCATTACACACTTTGGAAAGGGAAAGTCTATTACTTTCAGAGGCAGAAGGCTGTTGATGGATGCACCTGATGCATCAGGTTCAGATGTGTCCACAATCCTGTTCCCTTCCCAGAGCAGTCAGTGCAATGAAAGGCTTGTGAGCACCCAGGCCCGGTCAGTGTCTGGGTCTCATCTCTCATTGCAGCTGGGACAAGGTGCACAGGAGGCACCTGAACACACTCCTTTCCATCATCCTGAGGAGACAGATGGGAACTGGAATATACTAATGAGCTGAGCAGCTGGGAGGGCTGGAGCCCCGCTGCTGGGAAGACAGGCTGAGAGAGTTGGGGGGGTTCAGTCTAGAGAAGAGAAAGCTCCAGGGAGAACTTTGAGCCGCTTCCAGGCTCTCAAGGGGCTCCAGGAAAGCTGGGGAGGGACTCTGGATCAGGGAGGGGAGCCATAGGATGAGGGGGAAGGGTTTGACACTGAAAGAGGGGAGATGGAGATGAGATCTGGGGAAGAACTTCTTGGCTGTGAGGGTGGTGAGAGCCTGGCCCAGGTTTCCCAGAGAAGCTGTGGCTGCCCCATCCCTGGAGGGGTTCAAGGGCAGGTTGGAGGGGGCTTGGAGCAAGCTGGTGTGGTGGGAGGTGTCCCTGCCCAGGGCAGGGGGTGGCACTGGGTGGATTTTAAGGTTCCTTCCAACTCTAACCATCCTGTGACACTATGAAAGGTCTTGCAGGCTGCAAGTCCTGCAGTTTAGTCCAGGCACTGGAATGCAGTCCCCGAGGGCTCTCTTCAGGCGCACCTATCCTGACCTGCCCATAGAAGAGACGTAGCCATGAGCGTGGCTGGAGAGTGCAGATCTGACCCAGGCTCCTCTGCAGCCTTTTGAAAAATCCACTGACAACTTTTGTCACACAGGAGGCTAAAAGCCAAGCCACGGCTGCGGTCTGCAGCGTTGTTTTTAAACACAGCAGCAGTTTGCAAATGGGTTTGCAGATTTGCTGCAGTGCTGGAAAGGAAAAAAAAACAACAAACACCGAAACCAAACACAAAGCTGGAGAAAAAAAAACATACACCTCACAAAAAAAAAACCCTCAAACCCCTAAAGAAACAAGAAGCAGCATGTTTAATTAGTTTCATTTATCTGTGAATTTAGTTTGCTTGTTCTAGGCATAATAAACACTGCCAGTTATGGTTAATTCAGGATCTGCTGCCCGTTTGCAGTGACGGGCTCGGGGCTGCCCAGCCCTCGTGTGCTCCGACGCTGCAGCAAAACCTGCCTCGTTCCGGCTGCGATCCTGCCACCCTGCAAACCCAGCGAGGAGATGGCTCCTGCCCTCCTCCCTCGCTCACACAGACCTTCGCAGAATAGTAAGGAGTGATCAGTTTTTACAAAGAAAAACTTAAGAAAGGGTCACAAGTGGCTAGAAAAGCAGCCTGTGCAGGGACTATGGGAGAAGGCAGCCAGACTGGCGTTTTATGGGCGGAACTGGGACAGGGCAGGGTGTAAAATGGATCCCCAAGCCTGTAGCTTGGAGCTACAGGCTTGTAGCTCCAGAAGTGTGGCTGGAGCTGCCTGGCAGAAAAGGACCTGGGGGTGCTGGTCGACGGGCGGCTGAAGATGAGCCAGCAGTGTGCCCAGGTGGCCAAGAAGGCCAAGGGCATCCTGGCTTG
>VZTM01002620.1:0-13766 GCA_013400555.1 Jacana jacana | reverse complement strand
TTTAATCTTAACAGGATCCTTAGTAATGAGGGCAGCTGTTCACTAGAAAAATGGCTTTCATTTATTCACTTATTTCATCTTGGACACCTAATGTGATTGACAAATGTGTCTATTCAGGTTTTTCACTTGTTCTGACATCCCAGTGCTGGCAGAACTTCATTGAATTACTTGAGAAAATCAGTCTCTGTTGCCACAAATCAACAGGTGCAAACTTATAAATGTTGTTTGCACCAAGCACTGCGGAAATAATCTTAAGAGAATAATTATGCAAGAAGTGATGATAGTTCTTTCTAATAGAGAGCCAGCAGCCAAGTCATGGATAGTTTGCAGTTGGTCTGACTGACTGCCTGAAGCTAGTGATGGAGCATGAAAATTCTGCTGAAATGCCTCAGATACTCAGAGGCAAATTTATCATTTCATTTATTCACAGACTGGGCTGATTAGGTGCCTAAACTCAGGCTCTGTAGCACCACCTGAACAATAGGAGTGGCCCTAGAAGAACTAAAGATAAGGACCTAACATTGCCACTACACTTGTTTTGGGGGGGTATTTCAGTTTATTTTACTTATATCAAATAAGTTTTGGTCCTGTCAAGTAAAGGCTGCAGTGCATTAGACACCCTCCCAGCATACATCATCCAGCTACCCATCAACTGAGAGTGATCTAGGATGTGTGCTTTGAATGAGCTCTGCAATGTGAGCTGAAGGATGTGGGATGAAGAAGAGCAGGACACTCACCTCTGTTCTAAGGTACTAAGGTAGATGCACCTTCAGTCACGGAGACTGACTCTGGAGGCAGACTTGTGGCATATGCTTGTGACATTTTCATGTCCAAAATTGTCTCAGGAGTGTTCAAGCTCTGCAGATGTACCAGCTTTGGGGTTGGGACCTTAGCAGACTGTCAGGTGCAGTGCCCACTGCATCATTTTAAGTATTTCAGTCCTCTTACTTTCAACATCTAAGTTAGGTGCCACAGTTCCTTCTCAAGTAAATGAAGGAAGGTAATTGCATCCGTAATGTAAATCAGAATACCTAAGCAGGCAGTTGTTAAGCTATTAATGTAAGGGTAGTCAGATGTTTCTCTGGAGGAATATAATTTTCTCCTTGCTTGCTGGTGCATAAATTAATACTTCGGGGCAGTTATGCTAGATAGCCAGAGTTAGTCAGTTCCTGACCCCTGGCAATAGTCCTAACTATGTCCAAGACCTATGGAATGCTAGTCCAGAAAGTGCAAAAGCATATTATTAACACTCATATATTAACCCTGGGTGTCTAACTGTAATGACAAAATTCTAATCACAAAATTCAAGTTCTATTTTCACCAATATTTCTTCTTCAAAGTGAGTTCAATAGATCAATCATGCCTTTTTCTTTACCCAGGATCTTCAGGGGCCCCTACACTCCCTATAGGATTATATTTCACAAGCCATCTGCTGAGAATCAAGGAAAACCCTTATGCTTCCACCATGCTAGCCTGCCTTTTTCAGAATAACAGAGCCACAGGTCACAGCTGAAAACTACTGAAAAAAACCTTCCTGTTTTCTGCTGCTCTTCAGCTCACTCAAGCTGCTGCTGACTTTTATGACCCAGACCTCTTCATGCTGATACTTGACTATGAGTTCCTGGGTGGTAGCCATATTCAGCTACAGAACTAGGTGACTACACAAGCAGCTGCGGTGATAGTCCTTTTTGACTTTTGTGTAACACCTTTTACTCCTAGAGACTGTACTCTCCCAGCATGAAAATTTGTAGGAATGAGTTTGACAGAAAACTTACATTAGCCTTACAGAAAATACAAAGCTATCAGTAAAGGAGCTATTACTGAACAATGTAACTAATAAGAAAGAATTTCTTGGCTTTGGTTATTGAGACAATAATTTTTTTCCACCCCTGATCTAGAAATGATCCATATCTCCTGCTCATTGCTCTCCTGCACTCTATTTCTGCTACCTTTAATTTTCATGGGAAGTCTCTCATCTGTTCAGCAGACAGACCTGACAGCAGGAAATTTCTATCCTCACCACAGTGGGAGTACTCAGTCAAGGTCTATGAGCTTGAAAGACATAGTCATTGTGAATGATGTTATCAGTGATAGGGAATGCCAGAGACGATAAAAGCATTTAACCCAGAGGGAGGATGAAAGTGTGTGAGTCTGTGTTTACATAGCAGCATTAGTTTTCTTAGGAAGTAGATGAAGGAGGGGAAAAGAAACAAGAGACTTAAGCCAGAGCACCACAGCAGTTGCCACACCTTACTGAAGATAAGACTGAACCCTTCATCTGGACTTGTCAAGGACACAGATACAGAGCATGATGTATGTGGTCATCTGCAGGAAAAGGTCCTACCAAGATTTAAAGGTTTTTACTGATTCTGAAAGGAATGAGAAAAATTCTTTGTTTTGAGTAGCAGAGAACTTCCTGTACCATATGGCTATGGTCCAGCAAAGCATGGAAACAAATTGCAAAAGCAGCCATAGAAGGGGTCAATACACCATTGTAAAGCTAGAAGTCAGGTGTCTGTCTAATTGTTGTTTGAATTGTGTGCTGTGTTTCTTACAAAATAAAAAAAAAAAAAATGAACAAAGCAAACTATGATCTTCAAAAATACTAGTATCAATGTTAAGATTTTGTGAAACTAATATATAATATATATCTTCTGTAAACAATATGAAAAGAACTCATTAGGCTGAGCAGTTTATATCAAACATATTAGGCATCATCTCCTTATTCAGTTTACTACCAAAGAAATTATTTAATTTCAAATCATAATGTTTTAGTAATTACTTATTCTAATTACTTTAGTCAATGAAATATATTTATACCTTTTTAACAGCAATTTCTTAATTAGCATATTTTCATCAGTCAGAAAACTGAATAATTCAGAAGCACAGTAACTGATGAATTATGCTCAGAGAGGTTTTGTCTGTGAAGAACAGTTTATCCATTTTTCCCATTTAAAGCACTGGGCACTAGCCCAAGGGCTTTGTCGTCTGCACTATGGAAACCAAAGGACTGCAATATCCTGTAGTTGGCTCCTTTACTTTGAATCTGTTGATACAATGGTTTCTGATGCCTCCAGATTCCCCCTGCTATGACTGATCGAGGCCTGGTGCAAGTCAGAAAAGCCTCAAGGCTACTCAAAGTTATAAATGGCCTACGGACCCAAAAGAAAACTACTGCATAGAGGAACGTCTCATTTGCAAGGAGCCAATTGCTCTGTAAATGGGACTGTGGATTGTCTCTTCCCTATTTGTCCTATGGTTGATTCAGAACTAAGCCAGGTAGTGAAATCCAAATTCTGAATATTACACTCTTTGAGATGGGGTTTTATTGCATTGACCCCTTTGAAAATATGCAGAGACTTCCATTATTGAGGTGCTGGAGCGCATCCAAAGAAGACCAACGGATCTGGTAAAGTGTCTCAAGTAGAAGTCTTGTAGGGAACAGCTGAGGGAACTGGGTCCGTTCAGCCTAGAGAAAAGAAGGCTGAGGGAAGACCTTATCACTCTCTACAACCACCTAAAAGAAAGTTATACTGAGGTGGTAGTTGGTGTCTTCTGCCAAGGAACAAGAGATAAAGCAAGAGGAAATGGCCTCATGTTGCACCAGGGGAAATTTAGATTGGATATTAGGAAAAATTTCTTCACTGAAAGGGTTATCAAGCAATGGAACAGGCTGCTGAGGGAAGCAATTGAGTGACTGACCATGGAGGTATTTAAAAGAGGTGTAGATGTGTCACTTAGGGACATGGTTTAGTGGTAGACTTGGCAGTACTAGGTTTATGGTTGGACTCAGTGATCTTAAGGGTGTTTTCTAATTTAAATGATCCTATGGTGCTATGAGTTTACAGTCCTGAAGAATGTTCATCCGTTTCTCAATGTGGGTTTTATGGGGAAAAACACAAAGTAGAGAAAACCAGATTCCTTGTTCAGTATATACTTAACTCTGTTGGAGCAATCTGTGGAACTCAGTGCATGATAAAGAGAAGATATCTGAAACTTATTCCTTTGGATGCTGACATTTTAAGCAGAGATTTTATCCTGTTTTTCACAGACTGACTTGAGACAATTTTGGCCACTTGTGGAAATTTTAGGTAAAAACTACGATAAGTTATTAACTGGCTCTTCCACATTCTAGACACTCAACCAACTCTTGAAGTCCAAAAGAAGATACACAGGGCAAGAGGGACTTTATATGTTTTCTTTCAACTGTAGTTCAAGGCTTGCTAAGAGACAAAATGTATTATGGAAAAGTAATTTCCAGAGGAAAAAAGAAGATGCCAGGAACCTCTATGCTCTGCCCCACCAGTGGGTAACATAGACAACAATCAGACATGGTCCAGAAACTCCCAAAGATAAAAGATTAATGATCTCAAGTGAAGATCTTGGGCTTTCTCAATCACAGGAAAATATAATTTATGTAACATAAGGACAATACAAATTTGGCAGAGTTCTTGAAAATCACATCTGTTCACCATGTATTATGTTTGGTGACAGAAAGAACAAACTGTAGAGCAGTATATGATAAAACAGTGAAAGCATTGCAAGTTCGTTGACTAAGGTTGCACTGGTAATTAGCAGAAATGGCTTGCTGATTGTTATCATGTGCTTCTGTAAGTCATGTGGACCTGTGATGGCTAGCATTTAAAAGATCTTCACACAGCAACTTATATTACAACTTTATTTGTTTCCTATGACTGAAACTGTGACAGTACTGTCATATGTTTACACCATAATCGAAGTTATCTTTTATTCTATTAGANTAGGCTCCCTTTAGGCACTGGAAGGCTACTGGAAGGTCTCCCTGAAGCTTTCTCTTCTCCAGGCTGAACAACCCCAGCTCTCTCAGCCTGTTTTCATAGGAGAGGTGTTCCATCCCTCTGATCATCTTCATGGCCCTCTGCTGGACCCATTCCAACAGTTCCATGTCCTTTCTATGTTGATGACTCCAGAGCTGGACACAGTACTCCAGGTGGGGTCTCACGAGCTCAGAATAGAGGGGTAGAATCACCTCCAGTGACCTGCTGGCCATGCTTCTTTTGATGCAGCCCACTGCTGGCTCAAGTTGAGCATCTTATCTACCAACACTCCCAAGTCCTTCGCCTCAGGACTGCTCTCAAGCCATTCTCCACTCTATTTGTGCTTGGGATTGCCTCATCCCAGGTGAAGGACACTGCACTTGGCTCGGTTGAACTTCATGAGATTTGCACCAGCCCATCTCTCAAACCTGTCCAGGTCCCTCTGGATGGCATCCTTTCCCTCCAGCATGTCCAACGCACCACCGAGCTTGGTGTCATTGGCAAACTTGCTGAGGGTGCATTCTATCTCATTGTCTGTGCCTCTGACAAAGATGTTAAATAGCACTGGTCCCAGTACTGACCCCTGAGGAACACCACTTGTTACCTGCCACCACTTGAACATTGAGCCATTGACCACAACTCTTTGAGTACAGCCATCCAGCTCCATTGAGCGGTCCACTTATCAAATCTATGACTTCCCAGTCACAGTAAATTTACCAATACTTACCAATAGTAACTTTTCCAGTTACTATTACCTTCAAAATGTTTATTTTTTGAATCACAAACATAACATTGTCAAACTATTTGTATTATTTAATGGAAGGCTATTCTTAATACCTTGTGGGTGCCATTCCTATTTATATTTCTGCCATTCAGTGAGGTGCAACATCTACATCAGATTATTAGCTCAGGCACAACTTTTTTTCCATTACTTTTCACACAGCTCTGCAATTGTCCACGTCTTTCACATCTGTATAGCCAGATAGTAGGAAGTTAGGAAACTAGGTAGGGGGAAAAGAAAACTTTGCAATAAATATGGATTATTAACTGAATATTTTTTTTTAAATGCTTTGTGTTTTCTCTTTGGAATTATTTTCTTGGCTCATTCTAAGGTACATTTCTCTACAAAATTCATAACTCTTTGAAAGTAAGGAGCACTCCTGGCTCTTCTGGTTACTGTACATTTTAGGTGCGTATCTAGCTAAGAACCATTGAGATAACTGTAATATACAGCTCTTCTTCGCTTTTACTGAGCACAAATATTTCTGTTTTCAAATGTTTATAGTACATTTTGAAAGGTGAAAACGATTGTTTAAGTTCATTTGAACATGGAACCACAGTTCTCTGTCTCTAGACAGAGATCTCCTCTTTTTCTAAGCCACTGACTATGCTAAGGGACAGCCCAAGACACACATATATCTGTGTGTTATATATGTGCCAATGTCAGATTATGGTTAGAGCTCACCCCTTAGTGAATCCAGCCCTGGTGGCTGCAAGGCTCATCATCTGAGTTAGAGCTCACCACAAGGTAACTGGGGTGGGGGAAGGCAAGCAGAAAAATAGAATAGTTTTGTATTTATTCTGGTTATTAGATAGACAAGTCCAAGCAGAATTACTTCTAGGACAGAGCACAGAAACTTTGTACCAAATTCTCAAAAGCATTAGGGAAGGAAGATCACACTGATAGGCAGTAACCTGATCTTCTCTCTCTTCTTCAAATATTTGGGTTCCCAGTGTCCCTAAGTAGCCCATTGACTGGCCTAGAAACAGTCACAAAATACACTAGCTGATTTCTCCCTCAAAACAGCTGTATTTCACTGATGGATTAAATGATTGTTCTTAACACATGTGGTACTTCTCCTGGATGAAAGGTGTAAGCTATAAAGTCATTCAGCTCTCCTTATTTACAGGTCTCTACTAATCTGCCATGACTTTTACAATGCCAAAGTTCCTTGGTTTTAAAAGACCTCTCTAAACATGAGCACTCCTCTTTGATGAACACTCTGAAAAAAATAAAGGCAATCATGTAAACATGTTCCAAGTTTTCAGTTCATTTTTCTCCGCAAGCCAAGAGGATATTCTTGCTCAATCGGATAATAGGTACAAGCTAGCTCAAGCATTATAGCAAGTACAGGGTTAATTTCCTCATTTAATGTAAATCAAGCCTTGGCATTGTAAAAAGGGAATGTGAGAGGCAAGGGAGTTACTCCTCTGAAGTGCAGGAAGAACACAGAAAAGGGAAATGTTCTTGGAGATAAAAGAACAGGGTCTACCACAGTACATAGAGAAAAGGATAGGGAAAGGAGGTAGCAGGTGGTGGGTTTTAACTTTCAATTGAAGTTCAGGACAATTCAGTGACCTGTGAGAATGTTTTAAATGCTTTTCATGAGCTTGATAATTTTTGTAGTTTACGTTTGCTACCCTTATGCCTTAGTAACAGGCATGGTGATCTCTGAATTGTGAGAGCTTTCAGCTTTCAGAACAAATATTTTATGGTGGGTTTTAAATTAAGGGAACATTTGTGTATGTATTGCTTGTATTGTCTAGTCAGTTTGGGTGTTTTCTGGAACAATTAAAGTGAATGATACTATACATGTAGAAAACCAAAAAAAAAGCCCGTTTCATTTTTCATAGATTCCCCATTGCATCATAGTCCTACCATCAAAATGCTTGAAGCCCTCTGTTGAAGAGAATTCAGAAAAACCTCCTGCAAAAGTGTTGCATCTGCAAAGAAAGTTGGTTTGTGTGTATTTGCATGTGTTTGTTCGTGTACATACAACTGACGTTAACAGCCCTAGAATTATTCTTATCTTAATAACTGACCACCAACTAATATATTTATTTCTTGTTCTTAAGTATTTGTCATGCTCTCTCTACTTCCATCCGCTGGGATTTCTTTCATTTGGGAAAATTAATTTCTAATTCTTAAGTAGGAAAGGGACAATGTATCATGACATTGACATCAACTAGAAATTTTCCCCAAGACCCTATCAGTGTAACGGAAATAAATTTAAAATCCAATAGATTTTTAAGCACAACTAGTATGGCTGTGAAACATAGTTTCCACAGTTTTCATGGAGAACTGATAGAGAAAGTGAAGTTCAAATGGCCATAGTTGGAAAAAGTTGGACGCTGTTCATCTCCAACGCATACCCTTTCGAGGTATATGTGTTCATTCTTACAATACAACTAATTTTATTTTTAAATACAGTCATAGCAAGCATCCAGGCTAGAAAGGAATCATTATACATAGGATCCAGCATGATAACTCACCAATTGCAAAAGTAGCTTTAGTATGCTGCATTTTTCATGGCAGTTTATAATTTAGGTAGCATCAAAGAGCAATCCAGCTTGTTTATGTAAAAAACTATCTCCAGATTGTTCAATATGAAATGGGTTCAGTATACTGTGAATAATATTTTTTTTCTTGCATACAGTATTTTGTCAGTGTGAGCTGTGAAAATATCATGGGTGGAAAGTGAATTGCCAAATCTAATCTTTGTTTTTAGCTCTTAACACTTTTTTTTTCTTTCCTCTATATGGTATCTACTTCTATGAATTAAGTAGGAATTTAATACCTTTGAGCTTTTTTTCTTTCTTTTAGTTTCTTGAAATTGGTCAAGAGGTTTGAAGCAGGGGACAAAATAAGAGGCTGACTTGGAGAGGTG
Organism: Jacana jacana; assembly: GCA_013400555.1. Lineage (NCBI taxonomy): Eukaryota > Metazoa > Chordata > Aves > Charadriiformes > Jacanidae > Jacana > Jacana jacana. Next base: position 5,302 of record VZTM01002620.1, on the reverse strand, counting down.
TAATCACATACGCCTTCTATCTGAAAACAGGTTAAAATCAGTTTTTTAAATTTTGCTCAAAGACAGCTTTTCAGCTCATTTTCAATTAAAGTAGCGAAGACATATTGAGATCCAAATAAGGCATAAATTGAGATACATCAGAGTTCTTTCCGATGGTTTAAAATTTCAAGCACCTTTGGTTCAGTCTTAACCATCAGCAAAAATAAAACATTTTTATTACAAATTCAAAGGAATTATTTCTTCCATTGTTGACTGTATCATGAAATGTTCAATGTAAAGCAAGAGACAAATTAAAAAGAGACAAATTCAAAAGGATTTTCAAAAAGGACTGTGAAATTTAATGTAGCATTGAAAAGACCTGGCAATCATAGACAGCTGTCCCCCTCAAATAAGCAGAAAGATTAATATATGGTATTATAATTGTGACTGGTGAGGCTTAGTTCTTGTGGCGACTGCTTCCAAATCCATGTTATAAAGCAGTGGAGACAGGGCTGGTGAGCAGCAGCAAAAGCAGAAAATGCAGTTTGACAAGACTGGTCTGTCTAGCTTCAAATTCTGTGGAGTCAAACCAGAAAGGATAAAAGGAGATTCAGAGCTGGGTTTAATGTACCACAATATGCCAGGGTGTTTTCATCCAAGTTATAGTTTATTCAAATAAATTGTAGACTTTGTCAAATTTAAGGGCTTGATGGAGATGTGGTTTTCACATTAAGAACTTTGACTCTGATTCAGCTCATTTTTACATTGCTTGAAGTTGTAACTAATTCTATTACAGACTATGGTTCTTTATGTTATGGGTGTAGTATCTTCTGTGTTCATCAGGTGGGAATACATGCTGGAGGGGCAAAGGTTCTGTAGCGCTGCATGTCTGATTGTGCATTGTCACCACACACATTTATTAACAATGCAAAAGCATTATTTCATCTACCTAAGAGTGAATACTTTTAACCAGTGAACTGATATCTGCTGTGGGGATATTATATTTTTGTTCCTGCCTTTGGTGCTTCCAAAGAGTAAAATTTATCCTGGCCAGAGGGTACAGACAAAAATTTTTTACAAGTGTAAACCACAGAGGTGAGTCAGGGTGGAATGGGCAAACAGGAGCTCTCCATCACAGCTGGGAAAGGCTGCAAGAAAGCATGGTGCCTGTGAGCTGGTGGGAGAACACTCCATCTTGATGCAAAGGCTGTGGCTCCCACACTCAAAGCAGTTTGCAGAGTGGCTGTATCTGCTCTCTGGGCACTGTGTTCCTCACCTCTTGAATAGCAAATTCAATTTTCTGTTACTGTGTTTATGCCTGTGAGCAACTTGGATTCCCACCTCACTCCATCTGCTCACAGGCACAAGTACAGCTAAAGGAAAATCAGTTTTTCATTTGAATGCATACTGGTGAGAGCTTGAGGTATTCACTTTGCTCTGGTGAAAGCCTGGAAGCTGTTCAAAAACTGGAGAAAAGTAAAAGACAGGGTCTGTCTCATTTGGATTGCTCTTCAAGGAAACAGGAGCTACAAGAAGATTAAAACTGTGATAGTAGGGTAGGAGCAGATGTTCACTCTTGAGGGCAGTGATGGAACAATATTTATAGCATATGGTGGTATCCTGTAGGCAACAGAAGACTTTTACCAGTAACTGTAGCTTGATAGATCCAGATGAAGATGCTGGTACCACTCATCTTTTTGTTCTGCACTGGGAACAAAAGAGAAAAATAGAGACACCCCTACAACATGAGATATAATTCAAGAAAGGCAGGTTTATTATAATTGATTTTTTTTAGTGCAACAAAGAAGAGAAAAGTGATAATTAGTGTTGGATGGAGGGTAGAAGGGGAGGCTTTTGTGAATTGATTACTTTTTGGTTGCCTGGGGAGGAGGGAACTGGGTACATCAGAAGAGAAGAGGCTGAGTTGCATCCCAGATATACATTAAGTCAAGTGTTGACTGCAAGTAAAGAGCCTAGAACTAAAGAACTAGAGAAAAACATTGTAGAGGAAGAAGAAAGAGTCTGGAGAATGAAAGCTACACTGCTTAGCATGCAAAATCATCTTTAAAAAGCAAGCCAGGCTTAACATGCATAGCCGTGGTTTTTAGGCTTCTGCTGATGATTCCCACTTCTGATTGTGACCCACACTTGTACAGATGAATTTGTCCTATATTTTCAGAACTACTGAGAGAGTAATACTTACATATGCCTGATGCAAATCATCAAATATATGCAAGTGTTTCAGCTTGCTGTTTGTCTTGTCCGTTCTAAAATTTCAGCAGATGTTATTTATTTATTTAATCAAAAGCAGATTTTATCTAATGTTGGTGTGAAGCTTCCAAGTATGCATATACTTTTTCTTTTCCCTCTGTAAAGAAATACTGCGTTCACTGGGGAGCTCTATAAAGTTATTCCTGCTGAGGGCAGTGGTCTTGGTTAGAAAAAAGATAATTTGCAGGTTTTGATATCAAAAACAGTAAGCAAGAAGCATTGCTCCTAGCACCTTTATTTAGAATTTCACCATTTACTTCAATGAAACTGAGGTTCTGCTCTGTCTCCTTAAAAACTGTCTCTATGAGGTACAAAAAAAGGCGATAATGTAAAGATTTCAAAAGGCTTAAAATTATTACCTTGATTTTATGTTATACATCTTGCTTTTCATTTGCTCACTTTTTGTATCTTTTTGACATTTTAATCAATGTGGGCCATTGTGACAGAGCTCAGGATTTGTCTTGGGTGTGAAAGAGAATAGTGAAAGTGAGACATCCAACTTCATGTTGCAGGGAAATAATACTTTTCCTGTGTTCTTCCTGCCAGTTGGCCTGCAACTCTGGCATTAAACAGTTCAACAGTGAATAATGAAAGAGATCAAGAAGAACTGAGTTTGAATCAAAACACCAGAGAGAATATTACAAGATGACAGATTATTTTTAAAAGATCTATTTCCTTTGGTTTCTAAACACATTATTCCGTGTGCACATGGAACCTATACAAGGATAGCAAATTATAATACATTTTTCTCTAAATGAAAAGAGTCAAGTTCTTTATTATTCTAACACAATGAATAAATAAGAAGGAAATGAACAGAAAATGTTGAAGGAAAAATGTATATATTTTCACTGCAGTGGTTTAAATTATATGAAAGGCTCTAAGTCTGTCACTGCTTCTGATTCTTCATTTGCTCATAGAGCTCATGTTATGAATGATGGATGGGATAACTGAAGGACCAATTAGTGCAAGATTGGTAAATACCCTGGGTTTATTATACCTATGCTAGGAGCTTGACAGTTTGAACTCCTGGTTCTACTTTTGGGTGATCTTACAAAAGTTAATTTACTTCTACTGATTTTTCTGCTGCCTTCTCCCTCTGGCTGATGTCTGTAACTGCACAGCATTTGCTCAGAACTCCCACAGCACTCCTCTCCAAACGTGAGACAGTCCCCTTGCTGAAGTCCAGGGAAAACCTGACAACCGATTAAGTAGCGGCATTATTTCCCATACAACTGTCATCTACACTTGGCACAGAGGTAAATGGCAACAAAAAGAAGGGCTGACACCTGCATTTTCTGAAGCTTTTGTAGAATGACATTTTCTGTGGTTTTCTGACTGGTAAGATGCTCATACCTATAAACTAAAAAAATAAAATAAACTGGTATGGCAAAAAGCATGTCAAATACTGTATTCTTTGTGATGTATAGTCAGGTTATGTGCTCAAGTTTTACACACTAAACTCTGATTACAGCAAAGACCTGACCTATTGCACCAAGAAGTTAACAGCACAATGATTTTATCAACCTGTTTGAACAGAGGTGCTTAGCTGCCTCTCGGATTGGAACCTTGCTTACGGTGATATTCCATGTCTGCTATGGATGTTATGTTACTTTAGATGTTCATTTTATATAAAAGCCATGTGTAATCAATTCCCAAACAGAAGATCTGAGATGGAGAAAGTATAATGAAAGTTTCTGGAGAAACCGACAGAAAAACTCCAGCTGGTGTTAGTCTGGCTGGACGTAATAGTAGCAGTTCAGCTCCAGGCATACAAATTATGCTAACTCCAACAGAGCCACTGAGGTTCTCATCACAACATTCCTCAGTACAGTAGGGCATGGATGCATGCAGAAAAATTCTCTAGGATCTCACCCTGAGCCCAAATTACCCAACCATACAGAAACAAGGACTTTCAAGAAGCTGATTAAAGAGATACTGCAACTATTCTGCTAGAGATAGCCTCAGCTGGAGTTAACCTGGGTGCATCCAGCTTTTCTAATTACACACTACTAAGCAAAACAGTGAAAGATCCAGTTCTCTTGGCGAAAAGCTAGCTGATATTGTCTTGGTACGTTCATACTGTGCAGCCCTCCTGAACGAGTTAGCATCTAAATTGCATGTTTGGGGTGGTTCATGAGCATACCTGAGGACTGGGACTGTGTCATTTGCCAAGGTCAAATTGTTCTAGAGAACAATTCTAACACTTCCACAGTGTAGATGACAGTTCTTTTGACCAGGTTTGGGCCCTGGAACTGTGTGGTTCTCTAATACAGGTGTGGTCACTAATTTCCATTTTAGAACTGGATCCAGGATGTATGCCTTATCATTCATGGACCTATTTCTAGTTCATCTCCAAAAGAGGATATTTTTGAAACAAATCAACATAAGTCAGAACTACTAATGAAGAGCTTTGTGCAAGTAGAATTCATACCTCTAATTGGACCTGAGATTAGTGTGGTCAGCAATGATACTGCCCTGTGTTTGCTTGCCCTCCTTAATTCCAGGACAGAGAGTTTTGTGTAAAAGTAGCTTTATGTGAAAGTAGCCTGAATCAAGTGGGTTCCATCCTGTCTTGTTTCCTAGACCACAGGACAGTAAAGCTCTCAAGGCAGTATAGCTTTGCTTATGTGATGTAGTGCTTTAAGAAGAAACACTTTGGGGCCTGGATAATGATGACCTGGATAATTTGCATTGATAATTTCACTGCAGGTAAATTAAAGAGGACTCCAGTGCCATTAAATTTATGAAAGTATGTTGATGTCTTCAAATGTTCAGGAATATGGGTTCTCTACCCATTTTGTAAATCTGGGGATAAAAGTCATTGACATTTAAATTGAATTGATTTGTCCGTGCAATACTTTTTAGATTAAGTGCAGATTTTTATATCTAGGAGAAAGCAAGTCTGGTAATAAAATGCATGAAAGTCCATTAGATGTGTCTGCATGTCTGTTTTGGTACATAAAATATGGCAAATTCTTGGCTGAGTTTGACTGTGAGCTAGATAGTAAGAAGAATTAAGAGTGCGAGATATTATTTTTAAGTATTCTTTTTT
>VZTM01002619.1:23624-38878 GCA_013400555.1 Jacana jacana | reverse complement strand
GCATGGATGGAGCTGCCCTGGCCACGGGGCAATTCAGCCCCGCATGGGACNCAAGTTCCAACTCCTGTGTCCTGGGCAGGGACACCTCCCACATGAGCAGGTTGCTCAAAACCCTACCAGGACTGACTTTAGACACTTCCAGGGATGGGGCATGCACAGCTTCCCTGAGCAATATGTTTCCAGTTGTGCTGGGTTGTGGTCATGTCAGAGCAGCACTTTGGGGAATGGGTGGGGAGGCGCACTGAATCCCTAATGCCAGGAGAAGACATATCGCCTGAGACCCAAGGAAGGGTCACAGCTCTCGGGGAGATATTTTCTGCAAGTCTTTCTTTCCCTCCACAGAGCATTCAGGACAGCTCCTCAAAACAGCCTGTTCTCCTTGGCCAGGAAGATGAGGCCCCTCTATCTGTTCCCTTCCACCCTCCAAATCTCCCCCCAGGGTTGACCCTGCCTCTGCAGATACATGTACCAAGGGGAGGTTCAAGGACTCTAAGGTCATAGAGTACTTCAGTCAGCAGTCCATACTGATGTAACAAGCTCTTCCTGAGCACCCTCAGGGACTTGGTGCTGCAGTGTGATGTGGAGTGGGGGAAGGTTTTCTTTACCTTTCATTGAATCATAGAATCATAGAATGGTTAGAGTTGGAAGGAACCCTAGTGACCATCAAGTTCCAACTCCCCTTCCCTGGGCAGGGACACCTCCCACACAAGTAAATCTACCTAGAGGAGGTACTTTCTCTCTTGGTGCAGGACATCCATTTTGTTCTTCTTAATATTATGAGGCTCCTGTATCTCAGTCTTCCAGAACATCTAGGTCTCCCTTTCTGCTGGCCCTGTCCTGGAGAAAATCCACTGGATTGTACAGATCACCTTTTCTCAGGCAATCTTGATTTGATTTTTACGCACTGCTGGGGGGGCTCCTCCTCCTCCTCCTTCCTTAAACTCTTTCAGAAGGCAAAATAATCAGGAGAGCTTGTAGGTGGAACCTGAGAGGGAGAAGGCTTTAACACCTCCCAGACTGTTCTCTGTTAGCTTTTTGGGAAATCAGTTGCCCCAGTGAGCAACGGGCCCACATTTTCCAGTGTCAGTGTTTTGCTACTCTTATAGGGGTAGATGTTCTTGGTTCTTTTTGCTTGTTGCTTTGTCAGCGCCTTTGAAGACTTGACACAAGGTGAGTTTTGTCTTCCTATCATCGTCCTAACATGCCTAGGAATTATTTCCAAATTCCTTCTTCACAGCTCCCTGTTTTTTCCACCTTCAGGATTCTACCTTTTGACACTGGTGCTTCAGTCTGAGTACCCCACTTAGCCAAAGCTGGTCTGCTGAGACGTCTGTTGTTATAAATATTGGCCTGGACCCTTCCTGGACCATGAGGTGTCTGAGGTGCTGCCGGCTTTTCTAAGATCCTCTCTGGTTCACAGTTACCTTCCTTACCAGTTGCCTCAGCAGGCCAAAGTCAGCATGCCTGAAGTGCAAACACTGTGCTCTGCTACTCACTTTCCTTCCAGACTTCAGTGCTGAACTTTCTGTTTCTCAGGTGTGACAGTCAAGTCTGCCCTTGATTCCAATGTTCCAAACCAGTTCTTCCTTCTCAGGGGCAGCTGGGCAGCACCCGTCTTTCGCCCACAACAGAATCACAGGGTCTTTCAGGTTCGAAGTGACCTCTGGAGATTGTCTATTCCAACTGTCCCTGCTCAAAGCACAGTCAGCCCTTGGAGGAGGCTCAGAGCCAAGTCCTTTCAAGCTCTGAATACCTACAAGGATGGAGAAGCCACTACCTGGCCAGGCAGCTCCAGCCAGTGCTTGATCACTCCCACACTAACAAAGTATTTTTATATGTTTTCATGGAATTTCCTGTATTTCAATATGTGCTTGATACCTTTTGTCCCTTCACTGGATTGGATGAAGGACAATCTGTCTTGGTGTTCTTGGCTCCCTCCTATCAGCCCATTTAAGTGTTGCTATGAGATGTTTGCTGGGGCCTTCTCTCCTATGGGGTGAACATGCAGCGTGTGCTGCCTCAGAAGGTCCTATCATTTCATGGGCTCCCTGGTCCTTTGCTGTCCTTGCACCAGTATGATTGTACCTGTCTCGTACTCGGGAGACATGAACTGGACACTGTTCCTGTCAGTTATGGTCTCAGGAGTGCTGAGGCAAGAAGAGCTATCAAAAATAAGCTCAAAAAGTGGGTCAGACTGAACCTCATGAGGTTCAATAAGACTAAGTTCCTGAAACTGCTTCAAGGCAACTCCAGTAGCAATATAGGCTGAGGAATGAAGAAATTGAGGTTATCCTTGCCAAAAAGGACTTGGAGGTACTAGTGATTGAAGAGCTGTATATGGTCTGACAACACACACTTACAGCCCAAAAGGCCAAAAATATCCTGGGCTGAATCAAAAGAAGTGTGGCCAGCAGGTTGAAGGAGGTGATTTCCCCTCTACTCCATTCTGGTGAGAACCTACCTGGACTACTGTGTCCATCTCTACAGTCCCCACAGGAAAGAAAACAAGTCATATGAGGAGAGGCTGAAGGAACTGGGCAAGTTTAGCCTGGAGGAGGCTGAGGGGAGATATCATTGTCCTCTACAACTGCCTGAAAGGAGGGCATAGAGAGGTGGGTGTTGCCCTCTTCTCCCAAGTGAGTAACAACAGGGCCAGAGGAAATGGTCTGAAGTTGCAGCAGGGGAGGTTTAGGCTGGATATGAGGAAGAATTGCTTTACTGAGAGGGTGGTCAGGCACTGGAATGGCCTGCCCTGGGAGGTGGTGAAGTCACCAACTATGGAAGTATTTAAGAAATGTATAGACGTGGCACTTCAGGACATGTTCTGATGCCCAAGATTGTTGAGTTGGGTGATTTGTTTTGTTGGGGGGTTTTTTGGTGGTTTGTTTTGTTTTATTTTGTATGTATGGTTGGAGTCGATGATCTCAAAGGTCCCTTCCAACCATGAAGATTCTGTGGAGAGGATCTAAATCAGGAAATACATGAACCAGTTGGATTGTGTCCAGAAAAGGGCCACAAAAATGATCAGAGGGAGGGCTGGTACACCTCTCCTATAAGGACAGGCAGAAAGAGTTGGGAATGTTCAGCCTGGAAAAGAGAAGGTACCTTATTGTGGCCTTTCAGTACTTAAAAGGGGCTTTTAAGAAAGACAGGGACAAACTTTAACAAGAGTCTGTTGTGGTAGGGCAAGGGGTAATAGTTTTAAATTAAAAGATTCAGACTAGATATAAGAAAGAAACTTTTGATGATGGGGGTGGTGAAGCACTGGCACAGGACACCCAGAGAGGTGGCAGGCACCCCGTGTCTGGATACATTCAAGGTCAGGTTGGACAGGGCTCTGAACATGTGATCTAGTTGAAGATTTCCCTGCTCATTTCAGGGGGGTAGGACTAGAAGGCCTTTAAAGGTCTCTTCATCAAAAACTATTATGTTTCTGTTCTTCTAACTAACACCTTCCTAATGCAGGCCATGATGCTGTCAGATGCTATTTCCATATGGCTGTGGACTATGTGATGGTGTCCTCCAAGATCCATGTCCTCTAATGTAAAGATGTTTGGAAGCCCAATGGCTGTAGACTGTAGTGGCGAAGGGCACTCTACTTCCCAATTGCAGGACTTTGCATATGGGAGTTAAACACACTCTTGGGCCCAGTCTGGGCCTCTACAAGGCACCAGAAGTCAGTGGCCACCAACTGGAATTTGTACCCCTACTCACAACCATTGGAGACCAGCAGCCATGCTAGATTTGCATCCCCTGCACTGCCCTCTTCCCTTGCCTGTATTTTGTCTGTTGGCCTGTAAGGATTGTCACAGCAGGCTGTGTCAAAAGCATTGTTTAGATGAGATTAACAACGGTTCCTGCACTGCCCTCACCCACCAGAGTCAGATACAACATCAAAGGAGGCCATGAGGTTGGTCAGGTCTGCTCTCCACTCCATAAATCCACGATGACAACCCACAGACACCTCCTTGTCCCTTCATCCTGGGGAAAGGTTTCCCAGGTTGATTTCGGGGTGATTTGTTCCATCATCTATGAAGGGATTAAGGTGATTGTCTCTCCCCGGTTCCTCCTTCATGCCCTTTCTGAAGACAGGAGGCCCAATTCCCTTTTTTCTAGTTCTCAGATGCATTCCCTGACCGCTGGGTCTTTCAAAGGGAATGTCAGGAGCCTGATCTCTTGGCATCAAATCCTGCCAATAAAGACCAAGGCCATAACCCTTGTCCCCAGTGAATGTCCCCATTTCACATTAGGGCTTCTTTGAACAAACGTTGGTTTTGCTGCTGACCAACTTGGAAAATAACTTATTTCCATCCATGATTTCTCCGATTCAACACCTGGTGTGCTTTGGCTTCCCAAACCCCTGCTTCACATACCCAGCCTTCCTGGGGAACATCTCCCCAGAGCAAAATGTATCAAAAGAAAGAAGGTGAATCCATTAGTAAAGCCCATAGTGTTAGTAGAGGTAGAGGAAGGAGAGAGACAAGAATGGCAAATCCTTAAGGAAGAAGAGTCCTTGGGTGCCCTGATGACATGTGCACTGCAGGCCACAGCTGGGCTTCCTCCTGCAACAGGGGTGGCAAACAACACTCTTCACTGACACAAGCAAACATCCCCTGCCCACAGGGGCATCCAATAGCACTTAGGAAGAATCATCTGCCTGCAATAACATGACCCTGCCCAGGATGTCTTAGGGCCTCTCATCTCAGTACATGAAAGCCAATTGCATGACAAAACAAGCGTGAAAGAAATGAGGAAACATAATGGCTGTATTGACAGAAATCAAAACACAAGCTGTGCCATTAGGTAAGATATTTTGCTTTGGAGCTGAGTCTACTGGAAAATTACTGCCCACTTGCAGTGACTGTGGGCCTGGGGCAGTGCAGGAGCAGTATAAAAGCAGGCCCTTCTCCTCATACTCTCATTCACTTCTCTCCACCTCCATCTCCTTGAGAACAAGGTGAGTCTGAAACTCTTTCTCTTACACCTACTTTGGGACTTCTCAGCACATGCTCTGTCTTATGCTGGGCCAAGGGGTTATTTAACATGGGAGAGGAAAAGGAGCAGAATGCCTTGGACATATTAGCCTCAAGGGAGAGGGTGGATCTTGTCTGACTGGTGAGATGTGGGCCAGTAAGGGACAAACCAAGGATTGGTTGCTGTTAGTAGGGATTTTATAGGCTTAGGAGAAGGAGAAACCCATGATCCTCCCTAGAATTCCTCCACTTCTTCTGTCCAACTTGTGGCTTCTCTCCTTTGTGGTGGTGTGACAGGGTGCTCCTCGCCCACTCCTGAGGATCTCCTTCCCTGTGCCCTCTCTCCCAGGTTTACTGCCAGCACCAAGACATGTCCTGCTACAACCCGTGCCTGCCCTGCCAGCCCTGCGGCCCGACCCCGCTGGCCAACAGCTGCAACGAGCCCTGTGTCAGGCAGTGTCAGGACTCCTCCGTTGTCATCCAGCCCTCCCCTGTGGTGGTGACCCTGCCTGGACCCATCCTCAGCTCTTTCCCACAGAGCACTGCCGTGGGATCCTCCACCTCCGCTGCCGTTGGCAGCATCCTCAGCTCTTCAGGGGTGCCCATCAACTCTGGAGGCTTTGGGGGCTTTGGGGGCTTTGGGGGCTTTGGCCTCTCTGGCTTGGGCAGCCGCTACTGCGGCACCAGGTGCCTCCCCTGCTAAAGCTGCTGGCCATGGTGTTGGGGACGCAGAGGATAGTACCAGACTGGGGACGGAGTGATGTGCTGTTGCTTTCCGGGGATCTAAGTAAACCCAGCACCTCTTGTAGAAGGATAGGTCCATCTTGGTCTCTCAGAAAGCGCAGCCCATGCCTGCCTTTCCCCTTTTCCATTCTCTCTTTTCTCTCATGTGTCCTTGTTGTCTTTTGCTCCCCTGTGGTGTAAGGCCCACAAAGCCAGCCTGGGGAGGACCTGCTGGCCCTGCTCCCTCTCTGGAGCAGGCAGATGAACACCCTGTGGGATCTCTGCCACAACCCCTGGTGCTCCCTTCTCCGGGGCCTCCACTCAGATCAACCTCATATCCATTTCTTGACTCAATAAAGTTCTGCTGCATCCCAGCCCATGTCTCTGTCTCATCATTTCCCCTGCAGATGAGGTGCTAAGAGGCTCAGGATGAGAGATATTGCTCAAGGATGCTTCTGGGAGGGGGTTGCTGGAGATGACTGTTAAAACAGGCTTGCTTTGAGTATGTTTGGTCAAAGCAGAGTGACTTTCTGCTTTGTCAACTTCCTTGCCTGTCTTGGGCTGGATAGAATTATCTGACACAGTTCAAGCACCATAGCTACCTCAGGAATTATTTTAGGTCTCCCACCAAGCTTTCCCTTCTCCAAGCTCAGCAAATCTTGTGCCATCACCCTCTCTTCCCCAGCGAATGGCTCCAACCCTCTCACCATCCTACCCACCCTCTTCTAAACTTGCTCCACTGGGCCAAGGTCTTTCTTATATTACAGGCCACAACTCGACTCAGTGTTCTAGATGCCCTCAGGGGCATACCGTGCACAGTAGGATCGTTGCTCCCCTTGAGGTCCTGGATATGCTCCAGCTCATATAGCCCCTGATGCTGATGACAGTCCATGTGTCCAGAAACCCTACTGGGACTTGCAGCTTGTTTGGGGCTGAAAGATTTGTGGGGAGACAGGGCTGGTTGCTACCAAGCCAGATGCCATTCAGAGCTCTGTGTGGCCATGAGCTATCTTGCCCATCTCTGTCCTGCAGCAGTTTAGCAGCTTTTGCTGCTGGTCACAACATTGCTTTGGAGATCTCCTGGACAGCCCATTGAGACACTCACACAGAATTATAGAGTGCTCTGGGGTTGGAAGGGACCTCTGGAGATCATCTATTCCAACCCCCTGCCAGAGCAGGGTCACCCAGAGCAGGTCCTACAGTAATGTGTCCAGGTGGAGTTTGAATGTCTCCAGAGACAGAGACCCCGTCACCTCTGTAGGCAGCCTCTCCCAGGGCTCTGCCAACCTCAAAGTGAAGAAGCTCCTCCTCATGTTTAGCTGGAACTTCTTACATACAAGTTTGTGCTGATTTCCTCTTGTCCTCTCTCTGGATACCACTGAAAAAAGTCTGGCCCCATCCTCCCAACACCCACCCTTTAAGTATTTTTTGGTGTTGATCAGATCCCCCCCCAATCTTCTCTTCTCCAGACTAAATAGACCCAAGTGTCTCGACCTTTCCTTATAAGAGAGATGCTCTAGACCTCTAATCATCTTTGTGATCCTCTGCTGTGCCTTCTCCAGCAGTTCCCCATCCTTCCTGAACTCAGTGGCCCAGAACTGTTCCCAGTGCTCCAGATGGGGCCTCCCCAGGGAAGAGTAGAGGGGCGGGATAACCTCCCTGGACCTGCTGGTAACACTCTTCCCAATGCATCCCAGGATGCCATTGGCCTTCTTGGCCAGAAGGGCATGTTGCTTGCTCATGATTATCCTGTTGTCCATCAGGACAACCAGGTCTTTTTCCTCGGAGCTGATCTCTAGCACATCAGCTCCAAACCTGTACCAGTGCANCTTTTGCCTCCAATATACTTGAAAAAACCTTTCTTGTTGACTTGGACATTTCTTGCCAATTTTAATTCCAAGGAGGCATTGGCTTTCTTTGTTTCATTCCTGCATACTCTAACAGCATTTTTGTAGTATTCCCAAGTGGTCAGTCCCTTTTTCTACTCTGTGTAAACTTCCTTCTTCCACTTAAGGTTTTTCAGAATCTCCATGCTGAACCATGCAGGTCTCCTGCTTCTCTTGCCTGATTTTTTTTCATAAAAGAGGAAAAAAGCTAAATATCTCTGGGTTAAGATTAGGACAGTTGAAAAGGAGAAAGAAAAATAAAATAAATAAAATAAAATAAAATAAAATAAAATAAAATAAAATAAAATAAAATAAAATAAAATAAAATAAAATAAAATAAAATAAAATAAAATAAAATAAAATAAAATAAAATAAAATAAAGTAATGCAAAGGCACTACCTAGCACCAGCAGACCAAGACCCAGCAATTCCCCAAAGAATGGCTTCTTTGGAAAGACTGGCCACACCTTTATTCTACCATGATATCATATGACATGGAGTAGCCCTTTGGTCAGTTCAGGTCCCCTCCCAGAAGCTTCCCTAACCCCAGCCTCCACTGCAGCTGGGGGAGGAGTGAACAAGAGAGATAGCCTGGATGGTGTGCAAGCACTGTGCAGCAACAAGTGAGCAGCAAGCAAATCATCACCCGGTTGTTCTAATGCTGGAATAATGGGGCCAGTAGCTTGGAATTAAATGGTAGGGAACCCAAGCAGTTGGGATCTTTCCCTGGGGAAGGGGATGTTCACAAAGTGATTGGAAAAAGGATACAAGCCCTCAGCCTCTGGAGGTGACTTCTGTTAGCTGTGAAGGGAAAGTATCCCTTCAAGGAAGATATTATATGCCACCCAGACAAGAGACCATCATGGAGAGTGGTATCCAGTACCTGAAGGAATTAGCTTTGCTGGAGCTGATTTATCATTACCTGGATGACCACAGTCAACCACAGGTCCAGATGAAGTCTAACCTATATAGCAGAAGTTGCTACAGAGTGCACCATCATCATGTGCCTGCTCATCAGCAACAATGAGCCAATGGCTGGCCAATTCCAGTAATATGAAGAAAGCCTTTCTACTTCCCTATGGGCTTGCACCTTGGCTGTGGAAAGACTGGGCTAGGAGGTCCAGCAACTCTCTGCCTGTGTGTATCTCAGCTCTTAGAAGATTTTTCTGCCCAAAAGGGAGGATATAAAGGGTACATACCACAAGGCACCCTATGAGTTTACCTGTGTGACCATGGGAAAGATATGAGTAAGGGGCATGGAAAACCTTCCTCACTAGTACAGGAACGGGTACATGAGTTGCAAGAACAATCACACAAATGGGAGCTCTTCTGAGAAAATTGCTGCTCCAGTTTCCAGCTGACACTGGTGCACAGTGTACCTTAATGTCATGGAACACTAAAGGGCCATAACTCACACATATTTCTGGAATAACAGGAGGATCCCAACTGCTGATGGCACTGGAAGCTGAAGTAAGCCAAACTGGAATGAGATTGAGAAGTATCAGGGAGTGTGAGAGAGAAATTGATTGGTGGACTCACTCCCTGAGTAAAAGAGAACAGGAAGCCCCACATAAATCAGGGAACCCTCCCTCCTCTTGTCATCAGACAGCAGGAGGGGATCTTGGAGACGGGGGGAATGGAAACAAGTCCCTGCTCGGGGAAGCAAATTACTTGGTAAGCCTCCTCTACCAAGTGACATGGAAAAGGAAGGATTTTAAATGTGACCCTGAGCAACAACAAGCTTTTGAACAAATTAAACAGGCAATAGTCCATGCAGTAGCCCTGGGGCCAGTTCAGGCTGGGCAAAATATTAAAAAAGTGCTCTACACTGCAGCTGAAGTGGAACCTCTGGCAGAAAGCACCAAGGGAGTCTCTGGAAAGAATGAACAATACAACAGACTGTTAAAGCCTACATTGAGAGAAATGTGTGGTGGGACATTTGAACACTAGGATACACATTCAGGCAAGGTCACCTGGTTAGTGACTGTGGTGGCTTAACCCCAGCTGGCAAACAGGCAGGACCACAGGGCCACTAGCGCAGTTCTCCCCCTTCACCAGAAGGGCAGGTAGAGCAGGGAGTAAAGGAGGGAAAGGGAGAAAAAAACCCCAACCTCCTGGGGCCAGATAAGGACTGTTTAATAGAAACAGTAACAGGAAAGGAAAATAACAATAGGAATAACAACACAAGTCACTGTCACTGTCTGGTAAATTTGTACTGTCCCAAGCAGTGATCGATTCCTACCCCCTTGCTGACTTCCTTTTATGTATTGAACATGATGCCTATGTACAGAGTATTCCACTGGCCCATTCTCTTTGGGTTCCTTCTCAGATTCTATGGGAGGCTGAGAAGAGTCCTTGAAATTTATAAACATCATTTAGCAACAACTAAAACATTGTGAATTTTTGACAATCCTTTCATTGCAAGCACTAGAAAAAAAAAAATTTAACATTTTCCAGCTGAAACCGGGAAGTCCTTCGTGGGAAGTATTCCAAGTCAGATTCCAGGCTTTCAGATTTCAGATTTAACATGATCTTTTGACACATACCCATGCCTATGGCAGGGGACTTGAATTAGATAACTTTTAAAGGTCTCTTCCAATCCAAACCATTCTATAATTCTATACTGTGGTTCCACACTGAGACAGCTTTTTGCATGGTGTCCCTGCCTTTGGGAATGCCATGGTTAGGATGGGTTCTCCTGGCATCTCCTGGGAAGTTAGTGCCTCTGTCTTCTCAGTAACACGCTCCCTCCTGACAGCTTGTGTCACAGTGTTGAGCTTTCTGAGGAAAACAATGGGCACAGCAAAGTGGATGATAGTCACTGATCTAGCATGAGTAATATTATACAATCCAAAAAAGGCACAGAAATTTAGAAACAGGAGGATCACGCTGACAAGCAGACTCAATGAAAGCCTGTGTTGACAATCACTGCAAAATCATCCCATACAAGCCCCTCTCAAAATCCACCTCTGAATAAGGGCTGTCTCCCTGGATATCTTGGGAGAGCATCTGCAGGGAAAAGACAACACAGAGGCTTGAGCTGGGATGCAGCAGAACTTTAATGAGTCAAAAGAGGGAAATTATGTCCATCGAGTGGAGAACCCCAGTGCATAGAGCACCAGTGGAAGAACAGAGTATATGCCCAAAGGCCAAGGCAGAGATCCAGACAGCTAGCTGTCCATCTGCCTTCTCAAGGAGGGAGTTGGGACCAAAAAGCCTCCCCAGGGGAGGCTTTGTGGGGATCACAGGCAAGGGGAGTACAACAGACCAAGGAAAGAAGATGGAAACACCCAGGCTGGCCCCAGTCTTTTCAAGAGGTGCTGGGATTGTTCAGAACCCCAGAAAGCAACAACATGGTATTCAGTTCACAGATTGACAAAATCTTCTGGGTTTCTGGGGACGTTCCCCAGGGTCATGGCCAGCAGCTTTAGCAGGGGAGGCACCTGGTGCCGCAGTAGCGGCTGCCCAAGCCAGAGAGGCCAAAGCCCCCAAAGCCCCCAGAGCTGATGGGCACTCCCTCAGAGCTGAGGATGCTGCCAACGGCAGCGGAGGTAGAGGATCCCACGGCGGTGTTCTGTGGGAAGGAGCTGAGGATGGGTCCGGGCAGGGTCACCACCACGGGGGAGGGCTGGATGAAGACATTGGAGTCCTGGCACTGCCTGACACAGGGCTCGTTGCAGCTGTTGGCCAGCGGGGTCGGGCCGCAGGGCTGGCATGGCCCGCAGGGCAAGCATGGGTTGTAGCAGGACATGTCTAAATGTTAGAGACGAACCTGGGAGAGAGAAGGCAGGGGAAAACAAAGCTTGAGGTGATTGAAGACCAGCCTATCACTCCACAATGAAGGAGATACTTTTCCTCACCCCAGAAAAGCCCTGTACAGTGCAACCAAACCAAAAGAAGTCCCTACCTAGACCTCAGGAGACAACTCAGCAAAGCCTCAGCCTCTTTCCATGCTCCCTTCTCTCTACCATAGGAAGAACCTACAAGTCCCAGCATAGAAAAAAAGAAGCAGGAATGGACTGAGAAATCCCCAAATAAGAGGTAAAAGAGTGGAGGAGGTGGCTGCCAAGTAAGACAAGAAAGAGCTTCAGACTCACCTGGTTTCCAAAGGAGAAGGAGGTGGAGGGGAGTGAATGAGAGAGTGAGGAGAAGGGCCCACTTTTATACTGCTGCTGCACTGCCCCAGGGCCACAGTCAGTGCACGCAGGCAGTAATTTTCCAGCAGACTCACCTCCTCAGCAAAATATCTTTACCTAATGGCACAGGTTGTGCTTTGGTTTCTGTCAACGCTGTTGTTTCATTTCCTCATTTCTCACATGACCATCATCCCTCAGAGGCTCTTTTGAAGTATCTGGATGAGAAGCCCCAGGATTTCCTGAGCAGGATCACGTCAGCACAGGCAGAAGATGTGCCCCCGAGTGACAGAGGTGTCTGCGCAGACAGAAAGATAGGTCTGGGGAAATATAAAAGTGTTTTTTACAACCCCTTATGAAGGAAGGTGCACGTGTCTTCCTACCAATGCAGTCCTCTTCTGTGTGCCCAAAGACTCCTATGACTGAGGACGTGATGCCTATTTGTCCCTCTCTGCCAGCCTATCTGCTCACTCCAGCTCTAAATGATCATTGCCTCTATAGGCAGGTGGGCTGCAATGTGTTTTCAAGTGCTTTGCCCAAGGAAAGGTTCTCCTTCCTGGAGACATTGGCTGGTTTCTTCACCAAAGTCATTCCCTCTTGTAGCAGTCTCTGCGCATTCCCAACCAATATCCTCAACAGGCTTGCGGAAGGACAATGTTGCCCTCCTGAACCCTGTGACTCCTCAGCAAGTCCTGTGGAGTCAGGCCCCTCCTCACTACCAGAGGAATGTGTTGGGGCTTGGGAAAGCACCCTGTTCATCCCAATGCTTTACACCACCGTGCACTTTGGCTGCACGCTTAGGACCCTTACCCACATGATACACAATGGCTCTAAGCTTTGTACTCAGGTACAACCCAGTGCTCAGAGTTCGTTTTTCCCTGGGCATGGATGCAGCTGCCTTGGCCACTGGGCACTCCAGACCCGTGTGGGACATGGGCCTGAGCACAGCATGCACTCCTGGCTTGGCCTCACACCAAAAGGCTGGCACTTGACCAATCCACAATTAGAGTGTGACTCACTGTGCGTAGAGAGAGTCTGTCCCAGGGAGCTTGCCTGCTGAAGGCATTCCCTTGCCCTCCTTGGACACGTCCTAGCTGCCTCCATGTCTGCAGGGCAGGGAAGCGCATCACCTCTTTGATGTAGTCTGAGACCTGGCTTTTATACCCAGAACCCTTCTGGGCACACTCCTTCCCTGAGCATCCTGAAGTACATGACACTGCAGGATCTTGCCAGACCTTACTGACTGGGGAGTTGAGGGAAGTTTCCTTCCTTTCCCGGCTGTCCTCCAAGAAAAGAAGGCTGCTGGGGCATGGGAAAGGAGGCATGCTGAAACCCTAATGCCAAGAGACATATGACCTGGGACACAGGGATGAGTCCCAGCTGTTAGGGAGATGTTTTCTGTCTTTCCCTCCACAGAGCATTCAGGAGAGGGCCATTAAGCCCTTTCTCTTTGACTATAAAGATGAGGCTTGGGTGTTCGTTCCCTTGAACTCTCCAAGGGTCTCTCCAAGGCTGAACTCTGGCAGCAGATCTACCCAGAGGACATTCTTCCTTTCTGGGTGCAGGACTTGCCATTTGTCCTTCTTAATTCCATGAGGTCCCTATGGCTCACTCCTACAGCAGGTCTAAGGCGCTATGTACAGCATTCCTCTGCTGGAGTGCATAAGCTGTCTTATAAAGGTTGATTTTTCTCAGTCAGTCCTTGATTTGTCCCCCTCCTTCCTTCAGCTCTTTCAGAGGGCACAACAGCCTGGGAGACATTGCAGGTGAATGTTGAGAGAGAAAGAAGGCACTGATTCCCTCAACCTGCTCTTGTCAGCTTTCAGGAAATCATCTGCCCCAGACAGCAGTGGGTGCACATTTTCCCCCATCAGTCTTGAGCCACTCTTGTAGGAGTAGATGTTCCTCCTGACGCTTGTTGCCTGTTTCTCTGGATGCCCCTTGAAAGACTGAGGCAAGACTAAGCTTTGGCTTTCCTCTCAGCATCCTGACATCCCTAGGAATTATTTCCAAATTCCTCCTTTGCAGCTTATACCTCTTTCCACCACCAGGATACTGCCTTGAGTGTTCTGCCTTAAGTACCCTGCTTAGCGAAAGCTGGCCTGCTGAGACGTCTGCTTGTTGTCCTGACTATTGGCACTGGACCCATCTTGCTCTTGGACCATGAGGTGCCTAAGGTGCTGCCAGCTTTTCTGATCTCCTCTCTGGTTCACAGCTGCCTCCATGACATCTTTCCCACCAGCCACTCGCCAAGGCTGAATTCAGCGTGCCCATATCCCAGGGACTGTGCACTCACATTCTTTCCTGCCATCAAGTCACGAATTCCACTGTTTTTCAGGCGTGACAACTAAGATTGTCTTAGTTCCAATGTTTGCAATCAGTTCTTCTTGCTTAGGGACGGCTGTGCAGCACTTTTCCCATGGCTGAATCGCAGGATCCTTGTACTTGGAAGTGGAGTCTAGTCCAACTGTCCCTGCTCAAAGCATAGAAAAATAAAATGGTAAGAGTTGAAAGGGACCTTAAAGATCATCAAGTTGCAAACCCCTGCCATGGGCAGAGACACTTCCAACTGGACCAAGTTGCTCAAAGCCTCATCCAGTCTGACCTTGAACCTCTCCAGGGATGAGGCATCCACAGCTTCTCTGCATGACCTGGGCCAGTGTCTCACCACCCACATAGTAAAGAACTTCTTCCTAGTATCTAATCCGAAATTCTTTCAGTTTAAAACTATTACCCCTCATCCTTCCACTACAGTCCCTGATCAAGAGTCCCTCCCCATCTCTTCTGTAGCCTTTCTTCAGGTTCTGGAAGGCCACTATAAGGTCTCCTTTGGAGGAGGCTCAAGGCCAAGTCCTGTCAAGCTCTGAAAACCTACAAGGATGGAGAAGCCATAACCCATCCAGGTACCCTCATGTTGGGAATCAGCTGGAAGAAGATGGCTAAATGGCTTGCACAAGTAAAACTTTTGCTGGGGCACAGGGCCTCCTGACAGGAGTTTGCTTGCGCTTGTGTAACTAAAGGCAGGCCCCAGGGTTGGAGTGACCTTGGAGTTAAGATGCTCAAGGAGGAGTTCAAACGCAGCTGTAACCGCAGATAGGGAAGCTCTATGCAAATAAATTCCTCTGCTAAGAACCTATCAAATGTTACTGAGTTTGCATAACTATGTACAAGGCTATAGAACTGTGGTGCTGTCGATAAACTTGGGAACTTACTGCTAGATCATATTGGGTTGTCTGTATGTTCCCACAAGCCGTTCGGGATCTGTACCCTGCGGGTTTGTCGCCCCAGCCGGTGACACCCTCAGCTGGTTCTTGAAGAATAAGAGAGAGAAGGCATTGACCCCCCTGTCAGGGATGGAAATATTTAACACAGCTATGTTTTAGAAGTGATTCAAAATTTATTAATGATCATAGAATCATAGAATCATTTAGGTTGGAAGAGACCCCTGGGATCATCAAGTCCAACCATCAGCCCTACTCTACAAGTTCTCCCTTACACTAGATCCCTCAACACCACATCTAATCTGCTCTTAAACACAGT
>VZTM01002619.1:1116-23569 GCA_013400555.1 Jacana jacana | reverse complement strand
TTTATGCAAGCCAGGATGCCATTGGCCTTCTTGGCCACCTGGGCACACTGCTGGCTCATGTTCAGCCTCCTGTCGACCAGCACCCCCAGGTCCTTTTCTGCCAGGCAGCTCTCCAGCCACACTGCCCCAAGACTGTAGCGATGCATGGGGTTGTTGTGGCCCAAGTGCAGGACCTGGCACTTGGCCTCATTGAAGGCCATGCCATTAACATTGGCCCATCTATCCAGTCTGTCCAGGTCCCTCTGTAGAGCTTCCCTGTCCTCAAGCAGATCAACACTCCCACCCAACTTAGTGTCATCTGCAAACTTACTAATAGTGTTTTCTATGTCCTTATCTATATCATCAATGAAAATATTAAAAAGGAAAGGCCCCAATACTGAGCCCTGAGGAACACCACTTGTGACGGGCCGCCAGCTGGATTTAACTCCACTGAGCACCACCCTTTGGGATCGTCCTTCCAGCCAAGGACGATCCCAAAGGGTGGTGCTCAATGGAGTTAAATGAATGATGTAAGGTAGATTGATAAGTTGAAATTTAGTAACACTTAATCATTAACTGTTTTAGAGGTTTACAGATGAGTGAACAAAATAATTGAATAGCAACTTAATTAGGGATTCAAAGATGGCAAGATTCACACTAATTTACTATGAAGTATCCCAAATCAATGCATATATGTGTGAGTAAAAGCAGAAATCACAGGCTGATACATACATATATAATTCTAAGCAAAGCATATAAGCACACACAGGTGCACGCACACACATCTCCAATTACTTTGGATCAGGAATTACTTCATATCAGGAAACTCCAGAGACTTGAAAGGTATGGCTTTTAGGTACTACACGTGCATGGAGGGACAGAGGAACATCTACATCCATAGAGCTAATGTGTATCTCACAATGTGTAGGTGGAGGGATGGATGGGAGAAAGAGAGGGAGAGGCTAGCCTGTAGTTTATATTTCCCTTTCTCAGGTTTTGAGTAAAGACAAATCATTGATGTTCCTCAACAGGTGACAGCTGAGAATTGAAAAGGTCCTTCTTTCACCCTGGCCTCAAGGTGTCAGCCTGAGAGATAACTCTGGGGGGTTACTGGTCACAGCCCTCTGCCATCTAGAAGAGCTCAAAGGGTCTTTACTAGAATTGTTACTTAAAGGATCCAAGATAACTGACTTCCATCAGGTACTTGTCTGCTCCTGCCCAGCTCAGACAACAGAATATTTTTGTACTTTTCATCAGCCTGCCCAGGGCCTATTAGGACTTGGGGTCCTGGTATCCCCCCACTTTTTGCTACAATCCATATGTTGTCCAAAGTGATTGACTATAGTTATTATTTTCAATCAGTAGGAGCCATGGGAACCACGGACACTGAGGCATTGCCATAGTGTTCTAGTCTATTGTTCTCCACCCTTTCTTTCTTTCATGTTCATGTATCATTCTGATCCATTGTGTTGCTATGTGGCCCAGGCGAAGAGGGAAGTTGCACCAAGCACCAAAAGGCCTAAAGAAGGGGGCAGCAGTGCTTGCACCACCACAGCCCCACAGCTTGCTCTCCATCCACTCTTCAGGAAGTGAGCTGCCTCATTGAGCAGTGGGCCCACACTGTCCTCCATTAGAAGGCCCAAAGCACCTAGGAATTATTTCTAAATTCCACCTTTACAGCTCATTGTTTCTTCCACCTCCAGGATGCTGCCTTTTGATGTTGATGCTCCGCCTTGAGTTCTCTGTTTAGTCAAATCCAGTTTGCTGACACATCTGCTTGTTGTCCTGAGTATTGGCCTGGGCTCAAGAGCAAGGACAAAATGTGCATAAGGCACTCCCTGCTTTTCTGAGCATTACTGTGCTTTGCAGCTGCCTTCACGGCATCCTACATACCAGAAGAAGTTCATACTGAACAACCTGAAGTCAGCATGCCTGAAGTCCATGGACCATCCTTGGTTTCTTGTTTACCTTCCTGTCTTCATCTTATGAACTCTGTTTCTCAGGTGTGACAGTCAAGTCTGCCCTTGATTCCAATGTTCCAAACCAGTTCTTCCTTCTCAGGGGCAGCTGTGCAGCACCCGTCTTTTGCCCACAACAGAATCACATAATCCTTGAGATTGGAAGGGACCTCTGGAGATTGTCTAGTCCAGATGTCCCTGCTCAAAGCACAGTCAGCCCTCAGAGGAGGCTCAGGGCCAAGTCTTTTAAAGTTCCAAATACCTATAAAGATAGAGAAGACACAGCCACAGGTCCAAGTCACCCAGCCAATGCCTGAGCACCCTTACACTAAAGAAGTGTTTTCTTGTATTTTCATAGAACTTCCCATATTTCTATATGTGCCTGATACTTCTTGTCCCTTCAATGGATTGGACTCAGGACAGTCTCTGTATTCTTGATTCCCCCCCTCAGCTCATTTGGCCATTGGTATGACGTTTGCCCTGAGGCCTTCTGTCCTATGGATTGAACAGCCTCAGTTCTCGCAGCCCCTCCTGCCTCAGGTCCTCCAGTCATTGCTTTGACAGGGTTTCATATGAAACCATGCTTTTCTTGGCCTATGGGGGAACCCACAAAATGGATAGCAGTTGTGGTCTCAGCCATACTGAGCAGAGAAGAGGGATCAACTTCTCCGATCTGACTGAAAAAAAACAACTTCTTAGTACACCCAGGATGCTGGCTGATACCATTTATACATGGGTGTGGGTGGCCTCATGCTGTCCACCAGGACACACATGCAAAGCTGTTTGGAAGCCCACTGGCTCCATCCTGTCATGGTGAAGGAGGTTCTCCTTCCCCCACAGTAGGACTTCACATAAAACAGTTAAACACTGTTGGCCCCAGTCTGAACCCCTACAATGCACCAAGAGAGAGTGGCAGCCAGCTCTACTTCATGTCAGGCACAACAGCCTGTCATACCCTTGCTTCTCCTTTGTGCCCTGACTGAAAACAGGAGGCCCAATGCCTTTCTTCCAGTCCTCAAATTCCCTGGCTGTCTGGATAATCAAAGGGAGTTGAGAGGAGCTTTGTAGTGACACCAACCAATTCTTCAGGAGCATGGTACCAGGTTGCTTGGACTGATGTCAGTCCAATTGGTTTCAGTGTTCCTACTCTTGATTATCCTCTACTGTGGAGAAGGCTTCCCTGCTCTAGACTTTCCAAAGAATATCAAGAACCTGATTTTTCGAGAGTAAATCACAATATGACAGCATGGTTAGGGTTTGAAGGGACCTCTGGTGATCCTCTAGTCCAACCACCCTACTGAAGTAGGTTCACTTAGAGGAATTTGGACAAGATTGCATCCAGGCAGGTTTTTGATATCTCCAGAGAGACTCCACAACCTGTCTGGGCAACCTGTTTCAGTTGTCTGGGACCCTGAAAGTAAAGAAGTTTTTCCTGATGTAGAGATGGAGTTTGCCATGTTCCAGTTTGTGCTGGAACTGTCCCTTGTCCTGTCACCAGGCATCACTGAAAAGAGTCTGGCCAATCCTCTTAATATCTGCCCTTTAGATATTGCTCAGCATTGCTGAGATCCTTTCTCCATCTGCTCTTCTCCAGCTGAACAGCCCCAGGTCTCTCAGCCTTTCCTCAGCAGAGAGATCCTCCAGTCCCTCATCCTCTTTGTAGCCTCCACTGGACTCCCTCCAGTAGTTCCTTCTTTTTTGTTCTATTTAACTGAGAAGCCCAGAACTGGACACAGTACTCCAGATGTGGCCTCAGCAGGGCAGAGTAGAGGGAGAGAGTTACCTTCCTCAACCTGCTGGCCACACTTTTTAATGCACCACAAGACATCACTGCACTTCTTGGCCACAAGGAAGGCTGGGGAGGGTCTGTTTACGAAGGCCTGCAGTGACAGGATGAGAGACAATGGCTTCCAGCTGGAGATGAGCAGATTTAGATTGGATATCAGGAATATCCAGAGGTTCAGATATCAGAGGTTCTTTCCTCTGAGGGTGGTGGACCACTGGGACAGGTTGCCCAGGGAGGTGGTTGAAGTTCCTTCCCCGGAGAACTTTGAAGTTGGTGAGGCTTGAGGAGGCCCTGGGCAATCTGGCCTAGTTGGGGGTGTCCCTGCTGACTGTGGGGAGGTGGCACTAGATGACCCTAGAGGTCCCTTTCGGCCTGGACCATTCTATGATTCCATGCTGAACAGATCAGAGCCAGTACTGATGCATGGGGAACATTGCTAGTTAGAGCCCACCAACTTTAGTCTGTGCTGCTTATTACAACCCTCTGAACTCTGTCATTCTACCAGTTCTCAATCCACCTCACTGTCCACTCATCTAACATGCTCTTCCTTAGCCTACCTGTGAGGATGTTACGGAAGACAGTGTCAAAAGCATTGCTAGAGTTGATGTAGGCAGCATCCACTGCTTTCCCTTCATTTACCCAGCCAGTCATCAGGCCATCATGAAGGCTATCAGATTGGTCAAGCATGATTTCCCCTTGGTGAATTCATGTTGACCATTCCCAGTAACTTTCTTTTCCTCCTCATGCTTAGAGATAACTTCCATAAGCTACTCCATCACCTTTCCAGAGGTGAGGCTGACTGGCTTGCAGTTTGCTGGGTTCTCTGTCTTGCCTGTTTTGAAGACAAGAGGCTTTGGCTTTCCTGACAGCAAAGACCAAGTCCAAGAACCCTTGGAGTACCTCCACATTTCCGGTAACCACTGTGCCCTGTAAAGCTGTCCCATTCAGCCTTTGCCCAGGCTGCTGGAAGAAGACCTTCTTGTTGCCCTCCACATGCTTTGCCTGATTCAATGTCAGGCAAGCTTTGACTTTCCTAACTCCAACTTTCATAGTCAGACAGCCTGGAAAATGTTCTCCTGAGGGCAAAGGGCATCAGGAGAACAGTTGAAATCATTGGCACAGCCTGGCCACCAGGAGATGCAATGGCCAGTTCCTACTGGACTGTGCTGAGAGACGTGCAGCAGAAAGAAGTATGTGGCCAGTCCTTAAGAAGAAGAAGACTTTCAGTGCTCTGCTGCCACGTTCAGCACAGGGCAGAGCTGGGCCTCTTCCTGCAAAAGGACATGCTAACGATCTCACTTCACTGCCCAAGTCAACATCTCTTGCCTGCACGTGACCAGTCCTACACTTGGGAGACACCTTCTGCCTGCCCAATCCTGCCTGGAAAACCCTTGAGCCTCTGATCTCGGCACATGAAAGAAAACTGCATGGGTTACCAAGCATGAAAAAAATGAGGAAATGGAATGGCAGTGTTGACAGAAACCAAAACAGAAGGTGTGCTATGAGGTATTTTGCTTTGGAGATGAGTCTGTTGGAAAATTGCTACCCACGTGCAGTAACTGTGGGCCTGGGGCGGTGCAGCAGAAGTATAAAAGCGGGCCCTTCTCCTTACTCCCTCATCTATTCTTCTTGCCTCCATCATCTTCATAACTAGGTGAGTTTTAAACCCTTTCTCCTCCTCCTGGTCATCCTTTGAGTATTGCAGACCATAATTGCCCCTTTTTCCTACATTGAGTCATGGGACTATTTACTATGGCAGGGCAAAGAGGGCAGTTCTGGCATGAATAGAGGCTGGGTCTTAGATAAGGAGAGCAATGGTCAAGGCAGAGATCTCCCTCAGCTTCGTTGCTCTAATCTATGGGGAATGAAAAAACCATAGGCATCCTGTCTCCAGCTTTTGGTGGGATGACAGGCTGCTTTTTAAGCACTCATTGTGATTTACATCCCACCTCCCTCTCGCCCAGGTGCACCTCCAGCCCCAAGACATGTCCTGCTACAGCCCGTGCCTGCCCTGCCAGCCATGCCAGCCCTGTGGCCCAACCCCGCTGGCCAACAGCTGCAACGAGCCCTGTGTCAGGCAGTGCCAGGACTCCACTGTCGTCATCCAGCCCTCCCCCGTGGTGGTGACCCTGCCCGGACCCATCCTCAGCTCCTTCCCACAGAACACCGCCGTGGGATCCTCCACCTCTGCTGCCGTTGGCAGTATCCTCAGCTCTTCAGGGGTGCCCATCAGCTCTGGGGGCTTTGGGAGCTTTGGCCTCTCTGGCTTGGGCAGCCGCTACTTTGGCACCAGGTGCCTCCCCTGCTAAAGCTGCTGGCCATGGCCCTGGGGAAGGGCCCCAGGAATGCAGAGGGTGGTACCAGACCAGGGACAGAGCATGAGGTTGTGACTTTCAGAGACACTAAGCCACTCATCACCCCTTGCAGAAGGGTGGGTTCAGCCTGGTCCCTCAGAAAGCACGGCCCATGCCTGCCTTTCCCTCTTCCATTGTCTTGTTCTACCCTCATGCTGTGAGCCCCACAAAGCCAGCCCGGGGAGGACCTGCCGGTTATGCTCCCTCTATGGGGCTGGCAGATAGACACCTGTTGTGATTTCCACCACAACCACGTGGCACAAAACCCTGTCTGTTTCTCTTGCTCTACTGATACTTCCACTCAAAGTGACCATGTTTCCCTCTTTTGACGGATTAAAGTTCTGCTGCATCCCAGTTCAAGCCTCTGTGTCATCCTTTCCCCTGCAGATGGTCTTCCAAGATGCTCAGTTAGAGACATGGTGCTCAGGTGTGGTTCTAGAAGGGGGTTGATGATGATGGTAATGCTATGATTGTTAACACAGGCTTGCTTTGAGTATGCTTGTTCATGCATCGGGTGACTCTCTGCTCTCTAAACCATCCTGACTATCCAGGGATGGATAGAATTATCTGACACATTTGAAGGACCATAGCTACTGCAGAAATTATTTTAGGTCTCCTACCAAGGCAGTCTCTTCTCCATGCTCATTAAGCCCTATATGCTCCCTCAGTGCTCCAGTCCTCTCACCATTCTGGCCACCCTCATTTGAACTTGCTCTACTTGCTGAAGGTCCTTCTTGTATTACAGCCAAAAACTTGACATCAATCACCTGGCTACGCTTCTGATCATATAGTCCAGATGCTGATGACAGTCCTTGGTGTGTGGAACAGTGCTGAGTGTTTTACCTGTTTTGATGGGGTTACCATAAAAGCACCTTTTCCTGATCCTGCTTTTAAGTTTCTGCTTGTCAGGGGCTGAAGGATATGGGGGGATAGATGGCTGTGTTCTACTAAGACAACTGCTGATCATGGCTCTACTAACAGTTAGTAAAACTAACAGTTTTGCTCTTGTCTATGACATTACATGGCATGTCACTGCTCTTTTGTGAATTCTCATCTGCCTTTTGGGAGGTCATTTCCCACTTGAGCCTCCTGCCCCAGCACAACAGTAGCAAGGACAAAAGGAACTACAACTGACCTCCCTTTTCTCTTCTAGGAGTCTGAGGGGCTGATGCCCTTACGGGACTTTCTGCACCCCAGAATCCTCAACCAACATCTGCAGCAGCTATGCTCCCCTTCCACAGCAAACACATTGAGGCCAGGAGAAAATGTGTGGGCAGAAGCTCAGAGATGTTTGGCCTGGTGGAGTCATGGATGCCTCCTTACTTGCAACTGAAAGTGTTCCAAAACAGCCCACTGCACTGTGTCACTTCCTCTCATCCTTTTGGGGATTGTAGAGGTTCCCCATGTGCCCCATGCATCCCCACACCAATGGTCTCCTCACCATTGCTGCTGCAGTGTTTCCAGGGGAAAGGTCCAGGCAGAGGTGATTAAAAATCTTTCTTCTGGTGGCTTTAATTGTCTTGCTGCCAGGTTGTTTGGAATACTGTTGTTATCTTACCGATCACATCCATAGAGATATAACAACATCCACCCTGCCATTTTACTCCCAAGAATCACATCTCCTGTGAAGCTCCATTGACCTTGATTCTTTTGGTGGCCAAACCACCTTTCAGAAGAATCAAAATTGTGTTTCTTCCATTTCTCTAACAATTCTTCTACTTTCTTGCCCCACATGATGGGGCAACTAAACTGACAGCCACGGCCCATCCTTAGCAGCTGTCTTCAATCTCAGTTCATGTACACAGGCGTCTACCATAAAAGTCTTCTCACCATCCCAATCCCCCTGGTTACACAGGAAGAGGGGCCTGGCTCTGTAGATTGCCCCTCTCAGCTTAGGTGCTGCCTGTGGGAAAAGGAGGGAACATGACTTTCTTCAAAATTGCAGAGGAAGGATGATGCTGTCTCCACAGATGACACATCCAAACCTGGCCACTACATTCTTGTCACGCTGGTGACACTGATGCATTTTGGACCACATATATAAGTTGGCCTGCATACACGGGGCATTCTCCAGACCTTTGAAGACCTCAGTGTAGATGAAGTCATCATAGATGATTTCCAGCACTACTAATTCTTTCAGGTACCAGATGCCTTCTTAAGCAATAGTCCATTTTCCTTGCTTAATCCTTGCTTATCCATTTCCTTCAATGGATATCTTGCCTTCTTCACACTTGACAGGAGATACCTCCAGAGGCTGCAATTCATTATCTCTTTTCCAATTCCTCTGTCAGCTTCCCGGTCCCTAATAGGGAAACCCAGCTGTTGGGCTCCCTTACCTCCCAGTTATTTACTCTTGGCCTTGCTTTCCCAGCATCAGTGTTGTCAGGCAGTAATCCCCTTTCCTGGCTGGTGCCTGTAATCTTTTCACATGCCTCAAAATCCTCTTGAGGCCCGGGAACAGACACTTTCTATCTCTGAAGTGATAGTGATTCTTCCCCCAGTTTCTTTGGAAGGAACAGCTTCCCAAACAGACCCTTCTTCCTCCTCACTTCCATACAAACCACTTTTACAGGACCTACTCACCTCCTCCTCCACTATCTTTTTTAACGTTGGGCTGATTGGTGGACTCTGGTCCCTATCTCAACTGAGGTGCCCGCGCATGAGGTTTGGGTCTCTGCCTAAACTATCGTGTTCTTAGATGCAGTTTGGATCTCCAGGTCAATCAGGACATTCTCAGAAATGGTTTGGGTCCATGTCTTAACCACAGAGCTCTGGTAGTACTGACCTGGGGTTCGATAGGCACAGGTGAAGCCCCAGTACTGTGCTAAAAGCAGCTGGTTTTCAAGAAGCTGCCAACTATCTGGCTACCTCAGGGCATGTTTCTGTGTTGCCACACACAAAAGTTGTCTCCCCATACTCCAGCATGACACTGGATTCTAGTAACCCCACATCAGGGCAGCAGTGTTAATTAAGAGCATAAAGCACCTCACTAAAGGGTGAACAAGGGCCTCAGGACCCTGTGCCACAAGGCAACCCTCATCAGTCCCATAGGGGAAGAGGGAGGTCCATTCCTTCATCCTCTCCACCAGGCACCTCCCCCAGCACAGGAAGGACCTCAATGCCAGGGCAAAGCACACAGCCTTGGGTTCTGTTAACATGTTCCATATTCAAACAAACAAAGAGATAGTCAGTGCAACAGGACACAACAGGTCTTCCAAGGGTGATTAAAGCAGAGATCAGGGCCTTAGGACAGTTATTAAAGGAATCTGGAGTGCAGGGTTTTTTTCTTCTCTCCCTGTTGCAGTCAGCAGCATTGGAAGAGACAGACACACTGAGTCTTTTAATACATGGCTCTGTGGCTCATGTCACTGGCACAATTTTTGGTTTTTCAATAGCGGGATGCTGGTCTTGTCTAGGCTCCATGATTGTCAAAGGGGTAAGAGGGTCAGCTCATGAGTTAGTGGGACTTATTGAACAAGCTTTAAACCAAACTCGACGGGGAAAGGGGTATTATCAATCTACTCCTTGACAAGCCAAGGGATGGCACACTAAGGAGAGAGGGATGGGATGCTAGTGATGCCTTTCAGCCTGTTGCTCTGAGATGTACTGGGCACACTCAAAGTCTTACTGAGATGAGCCAGGGCCTCCTGAGGAAATAAGAGCCAATGGGAAAATACAGATAAAAAACCTCAGTGAAAGACCACCTGGAGAGCAGCTGGAAGGAACAACATCCACTCCAGCCAATGAGGCAACTTCAACAGAGTTCCATCTTAAGTGCCCTATGCAAATGCATGTAGCGTGGGGAACAAAGAAGAAGAGTTAGGCATGCACACAGGGCTATGATCTCATTGGCATCATGGAGACATGAGACGTGATGAGATGGCTTCTAAAACAGGAGTGGTTGAGTGGAAGGATGTGGGCCTTCACCACAAGAAAAAGGACACCTGGTCACCCAAGCTATGGAGAAGGTTGAGATACTGAATGACTTTTTTGCCTCAGTCTTCACAAGCAAGGTCTCTAACCACACCACCCAAGTTGCAAAGGGCAATAACAGGGGCTGTGAGAATAAAGAACCACCCACCATATGCAAAGATCCAATATGAGACCACATAAGGAACATGAATGTACAAAGTCCATGGAACCTGATGAAATCCATGCATGGATCCTGAGGGAGCTGGTGAATGAAATTGCTACGACACATTCCATTATATTTGAACTATCATGGCAGACAGGTGAAGTTCCCACTGACTGGAAAAGGGGAAACATAACCCCCATTTTAAAAAAGTGAAAAAAAGGAACACATGGGAAACTACAGGCTGGTCAGTCTAACCTATGCGCCTGGCAGGATCCTGGAAACTCTGTAAAGGTATATGGAAAATAAGGAGGTGAACAGTGAGGGAGGGGTTCAAGGCCAGGTTGGACGTGGCTTGGAGCAACCTAGACTAGTGGGAATGTCCAAGCCCATGGTTTGGAAAACTACAATCTTTAAGGTCTCTTCCAATGAAAGCCATTCTAAGATTCTATGGTTCTATGAAAACCATGATCTCTCATGGAAACCTGGCTGCTCGTGGCCTGGATGGTCGTACAATCTGCTGGATCGAGCCCTGGATGGAAGGATGGTCCCAAAGAGTGGTGCTCAATGGAGCTCAATCCAGCTGGTGGCTGGTCACAAGTGGTGTTCCACAGGGCTCAGTATTGGGACCATTTCTGTTTAATATCTTCATTGATGATTTTGACAAGAATCTAGAGAGCCCCATCAGTGAGTTTTCAGATGACACTAAGTGAGGTAGGAATGTTGGTCTGCATGAGGGCAGAGAAGCTCTGCAGAGGGACTTTGATAGATTGGATCCATGGGCCAATGTTAATGGCATGGGCTTCACCAAGGCCAAGTGCCAGGTCCTACACTTGGGCCACAACAACCCAATGGATGGCTACAGGCTTGGGGCAATGTGGCTGGAGCTGTCTTGCAGAAAAGGACCTGGGGGTACTGGTCGACAAGAGGCTGACCATGAGCCAGCAGTGTGCCCAAGTGGCCAAGAAGGTCAGTAGCATCCTGGCTTGTATAAGAAATGGTGTGACCAGCAGAAGTAGGGAGGTGATTGTCCCTGTGTGCTCAGCACTGGGGAGGCCACACCTTGAGTCTTGTGTTCACTTCTGGGCAGCTCAACACAAGAGAGTTCTGGAGGTGCTGGAGCAAGTGCAGAGGAGGGACACGGAGCTGGGGAAGGGCCTGGAGAATAAGGCTTATGAGGGAGTTTGGATTGTTGAGTTTGAGGAAGAGGAGGCTGAGGGTAGACCTCATCACTCTCTACAACTGCTTTGAAGGACATGGTAGAGAGGTTGATGCTGGTCTCTTCTCACAGGGAATCAGCAATAGAAGGAGAGGGAATGGCTTCAAGCTGCAGCAGGGTAGGATTAGTCTGGACATTAGGAAAAAATCTTTATGGAAAGAGTGGTCAGACCCTGGAATGTCTGCGCAGGGAGGTGGTGGAGTCCCCATCCCCTGAGTGTGTTTGACAGTCATTGAGAAGTGGTGTTGAGGGATCTGGTGTAGGGGAGACCTTTGTAGAGTGGGGCTGACGGTTGGACTCAATGATCCCAAGGGTCTTTTCCAACCTAAATGTTTCTATGATTCTATGAAGAAAAGTCTGTGACCCACAGAGAAACCTGCCTATTCATAACTGCTGCTGCTAAAGCATGCTCAATTCTAAACTTTCATTGTCGCAAACTCATGTTAAGCATCAAAAAGACTGAGTGAGTTGATCTTCTCTGTCTACCAGTTGTCCAACAACATGTTCTGTCACTTCCCATCCTCATGGAGAAAGGGATGAAAGGATAAGATTAAAAACTTGTGGGTCAAGATAAAGGCAGTATAATTAAGAAAAGCAAGGAAAATGTGCAAAAGGCAAAAAACCCAAGAAAAATTATACTTTGCCATCAGCGGGTGATACCCAGCCAGTCCTGGGAACCACAGTCACAGTGCACTTAGGAGTTGCTTTGGAAGACAAGTACTTTAAGAATGAATACCCCCTGCCCTCCCTCCATACTCCCCACCTTCTTTCTCTTAGCATTTATTACTGACCATGATGTCATATGGAATGGAATATCCAAATGGTCAGTCTGGGGCTGCTCTTGTTTCTGTGTCCCCTCCCAAACTCTTGCCCAACACTAACCTAGTGGCCCTTTGGAGAGGGCAATGCAGGGACAGGGAGGAACTGAACTCAATTCCTGGAAGACTTTGTACACTGTTGTTACAAATCACTGCACAACCATCCCCAGCTCCATCCCAGAACACCATTAAGCGACCTCCTTCTCCGTGGACATCTATGTACAGTGTCTGCAGGGAAAAGAAAACACAGAGGCATGGGCTATCATGCAGTAGAAATTTAATCTTTCAAAAGTGGGAAATGCGGTTACTCTTGCTTGAGTTCACAGTACAGGGAGGACCAAGAGCCAAAAAATGGCCTGTGCCAATGGCTGTGGAAGAGATCCCACAAAGTTTCCATCTACTTGCCAAAGAGAGGGAGCAGGTCTTCCCCAGGCTGGCTTTGTGGGGGTCACAGCACAGGGGAGCACAAGAAAAAAAGGACACAGGAGGAAAAGAACAGAGTAGAAGAGGGGAACTGCAGGCATGGGACGTGCTTTCTGAGACCCCAGGCTGGACCTATCATCAGGAAAGGCCTGCTGGTCTTGCTCAGATCCTCTGAAAGGCACAGCCTCACACTCCATCCCCAGTCAGGTACCATTCTCTAGGTCCCTGGGGACGTTCTTCAGGGTCCACAGCCAACACCTTTAGCAGGGGAGGCACCTGGTGCCACAGTAGCGGCTGCCCAAACCAGAGAGGCCAAAGCCCCCAAAGCCCCCAGAGCTGATGGGCACTCCCTCAGAGCTGAGGATGCTGCCAACGGCAGCGGAGGTAGAGGATCCCACGGCGGTGTTCTGTGGGAAGGAGCTGAGGATGGGTCCGGGCAGGGTCACTACCACGGGGGAGGGCTGGATGAAGACATTGGAGTCCTGGCACTGCCTGACACAGGGCTCATTGCAGCTGTTGGCCAGCGGGGTTGGGCCACAAGGCTGGCATGGCCGGCATGGGTTGTAGCAGGACATGTCTTGGAGATAGAGGTGCACCTGTGAGAAGAAAAAGCAGGAGGAAGCAGAGACTCAGGAGTGTGTGAGTAGTCTGTCACCCCACCACGAGGGAGTCAAGACATGAGTTGCACATGTAAGCTGGAGGCAGTGTCCATACAGACGGCTTCTCCTCAGCCCAAAAGAGTCCTGCCAGGACTGACTAAGACCAGAGAGAACCACACATATCAAGCCCATAGCTCAGGAGACCCCAGGACAAGCTCGGACTTGTTTCTATCGAAAACCTTCTGGCCCCTTCCCTTTCCCACAAGAAGCAGCAGCAAGACCCATTGTAAGACAAAGGGGCAGGTATGTGCTGAGAAAAAGGAGGAGGAGGAAGAGGAGGCAGACATCCAGACTCACCTTGTTCTCAAGGGGATGGAGGCAAGAAGAGTGGATGAGGGAGTGAGGAGAAGGGCCTGCTTATATACTGCTCCTGCACTGCCCCAGGGCCCACGGTCACTGCACATGGGCAGTAATTTTCCACGAGACTCACCTCTGAAGCACCTCCAAGCATCCAATGGCACAGGCTCACTTTTGGTTTCTGGCAATGCTGTCATTTCATTTCCTTATTTTTGACATCACCATCAGTCCTCAGAGGCTCCTTTTAAGTGTTGAGATGAAAGGCCCAAAATTATCCCAAGCTGGAACCTGTATATAAGGGCAAAAGATTTACTGCAGGTGCTGGAGGGCTCTGTGCAGGCTCAGAGACATGAGTTTGGGGAAATCTGAGAGGCTTGGTTTCCACTCCTTTTGCAGGAAATTGCACTTAACCTCCCACCAGTGCCATCCTGTCCTGTCTGGCAGTTTGCAAAAGTACCTCATTCTTCTGGTAGCACCACGGGTTCCCCAGCCAATGAATATTACTCTCCTGAATGCTGTGATTCCTCAATAAGCCCCAGGGAGTGGCGTCCCTCCTCACTACCAATGAGGTTATGTTGGGGCTCAAGAGAGTGCCTTTTTCCTTCCACTTTCCTCCCACCAACATGCACTTTGGCCACACACTCGGGACCCTGACATGCAAAATACACTATTTCAAAACATGCTGACCATCCTGCAAGCCTCACAAGCTGTGAGAGTACTGTCAAGAAAGTCTTCTGAGGACAATGGCCATTGGGGCTGCCTGGAGCTGTAGACTTGGCTGCAGCCCCGTGCTCAATATGCCCTGGGTGTGGATGAAGCTTCCCTGGTCACAGGGGAATTCGGTCCAGCATGGGACACGGACAAACAGCACACATTCCTGGCTTGGCCTCACATCAAAAAGCTGGCAAACAGCCAATCCACAGGATGGCAGAGTTTGTTCCAGGAAGTTGTTTCCTACTGAAGGTATTCCCTCGTCCTCCCTTGGATGCATCCCAGCTCCCTTCATGCCTGCAGAGCAGGAAAGTGCTTGGCCTCCTCTACGTCCGCTGAGAGCTGGTCTTGACCCTTCTGACCCCATCACTTCCCTGAGCATGCTCTGGTACATGGCACTGAAAGGTCCACATACAGCCCTCATATACCGTGGAAATTAACATTTTTTCCCTTGCTCTCCAATGGTGCTTGGTGGTTCTCCAGGCTGAGGATAGTTTGGTGTATAGGAAAGGAGGTTCACTGAAGCCGTACTGCCCGGGAGAAGACGTACTGGCTGGGACCCAGAGGTTAGTCCCAAGCAGTGGGGAGATGTTTTCTGCTGTCCTTTCTTTCCCTCTATTGAGCTTTCAGGAAAGCTCCTCACTGCAGCCTGATCTTTCTGGAGAGCGAGATGAGGCCTGTGTTTCCACCCAGAATGATGGGGCCTGTTTTCTTTCTACCCACAAAGTCCCTGCTTGTTTGACTATCAATTTCCTGAATTTCTACATGTGCCTGATACCTCTTGTCCTTTCACTGGGTTGGACTCCGGAAAGTCTGGCTCCGTTGACTGCTTTCCATCTATTCTTTTATCCATTGCTATGAGGTGTGCTCCAGGGTGAGCAACCTCAGCTCTCAAAGCCCCTTCTGCCTCAGGTGCTCCACGATGTCTCTCTCATACTGGGGGAAACAAAGTGGACAGTCTCAGCAATACTGAGCACTGCAGAGGAGTCCCCTTCTGTGATCTGGTTGAGAAAATCCCTTACTAATGCAGCCCAGGATACTCTTGGACACTATTTCCACACAGATGCAGCCTGCCTGATGGTTTATTCCAAGATGAACGTGATTTGCTACAAAGTCTTTTGGAAGCCCACTGGCTCCAGCCTGTTGTGGGTCAGGAGATTCTTCCTCCAGCACTGCAGGACTTTGCATAAAGTGACTAAACACTCTGGACGCCTACAGGACACCAGGAGTCAGTGCCCGCCCACCAGCTGGCATTCATGCCACTCATCCCTAACTTTGAGACCAGCAGCCGTGCTGGGTTTCCCCCAGCTCTACCCTCTTCCCTTGCCTGAAGTTGGTTTCTAAGGATTAATACAACAGCCAATGTCAAAAGGCCTTTGTAGATTAAATTAACAACAATTTCTGCACTGTCATTACTCACCAGAGGCAGGTACCTCGTCAAAGGAGGCCATAAGTCTTATCAGATCTGCTCTCCCCTCAAGGAATCCATGCTGGCCACCCACAGTCACCTTCTGATCTTTTTATCCTGAGAAAGGGTTTCCAGGGTGATTTGCTTCATCCCCTTTGCTGAGACTGAGTTGAGTCTGACCTGCCTGTCATACCCTGCCTCTTCCTTCATGCCCCTCTTGAAGACAGGAGGACCATTGGCTTTTTTCCCAGTCCTCAGGTGCATTCCTTGACTGCTGAGACATTCAAAGAGAGTTGAGAGTGGCCTTGTAGTGACAGCAACTAATTCCCTCATGTGCATGGCATCAGGTTTCATAGACTCCTGCTGGCCCAATCTGTTTGAATGTTCCCACACCTGATCCTCCTCTACAGCAGTAGAGGCTCCCATGCTCCAGACTTTCCAAAGAATCTCAAGAGCCTCAACATCAAATCCTGCCAATAACATCTCTCAACATCAAATCCTGCCAATAGCAGCTAACACATAGACACCTGGGAGTACCTTCACCATGCATGCTGTCCGTGTCCCCAGAGAAACTGTTCCATTCAGTGCTGTGTTTGCTGTCGGCTAAGTTGCACTCCAACCTGCCTGGAATAAGCCCCTCTTGTTGCCCTCCACAAGCAACCCCAACAGCATTTATGTGGCATCTTGAGCCCATGCTGACACCACAGTGCCCTGGAGATCATCGAGCCTCTCATCCTGGCACATAAAAGAAGACTGCACATCATTTTGTTTTGGAGCTGAGTCTGTTGGAAAATTACTGCCTTAATGCAGAGACTGTGGGCATGTGGTGGTACAAGAGCAGTATAAAAGCAGGCACCTCTCTCTTATACATCCTACTTACCTCCATCTCCTTGGGAGAGAGGTGAGTCTGAAGCCCTTTCTCATTTAGTGGGAAAAGGCTTTAGTGACCTGATCTAGGTATTCCTGCTTCAGCAGGGGAATTGAACTAAAGCATCTTTCTGATCTTTTCCAATCCCTGATATTCTGAGATTCTGGAATTTATCCTTCTCTTCTGGATTTTCATAGGGCATACCCTGTTTTACAATGGGTCATGTCACTACTTATCATGGGAACGAGAAGGGAGTAGAAGTTGTGGCATGGAGACCGGCTGCATCTTAGTTGATGTGAGCATTGGGCTAGGAAGAAGCCTGCCTGTTCTGATTGCTCTCGGCAGGGTATTTTTGGGTTGAGCAGGAGAAACTCATAGGCTTCCGTAAAAACCCTACAAGTATTCTGTCCGGTACATGGCTTTATTCTCATGGTAGAGTAACAAGCTACTCCTTAGAACCTCAAATGCTCTTCTCTCTCCTGACTTCTCTCCAATTGCACCACCAGCCCCAAGACATGTCTACTATAGCTTATTGTAGGTTTTGGGGATTCACAATACAAGAAAATAGACAAGGTGATAGCAAAGAGCAAAAGAAGAACTCTGAGTCTTCCAACTCAAATAAATCAAGGTCAAAGGAGCTGCACAGGAAATGCAGTTCTTTAGAGTAAAATGTCAGGGTGGACATCATTACATCTCTATGGATGTGATCACTAAGATGACAACTTTAATCCCAGCAATCTGGGAAAAAGACACTATAACCCACCATGAGATTCTTAACCACCTCTGCATGGTCCATGCTTCTGTAGACACTGAGCAGCAATGGTGAGGACAGAGTTGTCCTGGGGAAGCAGAGAGTCTATGGCACACAAGGGACCCTTCCTGAATGTATTGGAGGTTGAACCACTGCATGACTACCCATAATCAACCCAAGATGATGTCACTGCAAAACCTTTCCCCGAACAATGACCAAACAGCATCTTTCTTCCTGAGCATCTGGTAAGAGCTTCTGCAGGGGAAAGGATGGCAAAGAGGCATGGGTTGGTATGCAGAAGAACTTTAATCAGTTAAAAGAGGGAAACACGGTTGTTCTTCTTGAGGTCACAGTACAGAGAAGACCAAGGGCCAGAAAATCGCCTGTGCCCAATTGCTGTGGGCATCTGTGGGCCCGAGAGAGGGAGCAGCTCCTCCCAAAGCTTGCTTTGTATAGCTCACAGCACAGGGGAGAGCAAGACAAAAAAGGACACAGGAGGGAAAGGAGAGAGTGGAAGAAGGAAAAAGCAGGCATGGGCTGTGCTTTCTGAGGGACCAGGCTGAACCCACCCTTCTGCAAGGGGTGATGGCATGGCTGAGATCCTCTGAAAGTCACATCCTCATGCTCTGTCCCCAGTCAGGTACCATCCTTTGGGTCCCTGGGGACGTTCCCAAGGGCCATGGCCTCTGGGTGCCTGCTGACCATGGCCAGCAGCTTTAGCAGGGAAGGCACCTGGTGCCGCAGTAGCGGCTGCCCAAGCCAGAGAGGCCAAAGCCCCCAAAGCCCCCAGAGCTGATGGGCACTCCCTCAGAGCTGAGGATGCTGCCAACGGCGGCGGAGGTAGAGGATCCCACGGCGGTGTTCTGTGGGAAGGAGCTGAGGATGGGTCCAGGCAGGGTCACCACCACGGGGGAGGGCTGGATGAAGACATTGGAGTCCTGGCACTGCCTGACACAGGGCTCGTTGCAGCTGTTGGCCAGTGGGGTCGGGCCGCAGGGCTGGCAGGGCTGGCACGGGCTGTAGCAGGACATGTCTTGGGGCTGGAGCTGCACCTGGGAGAGAATGCAGAGGTACGGAGAGTGTGATCACTGGGCAATGAGTAGCCTATCATCTCAGAGAAGGCACCAAGCACAATCCACAGATGAGAGCTAAAGGCTACATAAGGACTGTCACAGGCTTCGCCTTTTCCTCAGAAATAGCCTGCCAGGAGCAACCAAGCTCATGGAGATTCCCACCTACATAAAAAGCTAGGAGCAACAAGCTGGAGCAACACTCCACATGACAAAACGCCCCACCACCCAGCAAGGGAAAGGACAACAGGGCAGAAAAGCACCAAGGAATTCCAAAGAAGGAGGCACGGAAGGGGTTTGAGACTCACCTTGTTCAGGAGGAGATGGAAGGGAAAAAGAGTGGATGAGGGAGTGTGGAGAAGGGCCTGCTTTTATACTGCTCCTGCACTGCCCCAGGGCCCACAGTCACTGCATGTGGGCAGTAATTTTCCAGCAGAGTCATCTCCACAGCACAATATCCTTAGCTAATGGCACGAGTGGTGTTTGGGTTTCTGTCAACGCTGCTGTTTCATGTCCTCATTTCTGGCATGCCCACTTGACCAAGGAGTCTCCTTTTAAGCATGATGATGAGAAGCCCTGGGATTTCCCAGGAAAGAACACATTCATGCAGTGAGATGTGGCCCAAGTGATGGAGGCGTCTGTGCAGACAGGGGACACAGAACCCAGGAAGTCTGGAGAGGTAGTTTAGAGCCCTCAGTGCATGACGGTCACTGAAGATGCAGTCACTCATCATTGTCTCGATAGGCAGGTGGGCTCTGACTCTGATTTCAAATGCCTCTCACTACCCACAGCTTTTCCTTCCCTGAGACAATGGTTTCACCTTCAAATCTCGTGATGGCTTCTGGGGATTCTCAACCTCTGTCCTTAGCTTTTGGAAGAAGACAGTAGCCCTCCTGAAGGGGCATAATGGGTCTCAGGACAGTGCCTTGTTCCTCCCATTCCCCACATATGACCACACATTTGACGGCGTGTTTTGTACCCTGGGCCCTTCTGATCCTGTACCCCTCCTGGACATCCTCAGGCACGTGGCAGGGCAGGGTCCTCTTAGACCTTGCTCACTGAGGAGGTCTTTGGGGAATGGGAAAACATGTTTGCAGTAGCACTAATGGCAGGAGAACACGGAAGAGGTGTTTCCTTGACTCAAGGATGACTCCCAGCTGGTTGGGAGTCATTTTCTACAACCTGACATTTCCCTCCATGGAACATTCAGGAGAACTCCACACTGGAGCTACGAATCTTTGGGCCCATTTTTCCACTCCTGTCCACGCTCAATGCCTATTCTGGTCTTCTTGAGTATTGGGCTGGACCCTCCTTGCTCTCTGACCATGAGGTGCCAAAAGTGCCACACCAGAGCTTTTCTGAGCTCCCTTCCGCTTCACAGCTGCTTCCAGCTGCCTGACTAGGCCAAAGTCCCCGTGCCTGAAGTCCAGGTGCTATGCTCTGCTACTCTCATTTCGTCCCCACCATCAGGTCTTGAACTCTCAGATTCCCAGGTGTGACTTCCTTTGATTCAGAAGTTGTCAAGCATTTTCTGTGAGTGAGGAGCAGCGGTGCAGCAACCGTCTTTTGCCTGTGACACAATCTCAGGATCCTTGAGTTTGGAAGGGACCTCTGGAGATCGTCTAGGCCAAGCACCCCAGCTCAAAGCACAGCCAGCCATTGGAGGAATATCAGGGCCAAGGCTTTTCTTATGGCTTCATGGAATTTCCTGGATTTCCATATTTGCTTGGTACCTCTTGTTCTTTCACCGGACTGGACTCAGGACAGTCTGGCTCTATGTTCTTGTCTCCCTCCCCTCAGCTCTTTTGCACATTGCTAAGAATTGCATCCTGGTGTCTTCTCTCGTCCCAAGTGACCAACACCAGCTTTTGCAGCCCCTTGTACCTTAGGGGCTCTGGCCACTTCACAGGCCCTCTGTCTCTTTCCTCAACTTGTGCCAGTGTGGCTGTGCCTCTCTCATACTGGGGAGCCACAAACTGCAGACTGTTTGTGGCAACAGTGTCTCAGCAGTGTTGAGTAGAGAACAGAGATCTCCTCACACCATCTGATAGAAACTGCCTCCTAGGGGCAGGCCAAGTTGCTGTTGGACAGCCTTTCATCATGGTTAGAAGCTGTCTCATGGTGTCCTTCAGGACCCACGTCCCCTGCTTCCAAGCTCTTAGGAAGCCTACTGGCTTCATCCTGCAGTGGTGCAGGAGGACCTTCTTCCCCAACTACAGGACACTTCTAAAAAACAAGTTAAAAGTTGCCCTTGTCTGGACTTCTGAGATGCACTAGGAGAGAGTGGCCACCAACTGGAAGTCATGCCACTCAGTGCAACCTCTGGGGACCTGCAAGCACGTGCTTTCCATCCCTTACAGTGCCGTCTTTCATAGCCAGTATTATCTGTTGGTCCACCAGGATTGTCACAGTAGCCAGGGTCAACACTCTTGATGCCTGGTCTGGATGCCTGCCATTGTCCAAGACTGACTGGCCTCTACCTGGAATATTGCTGCTAGCTGAGCTAGAAAAACAGCATCTTGTTGCCCTCTCCAAGCTCTGCCCAATTCAACAGCAGGTGGAACGCACAGGCACTTTCAAGAGTATCTTGAGCCAACAATGACACCACACTGCCCTGGAAATGCATGAGCGTCATGGACATGAAAGGAACCTGCAGAGGAGACCAGGCATGCCAGAAATGAGGAAATGTAATGGCAGCGTTGAGGGAAAACAAAACACACCCTTTGCCATTAGGAAGGACATTTTGCTTTGGAGGTGAGTCTTGTGGAAAATTACTGCCCGTGTGCATTGAGTGTGGGCCCTGGGGCAGTGCAGGAGCAGTATAAAAGCGGGCCCTTCTCCTCAATCCTTCATCCACTACTCTTGCCTTCATCTCCTTGGGAACAAGGTGAGTGTGGATGCCTACCTCCTCTTCCTCTTCCTTCTTCTTATCAGCACATACCTGCCCTTTTGTCCTA
Organism: Jacana jacana; assembly: GCA_013400555.1. NCBI lineage: Eukaryota > Metazoa > Chordata > Aves > Charadriiformes > Jacanidae > Jacana > Jacana jacana. The sequence goes on along the minus strand of VZTM01002619.1, from coordinate 2,239 downwards.
CACTGGGTATCTTGCTGCTGCTTGTCTTGGGAGAGGGAAGGGGCCAGAAGGTTTTTGATAGAAACAAGTCTGAGCTTGTCCTGGGGTCTCCTGAGCTATGGGCTCGAGATGTGTGGATCTCCCTGGTCATAGTCAGTCCAGGCAGGACTCTTTTTGAGCTTCAGAGAAGCTGTCTATATGTAGAGCACCCCAGCTTGAATGTGCAACTCACGTCTTGACTCCCTTGTGGTGGGATGACTGGTTGCATCTCACACACCCTACACTATCTCACAGTCTCTGCTTCTTCCTGCTCTTTCTTCTGCCAGGTTAACTGCCAGCCTCAAGACATGTCCTGCTACAGCTCATGCCTGCCTTGTGGGCCGTGCCAGCCCTGCGGCCCGACCCCACTGGCCAACAGCTGCAACGAGCCCTGTGTCAGGCAGTGCCAGGACTCCACCGTCGTCATCCAGCCCTCCCCCGTGGTGGTGACCCTGCCCGGACCCATCCTCAGCTCCTTCCCACAGAACACCGCCGTGGGATCCTCCACCTCCGCCGCCGTTGGCAGCATCCTCAGCTCTGAGGGAGTGCCCATCAGCTCTGGGGGCTTTGGGGGCTTTGGCCTCTCTGGCTTGGGCAGCCGCTACTGTGGCACCAGGTGCCTGCCCTGCTAAAGCTGCTGGCTGTGGCCCTGGGGAACGTCCCCAGGGACCTAGAGGATGGTACCTGCCTGGGGAGAGAGCATGAGGACCTGAGCAAAACCAGCAGGCCTTGCGGAAGGAGAGGTCCAGCCTGGTCTTCCAGAAAGCATGGCCCATGCCTGCCTTTCCCTTCTTCCACACTCTCCTTTCCCTCCTGTATCCATTTTTGTCGTGTGCTCCCCTGTGCTGTGAGCCCCACAAAGCCAGCCTGGGGAGGACCTACTGGCCCTGCTTCCCCTCTCAGGCAGGCAGGTGGACAACTTGCAGCATCTCCACCACAGCCATGTGGCACAGAGTCCTTTCTGCCCCAGTGCAACTGGCACTGGAACATCTGCTCAGAGGTTCCTTGTAGTCCTCCTTTGACACAATAAAATTCTACTGCATCCCAGACCATGCCTCTGTGTCATATCTTCCCTTCCAGAGGCTCTCCCAAGGTATTCTGGAAG
>VZTM01002618.1:13081-23517 GCA_013400555.1 Jacana jacana | reverse complement strand
TGATGTAAGACTCGTGGATACTCTCTCAAGCTTAAAATTGATGCTCAGAACCTTGGACAATTTCAGGGACATGAAATTGTATCACTTCTTTCTCCCCCAAGTGGCTCACAAAACTCCTCCAAATGAAGGTGTGAATTTTATTTATTTAAATAATTAGCATTGTAGTCTTGGCAGTATTTTAATAGCTCAGGTTTCTTCAACTAAATATCAGTGTAATATTGGACAAAAATCAAACTCTGGTTACTCTTCTCCTCCAGAAAGTCCATATGCTAGAGATTCAACTGGATGTAGCATGTAGGAGTCAAAAATAAGACTCTCACTGAATTGACCCTACGTTTCTGATCTTGAAGCACCTCCTCTGCTTCTAACCTACAGCACTGGCTCGACAGGAATTCTTTAGCAGCAAAGCACAGATGCCTCTGTACTTGTATCAACTTTTCATCCCAGAGTAAGGGCAATTTTCAGCTTCCTGGGCAGGGGGAACATGGCAGTGGAATGTTCCTATATTACCCACACAGGAGGAATGAAATAAGAAGCTACCTACACTTGTCTTGTATCACCACATGTGTCACTAATGGTAACCTTATTTCTTTGATTTAAGGTGAGCAGCAATGAGAAACAGCAACACATAAGCATCATGCAGATTTGTAAAACACAGCCCTCCTGTGAGGGAAAGGCAAATGCACCCATAACAAGCAGCAGCTTCTGGAGCTTAAAAAACAGCAGTGATGAGTAACTTCATGCAAGGTAAAAGTCAGCCTCTTCCATTTTCAGGGCCACTATTTTAAGGGCACATTAATCCAGCATGGAATAACACTGCTGCCAAAGGGACCTCCCCACCATTTTTGCTCCTTCCCTTGCACCAGTAGTAGCTTAGAGGCAGCGGGCAGGAGTCTGGAACTGATCCAGTTGAGTGTTCATCTCTTAGCAACAACATTCAGTTTATCTTGACCCAATAGTTGCTTTGATGACTACACAGCGATGCTTTTGCTGTGCAAATTATTAATAAAAACTGTCCAACTTGAGCTTCAGTTAAACAATTGCTTGTCATGAGACTAGCATTAAGGTACTCTTGCCTTTCCTGTTTCCCAAAAGCATTTAATGGTTTTACTTCAGGCTTTATCGGCTTATGAGGTGAAAAACCATTTATACTACAGAGTAAGCTTTGCAAACAGAATAAGCCTTCAGGCACCCAACAATGATTAGTTATTTACTGTCACTTTACAGAGATAAAACTCAAAAATTAATTGCAACAACCCACATGCAGTTAAATTAGCAGAGGTAAATAGCTACACTATTTGAATACTATTTGAAGAACCCAAAATAGGAACCCATATTTTGATATGGGTCATAAAAGACCATAAACTGACACTTTGTGATAGTATCATTCCCAGATCAGATCATATAGAGGTAAAAATAATATTTTGAGTCTTTCTCCTCACCACTAGACATTTGAAACAGGATTCATCGATACACTACAAACACTACTCAAAAAGAAAACATTTAGATGGCTCCTGGGAGAAGTTTTAAGAAGTTTTCACACAGAAACTCATTGCTAATTTGGGAAAACATAACAATTATAAACAAAACAAAAAAGAATCAAACAGGATATGCTTGCATAAAGGTCCTCAGTGAATGGCAGAAGGAAATACCCAAACTGCCAGCCACTCAAGCAGAAGATATACTGGGCTATCAATAAAAATTAAGTCAATTGAATAGAGGCAGGACATCAAAAATTTCTTCTGAACAGAAATTCTCTATTATTTGACCGTTATAATTGGTTTGGTAGTGTCACAGGCAACTACTACAGGTGATGCAGTCTGTTATGCTACGTATTGTCAATACATTGCCTAGTTCAATCCATGAAGTTCATGCTTATATTAAGAGATGAGCAATCAGGTCAGTATTCTCACTGCAATCAATTGCATGTAGCAGGTGCTTCAAATCCATTGAAAAAAAAACCAAAACAAAACAGAAGTGACAACTTCTTTTTTTTCCTGCAGAACAGGAGGGCTAGTAGGAAGAAAGAGTAACTGCTCATTGGCAAGACAAAACTCAAACCACCGCAGGCATCAAGCATACCACTGGCCAAGAGCAATAGGATTCTGCCCTCGTCTCCGGAGCACACAACCACTGGTATGCTATACATAACAGTCCAGGCTTACTAGCACTGCTTGGGTAAGTTGAGCCTTGGCCCTTTGTAATGCAGCAACCTTGACTAGCTGGTTGCTTGGGACATCAACAGTGCCACCTATGAAAGAGTATCACTGTGAAAAGCAGCCGTGTCCTTGTTAGAGCAGACAATTCCCACCCATGTTCCAGACTTCAGTTTGTGATCTAAAGCACCTCCTGCCTGTGAGGACATCCAGGTGGGAGAACTGATCTGGCAGAAAGGCAGTCAGGTTGGGGAGTGAGTGAGTTATTTGCAAAGGCAGACTGAAATGCCTGGTTTCCCCATGCAGGTTACTGTCAGCACACAAGTGGTTCTGCTGGCATAAAATGCAAGGAAACGATGTTGCAGGGTGGGTACAAGCAGACAGGGAGAAGTGGATCAGGCTTGGATTATTGTGTTTAAACAACTATGTCAATTTAAGGTGCTTGCAGAACTACAGCACATACTTAATATCAGCAGCTCATCCAAAAGCTTGTCTGCTTTTCCTCAATGACATGATGAGGCTTAATCCAAGACACCACATTCCCTTACAAATCCTGAGAGAAGCAACTGAGCTGGGCTCACCCAAAGCACATGCTATAATTGACCAGCAAATCAATGTACATTAGCTAAACCTCAGTAACTGATCACAAGTGTGGGAAATGTGAGGTAAAACCTATTTTCAGTTTCCTGAAGTTGAAACCATGATGTTTTAGCACACACCTAGGCTAGACTTACTAAACCATGGTAATCCATTCACCAGCTGGACTCAAACCAGCAAATTCCTCCACAGGATTTGAACTTCACAGAAATCCAGTGGGCGCCAGTTTACTTTAGTGGAATTCATTAAAAACCTGAATACCTTCAGCATTAATGTCTTCCAGCATCCAAGGCCCCATCCTCCCTCATACGTGATAAAAATCCAAAGGTACTTAGGGTATATGCAAAACATTTCTCAAGCCTACAACTGCGGGACTGACCGCTACAGAACAAGCTGTGCCTTCTGGCTGCTTCCTGAACTGAGCAGAAGAGACATACCTTTTTTCTAGATCTTTGATTTTCTCCCGTAGTGGTGCAATAGCCTAAAATAAAGGAATATTTAATCGCTGAAGAACAGAACAACATCCTTATCACAAAACAAGCATGCAGGAAGTTACTTTAGAGCAAAAATTACGGCAAATAGTTGCCTATGAAGACACTCCAAGAAACTTGCATCTTAAGGCATCCTTTATGTCAAAAAAGCCTTGAATCTCTTTCACCGCAAATCAAATCACCACGTACAACGTGAAAACCCTTATCTTACCGCTGAAAATAAAACACCTCAGGGCTAGTAGTACCATAGCCTTGTTGAAAAAAAAAATATCCGATGTTATGAGCCCTATTTGGCAAACTGAAGTCACAAGTGACCCCTCTGAGGTTGTTAAAGGCAATCTGTATCAAGCAACAGCACAACGGAACAGTCAGTAAAACCTCAACTATTTAAATGGACAGCAGATACTCATACTTAATGAGGACACAGAAACAGGAGCATTAGCTCCAGTGCAAAGGCTATACATAATTCTCTCAGAACATGGTATGTGAATTCAAAGAAGCTTCATGTTTAAATATCTAAGATAGGTTTGACATTACGCTTTAAAGGTACATCTAGGCTTTTAAAAAATATTAAAATAAAATTTGTCAGCAAATACAGTTTATCTGTCAGGACTTCCGTTTTCAAAGCATTTTCACTGCTTTGAAAGAGAGAATCAATTAAGTCAGCAGTAGTTTCAGGTTCTTAATCATGTGACTCAAATTTCTTAACAGTTTTGCCAAATTACAAGTCCCTGAACTTGTTTTTAAGTTTACTAAAACCTTTGTCATAAAATTTACCACCTAGGGCCATAGAGAAGTTGAAAGCTATCCAAGGCTTATCACTTGAAATGCTACTATATAGCAATGGTACTATATATGCACCAATTACTATTAATTGGGTTTGTACAAACAGTGATGGTTAGAGCTAGACAATTCAGGACCTTCATAACTGAAATAAGCTGTACATTCACGTTAAGAGGAAATACACTATTGTCACTGACATTTATTAAAAATCTAGCTCTGTGGAGCAACAAATAATTCTTGGAACAGACATTCATTTTGATGGTTCGATACCATATAATTAAAGCTTTAAAAACAATATCCAGAAATGCTTAACTTCTCAGACCTTAGAGTAACTCTGATCTACCCATTGCATTTCTATCATTTAACCATTGTTAAACAACTGGGATTTTCAGAATCCTTCTTGCAATGTTTACCAGAATTTAAAAATAAAAAAAAATAGAGGAATGCAGAACACAAACTAAGAACACCGTTTTTTCCATTGATTTTAAGCAATTTCAATGGGCTTCTCAGTGTGTTCAGAGGAGTGACATCTATAGAAGCCTGTCGGAACACAAGACACCAGGCAGACCAGACTGTACCAGCATGGTCATGCACACCCATACAGAGGGTAGGGGGCACTGATTTCCAAGACTTTTGTGTTTACTAAATTACTTGTTTTATCGTTATTAGATTGAAGTGCAAAAACATCTGGAGAAAGATTTGTTGCACACATTCTTTCCATTTCAACTGTTGTGAAATATTAATTCAGAGGTATTGGTATAGCAGTTCGGAACCACCAATGCGTTCAATACCAATGTCTACTCCAGAAATTGCCAGGACTTGTGCTTAAAGCATTGGTACCAGACACCATCCCTGGCCATAACTAATGAATGAAGGAAGTGGTGTTTAAGAAATAAACAAAGCATTTCTGGAAGGGTTTGAATCTCTAATCAAATTTATATACATAGGGAACATTTTTGTAGGGATGGCAGAGGAAAGACTTGGTGTTTATCCTTCAGTCAATAACAAGAAACAGTTCCAAGAAACACTCTACCATGGTCTCTGCAGCAAATGAGACAGTAGTGTTATTACTTCAAGAAAGGTTTAGGGGGGGGGAACCCCACAACCAAAGAGATGAGTATCACAGATTACGTCAGAAACTCCACTACAGTGAGGAACTGTTCAACAACTTACATACAGACACAAATTCAACACTTTAAATGGTCTTAGTGGAATGGAGAGTAATGACACACAGCGAAATACACCCTTTCAACATTAAATGAGTGAGATAAACAAAACAGATTACAACTATTAGCAAACTAACCTCCTCTATTTTGCTTTCCACCTTCTGATCCCCATTTTCTTGAAGAGACCTGTTGGCAAGAAAAGACAAAAAAAAAGGGATACGGTGTAGGGGAGAACTTGTAGAGTAGGGCTGATGGTTGGACTTGATGATCCCAAGGGTCTCTTCCAACCTGAATGATTCTATGATTCTGATTCTAATCCATACCTAAGCAGTAGTTGCTCTGCTGAACATGCTTTTCCATTTAAAACAGTATCTTCAAAGCATCCCCTTCAAAGTTAGTATTATTTCAAAGACACTCAGATCAAATGAAAGTGACAGTCCAATTGCCACTGAAATCAGCTAGTCTTTTCACTGAGTTTGGAAGAAACTGAACCGACCCCACATGAAAGCGTAACAATAAAGATTATATTAATTTCATAGAGAAAATTAACTTCATTGTAGAAAAGTGTCTTCTCACTCCACTAATGGAGGGTCAGTAGAAATATTTTTGAGTGTAGCTTTACTATGCAAAAGCCCGAGATGGTTTTTTTGAGGATTTCCATTTACTGTATGCTACAAGTATGCTAACAAAACATTTTCCTTTAAAGCCACAACCGTAACTGTAATTTCAAGCAAAAAGTGAGAAAGGCAAATGTGTCTACCTATGACTTTGAACTTTTACAAAAACAAGTAAAAAAAAACCACTGTACCAAAACTTAAGTGACCATATAATGGTCAATACTGACAGCACACAAATGCTACTTGTTCAAAATTAAGTCAAGCTTATATACTAGAGGAAATCAAGGTAACTTGTGAAAACAGAGCACTAAGAAAGTGCTGTCTTGCACAAATATGTGTGGTCTTATTTAGCATCCAATTGTGTAAATTATCTCAAATAGTTGTGTTCATTCTTTGAGTAAACTTTTACAAGTGTAGAATATGCATTTTTACATTACACCTCCTGCATCTAGTCTATGTGATTTTCTTTATGCTTGCAAAATTTTTCTTTTTGTTTTTTTTCCCCAATTAAACCTTCTGAAAGGGGAATTATTTATCTTACAGTAGTAAGTTTTTGTGTACTAGAGGATTCATGGGTATCCAACATAAAATGGAGTTCTTTCAAATAAAACAGAGCTCCTTTACTTGGGACCTGAAGTCATAACACCTACAGAAACAGAAGATCCTTTGTTAAGCAGATGTATATATGCCACTCTGCTCGAAGTTAAAGCAATGATTCCCTTCAGATCCCTCTGTAAAACTCTGTTACTAAAAAGTTCAGTCTATTAATGAAGCAGAAGGCTTACTGACCAGATTGGTTGTGTCACATCACTAAGAAATGCAGTAAATTCTTATGTTAAGACACACAGACCTTGAACTATCTTTTCAAAACAAAATCACAATTTATTGTAATAGTGGCAAATAAAAATCCTTCAGTTAACACAGTATGAATTTACTAGAAGGAAGGAATATTAAGCAATTCTTGTGAATTTTTCAAACGTTTTCCCAAATCACAGAAATCTACAGAAAACAATGCGAACAATCTGTGGAATACACAGCCCTTCCTCTCTGCTAAACCAGCGAGGAAAATTTGGGCAACCTCTTAGGATGTACAAACATTCCCTCAAAAATGGTTCCTACTATTGCTTATTCACAAATCCTTGAACTTAAGGACTGGTATTCCGCAGTTTGCTTTGTAATGAGCTCTTCCTCCTAAGAAAGTCAATCTTATTGGCTGAGGACCAACATCAAACCCTCAGAAATAAAGTTTTCCCCGTGATAGCTCTATAATGTACACCTTAAATAAGAAGTCAGAAGCAACTAATGGCAGAATTTGTAAGGACAGCTTACGAGGGAATGAAGACACCGAATCCCACGCCCACATGCCCTCCTCAAACTCCTCCCTGAAGTTCTTGTCCTTCCTTTGGAAATGCTCAGCTGCTGGTGTAACAGCTGTGCTAAGCCGCCACAGTTTGCTGGTCATGATTACACAGTAATCTAAATGATATCTCCATTTGCATGCCACAGCAGCTTAGCAGCCGTTTGCCTAACAGCTGAACGCTTCGTAGGAAGGGTGGGAAACTCCCAGAGAAGTAAAGTGCATGGCTTCAGACAGGAACACATCCTAGGGTAAGCTGTCCTGGCTGAATCACAGCCCACAGAAAATGCATTCACTTTCTCCCTTTGCCTCAAACTTTCTTTACTCTGTGCTGCTAAGCATGGCAAGGGGGCACACCAAAGCCCTTTACTGGCAAACCAACACTGTGAAATATTTTGCCCTCTGAGTACAAGGGCTTTATGTAGGGAACAGAGTGACCCATATTCTCTTAACATTCCCTTTCAGTTGTGTCTCCCTGATTAATTCTTCCAGAGGACAAAGAAGCACATGCAAGCAGAAATGCTGTGACAATCTGTGTGTTTTGCTATGCTTTCCTATTTCTAAGGGCAACATTTCTGGGCCACTGCATAGGATTTTTTTTTTTGCTTTTCAGCAGTTAAACAATCAAGATTTTCTCCCAATGAATTGTTGAGGTGGAAAAACCCTCAAAACAGTATTTCTAATCCTAGGTACAGAAACATCATTATGGCAAGCAGTGGAGGATCTGCAGCTCTTTGGTGTTTAAACCTGTATTGCTACTGAGATACGGTCCAGTCTGCACTAACAAAAAGCAGAACCCAAACCCTAAGCATCCAGTTATGTCAACCAACTTGCCTGCAGATGTGTCCAAAATCAGGAGATGAATTTGCATAGGAGAAAGGCAGATGATGAAGTCAGAGTAAGATCCTAAGTGAGATTTGCAGCAGACATATAACCCTTCTTGAGACTGAACACCTTGTATTTAAAACGTGGTACCAGCTGCTTAGCAACTGTACAAACAACAGTGTGAGCTGCTGTTCTGTTTTCTCCCTATTTGATACACAGGGATACACGTTGATGGGAAAGGTAAGTTAATTGTACTGCAGATACTGATAATCAATATAAAAAATATATACATTACCTCATATTGACAAAGTTTCCCCATACAGCTGGAAAGTAAGAAAAGAGGGAACATTAGTGTCATATAACTGCACATGAGGACATTTTTTCCTATTATCAGGAGAAGGAATTTAAAATGATATTACATATGTTACACACAAATTGTCTAAGTTACATACATAATATAAATACACACATCAAGTGACTAGAAGAGAGTTCAAGAGTATGGAAAGAATTCTGAGGAAATTACATAAGACTATTAATAAAGTAGGAAAATACGGTAATACAAAAGGACTAGACTCAGATTCCAGTGCACATCTGGAATTATCTGACCAGTAAATCAGCAAATAAATGTATCTGATTATAATTCTCACACATAAACAAAATGTACAAGAATTATCTGGACTATAAATCTGGACATCACATACAGATTAAAAACATGAGAGCTCTGGACTTGTTTACTAGGGATATTATAAAAAATGGCAAGAGAAAGAAAGGAATCCTGTAGACCTGAATCACACCAACTGGAAACTGCAGACTGACAAGAGTAAAAAGACTGGACACTACACATGATAGTTATACTGGTCCAAAGAAGTGCCACACCAGTACTGCATTAAAAGGTAGAAGTGCTTGTGCATGTGATTTCTCTCCTAATTATGTATATATTGTGACGGAGACACAAAAAGTACTTAAGTAACCTAACCAAATGCCTCACTGAGCAAGCAAAGCTCATTTATTACACTCTTTGTATGGAAAAGTTTTAAAGATGACAAACCACAGTGTAAAATAGCAGAGCAAACGTGTATCAGCTCTTTCTCTATGTTCACACACAAAAAAAGAAACAACAAAAAAATACACCAAAAATTTATCTGCCCAATTAATTTTCTACTAGGGAAAAAAAAAAAGGCTTCTGAAACTGTTCAGGATTACAAGAAGACTAGCAGAACACTGTTTTTCTTTTTAACTTTCAGCTAGGACACAGTATATGGTTTAAAGTGAAAAAATGAGAAGCCATAATAAACCAGGCCACACTAGAGTTGACAATTTCAGACTGTCAAGACAAACAAGGTTAATACAGAACAGTTACATAAGGGACTCTGCAACAATAAGCAACACAGGAATCATACCCAGAATATTGCCAGAAAATCATTCTGCAATTGCTCTTTAAGAGACAAGCCTCAACCTCAGGATCCAAATTACACTGGGTCTTCAGAAGAAGTAACCCATGTGCAGCATTAACATGCACATAGAAAGCTTTTGAAGTGTCCTCAGTTTTTGTAAGCCGGGCTTCAGGTCTCAAGTAGCAGCTAATGGAGTATTTTGCTGAGATTCAGGCTTTGCACATACATCTGCATGATTATTACTTATTGAATTCAAGCAGACAATGAGGTGTTACAGAAACAAGAACACAAAAATGCTGCTAGTCACAGGCAGCTTCCAGCCAAAAGAAAGAAGACTGTCAGGAAAGAGGAACAGGGAAGAGCTGGGAGGATACAGTAATACAGAGGCTGTTCCACCCTCTAGGGGATGGCACAGCTACTGGACTGTTTTTACCTATTAAGTACTGCTGAGTAATTCAAAGAGTAACTCAAATGGATCCATAACTACCCAACTGTAGGAGGGCACTGTGATATCTGTGGAGGTATCATAAAGCCTCTGTCATCTTCTGGGAAAAGATAAGGAAGCTTTATATTAAAACAGATGACCAATACAATCCAACTGAATTAAAAAAACAACTGTGAATTTTACATTAAATAAATTATCTGGGGAGAAAAGAGAGACTGTGTTGAGCACTAAATTAATTTAAAGTTATTTACCCTCTGTCTAGGATTTTATATTTATGGTAACATTAATGGAAAAACATCTTTTTTCCACCCAGTGAACGATGATCATCTGGAAACTACAGGTACAGAATTCTCAAGCTATGCATTACTCAGCTATCCTTGCAGTCAATTATTTTTCTGGGCTACAGAAACCCATATAAGTAGCCTATCGTACTGTTTATGCCACGGCAGGAAACATGTGAGCCTAGTTGGTGAAGCAAGAATTGATGAAAAAAATGAGTCGCCAGCTGCACCAAAATACCACCCTGCCAGCTTTGTTGCAAAGATAATGTAGAATCATAGATTCATATAGGTTGGAAGAGACCCTTGGGATCAAGTCCAACCATC
>VZTM01002618.1:0-12998 GCA_013400555.1 Jacana jacana | reverse complement strand
CTTCTGCTGGTCACACTATTTCTTATACAAGCCAGGATGCCATTGGCCTTCTTGGCCACCTGGGCACACTGCTGGCTCATATTTAGCTGCCTGTTGACCAGGACCCCCAGGTCCTTTTCTGCCAGGCAGCTCTCCAGCCACACTGCCCCAAGACTGTAGCGATGCATGGGGCTGTTGTGGCTCAAGTGCAGGACCTGGCACTTGGCCTTGTTGAAGGCCATGCCATTAACATTGGCACAGCTACATTGTGTAGCTACACTGCATACAAGAAACTGACTTCCTAAAGAAAATTTATTGACTGTGAGTGCTCAGTATCCACAGCAGGGAAGGGGAACTCAGAAAAAATTTTTGTACTTCCAGAAACACTACGCTTGATATCCCAGTTCTGTAGGAGTATGTGACCTTCCATTAAGCTTCTAGGAAGCATATTTTTGTACCATTGCAAAAAAGAATGAAATTTTAAAATAAACCACATAGGAAATAACCATATGGAGGGATGTGAAGAACTTCAAAGTCTCTCTCACACACAGAGAGGTGCTGCAGAAACTCACTTGAAAATACTGCTCTCACAAAGGCTTCTGAATGCACTATTCTAACAAGAATCTCTTCAGGTACTGCACGTTCACATACAGCTTACGTCAAGGTTGAAGGGATCAGAGGTAAGCTTTTGCACTACAGTGAAATTAAGATTTTCTCGGGTATTTTTCTCAATGCATCCCACAACTGTTTATACAGCAGGCTTACACAGCTGCAGAACCAGCAGTGACTATGGCTTACAGACTTGCTGCTTCCTTGCCCTAAAGGTTATGCCAAAGCCAGTTTGGCATTCAGGCAAGAATGATGGAAACATACTAAGGAAAGTGGGCTCAGATCGACAAGCAGAATGATGCAAAATTACAAGTCCAGGACAAAAACCCTCCCAGGCACCATAAAACCCCTTGACAGGCCCACCAAATTCAGGCACCAAAAGCTGCAGATATGGGTGGTTAAAAAAACTCTGATACCAGCAAGGTCATAAGCCAGGCACTACACAAATCCAGTTTTGAGAGCCCTTGATTCCTAATCAGACTCCTAGATTACATACCAGAAAAAAATTCTTTCCTGTGTTCAACTGGAACAGGTTGCCCAGAGAAGCTGTGGATGCCCCATCCCTGGGAGTGTTCAAGGCCAGGCTGGATGGGGCTTTGAGCAACCTGCTCTAGAGGGAGGTGTCCCTGCTCATGGCAGGGGGGTTGGAACTTGATGATCTTTAAGGTCCTTCCAACTCTAACCATTCTATGATTTTATGATTCTAATAGACCCAATATGAGCAAACACTCGCATAACTGAGTGCCTCACTGTAAAAGTCAGTCTTAAAAAAATAAAATTTCAAAAAAAATTCTAACTCTAAAACCAAATCATTTAAGCCAAGAGGTATTCATCCAGGACAACAGTCCTAAACCTTAGAGATTTAATACCCTGACCCCCTACAGCCACACACAGCATGTACTCTATGAAGAGCTTCCTGTTCATCCAACTAAAGAGCATTCATGGGCAGACAAGTCTTCCTGCCATCTAATGAAACTCTATGCAAGGGAAGAACTCATGATTAATTGCACTAGACAGACAGAAGCATGACTTGTTACCAAACAATTAAGACGCTCACCTCCAAGAGAGAAGAAATAGAGGTTCTACTTATTTGCTCAAAGACTATCTGTAAATCTCACCCAATGAATGATTAAGGTAATACTAGGTTGTCATTAGGGAAGAGATCAGAATATCTAGACTGTTCTGAGACACATGAAAGCCAGGTTTAATGGCCTGTAGGAGAAAGATGTAGTCCTATTTGGACTCTATCTGTTCTAGGATGCTTTCTCCCCTCCACATCCCTTCCATAAAGTGATGAGCACTATAATTTTTATTGTAGTGTTTTTTGCAAGGATTAATTGCAAGTACCATGAAGATTAAAAATACATCAGAGGCATTAATCACTCCCACAGACATTACACTTTACAGTGACAGCTTCCAGAGAAGAAGAATGACATGTCTTGGATGAAGAAATAAAGAGCTGTTCTTTTAGAAAATAAGAGATTTGTTTCTTAAAGCCCTAATCCCAGTATTGTTATTAAAGAGGCATTTACATTTTGCCAACTCAACATTAATCACTCATGGTTTTCAGAAAACCCCAATCTTCTTTTTTGTTTGGTTTGTTGTTGTGATTTTGTTTCCCCTCCAGCCTGCGAGAGATAAAGCTATAACTATTTGGCAAGCACAGCCTTATGGTAAAACGGTTGCAAGACTTCTCAGAACTACATCAAACAAAAACCAGGCAGTCATAAATGAGTACAGAATTATCTACTGGATAATAATAATAATTAAAAAAAAGTGTTTGTTTAGTTTTTCTAGAGAAGACCCTTTCTGAAACCGAGCCAGATGCAGAGCAGTACAATGACTGGGCTACTTTCAGCAAAGGACTATTCCAAGTGGTACCCTTTGGATAAAAGCCAACCCTGACTGCATGAAGTGGGAAAAACAAAACAAACAAACAAACAAACAAAAACAGGACAAAAAACCAAAAAACCCCAAACCAAAAACCCGCCAACCAACCAAAAAAAAAAACCCAAACCCAAACAAACCTAAACACGAAACCTGTTAAGTTACACTTGAAAAAGTACAACAGAAATCCCAAGCAATCTGCTCTCGAGTATCCACTATTACACGGACACTTCCCTATCTGTCATCACCAGACTTTTAGCTCTGACCCACTGCATTCCATAGCGGGCAAGAGTTCTTCTTCTAGATCCTCAGAATATAGGAACAGGATGTATGTTTTCACCTGAATGCCCTTTGAGTCTGTCACCTGCAATACTACTGTATAGGTTTCTGTATCAGACTGATACCTACTTTGAGAACTCTGCCTGCCTTAACTCATGCACAACAGGCTAGGGAACCAGGAAAATAACACTATCACAGTCTGAAGGTGGAAAAAAGTAGAATCTCTAAGGAAGCTTGTGTCTTTACCCCAGGATGATCCATCCCCTCTAGGTCTCTTGAAAATGACATTCAAATCAAGTCATAGACTATCACAAGGCACTGACCAAAAGAAATACTTGTAATCTGAAATTATTAGTGACAATATTGGTTTCAGCATCATACCAAATTTAAAACAGGTCTTTTAAAAAGCAAGACTATGATGCCCATAGAGATCCAACTGTACCAAAATCAGACGCAATCTCTCGTAAAACCATTTCCTTTCCCAATGGCTTTGTTCTTTGCATTTTCAAGACAATCAGTGAAAGAAACTTTTACACAAACTTCTGCCCAAGTAGATTCAGCTGAAAACAGAGGAACTTTCCCTTGTGGCACCCTCTGTACAACCTTTGCTCCTCAGAATAAAAAGAGCATGGATTTCACCATCAACAGAAACAGCACACAGGAACAATACGAATTGATATACAGTTGTAACTTGAATTTGTAGAGCAAAATAATAAGTTCTGGATGTCCAGAGTGAATTCCTTCAGCCAAACTTTCAGAGAGATGCGATGTCATTCAAAATAGGGTTTTTTTCCTTAAATCTGACTCTCCCCAGTCACTCAGCAGCTTCAGTCTCCTAGTAGACATAAGCTTTTTTTGTCTCCAGAGGAAAAAACTTGACAAAAAGGAAAAGTAGGCAAAAAGAACTCATAAAATAACATTAAACGCTTATTATTACAGATGCATTAAAGTCTTAATTTAATTATTTTGCATCCAGTTAGGTAGGTAATAATATACAGAAAACTATTATTTTCTTCTGGAAAATATTTCCCAAAAAACATCCTTGTAGCTAAATTAGAAAGATATGGGTTTGAAGGATGGACTCTCAATGGACAAGAACTGGCAGACTGACTGCAGCCAAAGAGTTGCGGTCGATGGCTCAACGTCCAAAGGGACATTAGTAACCACTGGTGTCCCTCAGGGGTCTGTATAGAGTTCTGTGCTGTTCAGTACCTTCACTAATGACACAGACAGCAGGACTGAGCACACCCTCAGCATGTTTGCAGATAATACCAAACTGAGTAGTGCCACTAAGGGAAGGGACACCATCCAGAAGGGCCTTGACAGGCTTGAGGAGCGGGCAAATACGAACCTCATGAAGGTGTACAAGACCAAGTACAAGGTCCTGCACCTGGGTCAGGGCAATCACCAATATCAATACAAGCTAGGTTATGAGAGCAGCCTGAGAGCAGCCCTGCACTTGGGGGTACTGGTGGAAGAAAAATTGGATATGAGGCATCAATGTGCACTGGCAGCCCAGAAAGCCAACTTTATCCTGGGCTGCATCTAAAGAAGTACATCCAGCAGGTCAAGGGAGGTGATTCTATCACTCTCTAACTCCACTCTCATGAAAACCCACCAGGAGTACTGTGTTCAATCCTGGGTTCCCCAGTACAAGACATGGACCTGTCGGAGTGAGTCCAGAGGAGGGTCACAAAGATGATCAGAGGGCTGGAGCACCTCTCCTGTGATAACGGGCTGAGAGAGTTGGGGTTGTTCAGCCTGGAGAAGAGAAGGCTCCAGGGAGACCTCATAGCAGCCTTCCAGTACTTAAAGGGACGTCAGAAGAATGATGAAGACAAACTTTTTACCAGGGACTGTAGTGATAAGACAAGTGGCAATGGTGTCAACCTATAAGAGAACAGGTTTAAATTACATACAAGGAAGAAATTCTTTACTGTGAGGGTGGCAAGACACTGGAGCAGGTCACACAGAGAAGCTGTGGATGCCTGGAGGTGTTCAAGATCAGGCTGGACAGAACTCTGAAGAACCTAGTCTAGTGAAAGATGTCCCCGCCCATGGCAATGGGGCTGGATTAGAGATGATCATTAAAGTTCCCTTCCAAGAGAAACCATTCTATGATTTGCATTTCAAGCTGCATTTTATAGTCTAAATTCCATAACAATAAAAAAAAACCCCAAACAAACAAATCCTTAGTTGTACCCTATCTGTAATTCCAGTGGGTTGTTAATTTGCTTTAGAAAATTATTATGCTGATGAGAGTATGTTGCAATATTTGTGGAGGTAACAGCATACAATTATAAATCATAACTTTGTATTACAAAACGTCACCTTCCTGGGTGAAGTTTATGATTGTGCCTTTGGGGAATGAACAACAACTTGAATATTTAATAAATTTAAAAAAACTATTCCTGTGATATATATATATAGATAGATGCCTGTATGGCAAGTAGTTCTTCCTGTTGTATTTCTTGAACTGTCACCTTGCTTAACAGTGAAGTTCCTGCCCCAAATCAAAGACAGCAGATCGAAAAGTAACTTTTCCACATGGGAAGTACCTAGACACCAGGAAACTGCTTTTTCTGAAGGTGAAGATGCTGTCTCTTCAACTTGCATAACATTATCCCTCAGCTAGTCATCACCTAGCAAAAGAAAGCCAACAGTCACCAGGCAATGTTTCTCTATCTTCTCTTAAGAAGGAACACTTAAGTTTTAGCATTCTGATACACTCCTACAGCTTTGAGATATAAAGTTATGCAAATTTTCTTTCTTTACAAGAGTTAATGGAGCTTCACACTGGATGAGAAGCTAACCATGAATACTTGTTCTAACATTTCACTTAGCATCATCACTTTATGACTGAATGCTATTCTTCATTTCCCAGATGGCAAATTCTTTCCGACTTTTCTGTTAAGTCATTTTCCCAGTTCTCTGTTCTGTGTTTCTACTCCTTCCTACCTCATGTCTTTAGCACATCATTCTTTACCACTACTCATCCATTTTTTGTATATCTTCTGTATTTTGCCACAAGTAAGGTAATGCACTCCAATTGTTAGTTATTACAAACAGGTAAGAAATTCCATTATTTACAACAAAAAGCCAGAATGCGTATAACTCACCATGAAGTTCCAAACAGGATCTTTGATTCTCATCACCCCATATACTTCAGTGTGCCCGGACATCGTAAAACTTTCTAGCTCTGAATTTACTGGCTTGAAAAATCAAAGTGGTTTGCAAATACATTGACTGCCTATAAAAGTTTGAATTCCCAAGGGAAACAACAGAAGGACTTTGACCTATACCTAACTGGAGTACTATGTAATAATTACATTCTGAATCAGGTCAAATTTATGTTTGTTTGGGTTTTTTTTAGGAATTTTGCCCTTTGCTTTAAAGCAACATGGCAGGTTAAAGAAACCAAGAGCAGCCTTCTAAGCCAACAGACCTGTACACGCTGCTGGTATGGCCATGCATCTCATTTCAAGTGAAGGAAGAACAAAGCAGCAGAACTGTTATCTCAACAACTGAAAGGCAGTTTTACACAAATCGTGCTTTCCCCAATCTAGCTGGCAGCCCTGATTTTTCAAATGCCTTTTAAAACAAACAAACAAAACCAGGAACTGTCATCTTTAAGTTAGTACTTGACCCTCCCCTTGTTTCCCAGACATGGCTAGCAGAACTGTGGGATGTTTCTCAAGGAACTCAAAGGGGCAGAGATTATTCCACTTTCCCAAGATAATAATGACGGACCAGCACACATGTCAAACACCAAAAATTGTGCAGGCACCCAAGGTAACATGACTCAAATTAGGGTGGCAATCAAATGAGGGGTCATGACTCATTATTTTCAGCACTTTAAGTTTGTTGACTGCAAGGACTGTTTTCAATGGACTCATGCCATGCTCCAGTGGTCAGCACTCTAACGGAAACAAACTCACTTTTCCCAGTTACCTTTTACAAACCCCTTCAGTTAACTTGGTGCGGTAACCCCCACCTCTCCCTCCCTAGAAGTTGAAAACTACCAGTTTCAACTAAACTCTGCTTTGGTCAATGAAATTTACAGAAAAGAAAGGAGCAATGTAAATGACATGGAAACATTGCCTCTTTGCAAAAGCATAAAGGGGAAAGAAGATGAAAACTCCTAAGAGTGTTTGTCTTCGAGTAGAATAATGGTAGCATCACCTCCTGCACATGTCACAGAAGAGAAAAATACTAAATATTTTATTTCCATTAAAGAGATACTACAGGCAAATTCTAAGTGGAGATAAGCTGGGAACTGTACAGGTTAATTTCTCCAGGATAACAAACTGGCTTAAAACATCATGGCTAACAAAGTAAAGTTGGAGTCCATATATGCCTAACAAACTCAACTGAAGCATGAGAATATTTTCATAAGCTCCATGGCCACGGCTAGTTGGAAGGAAGCCTGATGAGTAGGGAACTGGAAGCTGTTGAAGACAGTAAACTTATTTGCATAAACCCACAGATGAAAGGCAGCTCTGCAGGACATGAAGCCAACAAGCAAATGTTTTTGGTTTGTTTTTTTTGGTGGAGAATCCATGGCATGCTGACACAAAAAGCAGGCCAGCCTGATGTCAGTTCGGTCCATTTCTAACTCTTCCATGCCCAGTCAATCCTGCAGTCTAGTTGTAAAATAGCTGGGTAAGAAATATTTCTGGTATTCTCCACAGCAGGGCTGAATAACTAGCCTGAAGCAACAGGACAGGACCAAATTTGCAGCTACTTTTCTATTACAAAAAAGGGAAACTAAAAGCTTATCAGAACACACCATTAAGTAGCATTTAACCTTTGTTTTGAACACATGCAAGACAAGTAACACGCAAGGGGCTGGCAAATCTCAGACTGGAAAGCTTACTCACACCTTGATATTCTGAGAAAATCACACTATGGTCTTCCTAGCTGACAGAAATCTGACAAAAACAAATGGCTAACCTTGTAAAACAAAGAGTAACAACCATGGAAACTAACATTGGTGGGGAAAGTCAAACCACTACCCTGCAGGATGTACCTCCCTCATATTATTTTGACATTTTGTTTTTAAGTTGTTTCAGCAGCTGTGCTGTAATTTATCTTATAAATGTAACAAGGTCTTAAGCTTTGATGTGATGACAGCACCCTACTATTCCTTCTTTTTCCCTTGGAAATGGAACAAAGCTACTGACATACTTCCTGAGAACATCTACAAATAACCAAAGAGAACTGTTCTACTTTACCAGAAATAGAGCTCTTAGCTTTATTTTCATTAAGAACATGCAACTCCCTTGTTATACCAAAACATCAGTAGATTATATGCAGTAGCATCAAGGCTAAAGCAAAACATGCAGATTGACAAGCTCTGATCTTTAAATCCTGGCTATGACATTTTACAGTGTATTTCCAACAACTTAAATAAGGTCCTGATTCTACAAAGACAGTCTCACTGAAGCATATCAGTATGCCTACATGAAGCTTAATAAAACTCTAAAACTCTAAAGGGAGCATGTCTATATACAGACATATCAACTCAAGAACAAGGGGGCTTTTCAAAAACAAAACTCTAAACCTGCATATAAATCACTCCTATTGTGGTGACATTGGATTATTTTTTCAACAGTATTTATTTTATTTGTTGCTGGCTTATTATCAGTCTACATTTTTCATTACAGATGTGGCAATCCCAAGCACAAATGCAGGTTATGGGGAGAATGCCTGGAGAGCAGCTCTGAGAAGGACTTGGGAGTGACAGTAGACAAGAAGCTCAACCTGAGCCAGCTGTGCACACTGGCAGCCTAGAAAGCCAACCACATCCTGGCCTCCATCAAAAGAAGCGTGGCCAGCAGGTCATGGGAGGTGATTTTACCCCTCTACTCAGCCCTCATGAGACCCCACCTGGAGTACTGTGTCCAGCTCTGGAGTCCTCAACAGAGAAAGGACATGGACCTGTTGGAGCGTGTCCAGCGGAGGACCACAAAGATGATCAGAGGAATAGAGTACCTTTCCTTTGAAGACCAGCCGAGGGAGCTGGGCTTGTTCAGCCTGGAGAAGAGAAGGCTCCAGGGAGACCTTACAGCAGCCTTCCAGTATCTGAAGAGAGCCTACAGGAGAGCTAGAGAGGGACTCTTTGTCAGGAAGTGCAATGACAGGACAAGGGGTAACAGCTTTAAATTGAAACAGGGGAGATTTAGATTAGATTAGATGCTGGAAAGAAATTCTTTCCTGTGAGGGTGGTGAGGCACTGGAACAGGTCGCCCAGAGAAGTTGCGGATGCCCCATCCCTGCAAGTGTTCAAGGCCAGGCTGGATGGGGCTTTGAGCAACCTGCTCTGGTGGGAGGTGTCCCTGCCCATGGCAGGGGGGTTGGAACTCAATGATCTTTAAGGTCCCTTCCAACTCTAACCTTTCTATGACAACAAAAATGAATTAAACTCACTGCACTTGTGTTTATAATCGCCTCATGTTCTTAAGCTGTCGTTTCACAACAGCTTTGGGATGATGCAAGTGCAATCTATGACTGAAAGGATTTGCTTTAGGTCCACCTCCACATACCTCCCTCTCCTTTGGTTGGCACCAGCACTCCTGCAGTTATCTTGCTGGGGGTTAAATCAGAGAAAAGCTGCAGCAGAAGGCTTTGTCCCTTTAAAAGGGCAATGAAAATTGAATACCTTTGTGCAAGGTTTCATAGCACAGTATAGCCATGCAATGTTCACAGAAGATAGCACTGCAAGTGAGTCAACTAAGCTAATTCTGATAAATATTATAACAAAACAAAGCAAAAAAAGCGAGTAGCATTCTACTGGATTACAGTGATTTTGACAGTTCTCCAGCTGCACTATCTCCAGATTCATCAGCAACAAAATCATCCCTTTCACCTAGAGGCTACAGATAAGTTAAACATAACTTGGTTAAACTCTGTTCACTTCAGTTTTGCCAGGGGACAGTCACTTAAGTTACAACAGTTTTTAACTGCCTGCTGCATAGAAATGCTCCAGTGAGGTTCTATTTTTATATACAAACACTATGCCTAGCACACTGTTTCAAGTCAATAACTATTCTTTTGAATTAACAGATTAGATTTCAAAGAATCATAGAATGGTTTGGGTTGGAAGGGACCTTAAAGATCACCTTGTCTCACTTACAGAAATGAGACATCAAGTATTACTTAAGTTTAAACCCAGATGTAAAGTAAGGATCCTTCTCACTCCAAGTGCCGCTAGGGAAACCAGTGAAGTCCATAAAAAGAGTTGAGGGTACCTTTAACATGAGCATGACAGAGAATCACAGAATTGCAGAATGATATGGGGTTGGAAGGGACCTCCGGAGATCACCTAGTCCAACCCCATCTTCCAAAGCAGGTTCTCCTAGAGCAGGTTGCACAGAAATGTGTCCAGGTGGGTTCTGAATGCCTCCAGAGACAGAGACTCCACCACCTCTCTGGGCAGCCTGTTCCAGTGCTCTGCCACCCTCAAAGTAAAGTTCCTCCTCATGTTTAGATGGAACTTCTTCTGTTCAAGTTTGTGCCTGTTACCTCCTCTGTCACTGGGCACCTCCGAAAAAAAAGAATGGCCCCATCTTCCTGACACCCACCCTTGATGTAGTTATAAGCATTGATCAGATCGCCCCCCTCAGCTTTCCCTTCTCCATAAGAAAAATAAAAAGTCCCTCAACCTTTCCTCCTAAGAGAGATGTTTCAGTCCTCTAATCATCTTTGCAGCCCTTTGCTATACCCTCTCCAGTAGTTCCCTGTCGTTCTTGAGCTAAGCGGGGGCAGAACAGGACACAGTACTCCAAATGGGGCCTCACAGAGACACAGTACTGCACTGTGTGCCTCATGCCATGGTGGCACTTTAAACACTATCAACCACACTCTTTAGATGAGACACTAATTGTAGATCTGCAAAGCTTGCGATAGCAACTTTGCCAACAGCACTGCCAGCTGCCCCTTTCACCACTGAACAGCCTCCTTAGTCGGGCCAAACCAGCTGTCTGAATACTCACACCACCCAAATAGTTACAACTCAAAAGGTGATTTTTGTCTAGACCATCTCCTGGTGCACAGCACAGAAATTTAAGCCAACTTGGCCATTCAACACCTTGCGCTGTGGAACTACCAAGAAAGCCACTCAATGACTCCCGAGAGCGAGATACATGAGAGCCTTTCAACTGGATGGAATAAGCTCTTCCTCTAGTTTGCTCTCACAAAGTTGTTCTTCAGGCACATTTGTAATAAATCTGCATTCAAAGGCAGGAGCTTTTTATGAAATAAGACACTTAGAAGAGATGCTCCGTAAATGTTCTCTTGGGGTTTCACAGACAAACTGACAAAACGGCACTGTCAAAAAAGCCCTGACTCCTAGCTCATAAAAAATAATGCACCTGCCAAGTATTTCATTCCCTGTAACATGATGTGCTCCCAATTTGATTCCCCATGTACTAACACTGAATGGATATTCATGGAAAGGGGATGCACAGCCTGAAAACACTTAGTCATTTGGAGAGCACTTGAAAAAGGAGAAGTGTAAGAAGTGCCAGCACATACACCTACACCACCAGCTCAGTTTTCTCAGATTCTATGCTATTTTAGTCTGGCATTATCTGACTGCAAGCAGAGCACGGTGATGATTCAGTAATATTGCAAGGAGCCCACTTTTAGGATAGGGGGATGGGATCACAATCACTTCCACAGAAAAGAAAACAAGAAACAGTCTCTCTAGAATCTATTAGGTCAGTGGCATCTGGTAGCACACCATACTATTGACAAGACACCAGAGCCATAACTAATGATTCCACTACTTCTGACCACTAGTGAAAAAACTGAAAATGACAGCAACCTGACATGGCAGACTTCCAAAAAAGCATACTCCAAACAGGCACCAACCTTTGCAAACTTTTTGTCACAGGGACCTGCAGTCCCCCTCCTCTTCCATCTTTTCTGAATCCCAAAGAACAACCAGAAACAAGCAGTGAGAACACTTCTACAACTTACAGCCTAGACAGCAGAAATTACATGGCAGTTTTCTCCTTCCTTAAGGCTTTTACTCACACTAACTACTGTCCACAGAATCTAATCAATAGCCAGGTCCCAATCACCATGTCAATTGTCTCTCAATTCCACTATTTTCACAGCAGTCTATCAATTTTGTTTTCAGAATTAAGTACCATTTTTGGGAAAACATCAAACCCTTTCAAAGTGAGAACAGACACTAAGCTGTCTCTTCTTCAGTATGCATGGAACCTGAAGTCATTTGGGCAAATAAACTGTCCTAGAAGTCAGAGCTGACACATAATTTCAACACTAAATAATGAGGTCCTGCATAGTAACATATGGCAGTCAAATTTCTACGTTGTATTTCTGGGGTAGGGAACACCACCCTTTCTGCCAAATTCCTGGAGTTGTACCTCTCCACCCTCCTAAAGGCAAAGGGAGGATCCTAATTTGAGGCACACACCCATCCCCAAAACTAGCTCACCTATGTGTGTTTTGAAGCATCATGAGAATCACTTGTCCCTAGCTAAGCTGACAGGGTTTCCAAGATTCTTCTATGTAAAATAATTTACCTCAGTCTAAAACTAGAACAGACTAGCATTAAAAAAACAAAACAAAAACAAAACAAAACTGCATATGAAAAATGCAACAAGAAGATCTGGACAAGAAAGGGAAGAGAGCTGACAGGACGTTATCAATCCGAGACTCCCTTTGACACGTACCTACTGACTGAAGTCATAAACATCCCTGTCGGTGGTTATTCCAAGACTTTCCCAAATACCTTTCCGCCTCTCTTCAGGCTCCTAAGACTCCAGCTATGCACGGAGCTAATAAACAATCGGGCAAACATTTGCTGAGCCCCCAAAGAACATCAGAGGGCTTTACAAAAAACCAGACCCGAGGCTTGTCCTGGGAAACTTCCCCGCAGCCTCACCTCACCTCACGCAGCTCCCAGGGTAAGGTCCAGGCGGACACAGCGCGGACCCGAGGAGCGGCTGCGGAAATACCGACTCCTTGAGCCACATCTGGCTCCCGCCGCTCCCCCTTCGGCCTCCACCGCCCTCCCCACCTCCCCCTCAGCCCGGGGCTCGGCCCGAAGGCCAGCTGCCTGCCGGCAAGCCAAGCCCTTCCCGCCGGGCACTGAGGGGAAGGGCGGCCGCCTGGCCCCCAAAGCACGAAGAGGAAACGCGGGGGGAACTCCCCATCGCCCAGCCCTCCCGGCGGGGCAGGGGGGAAAACAGCCGACAGGCACCCCCGGCATG
>VZTM01002617.1:95056-113335 GCA_013400555.1 Jacana jacana | reverse complement strand
ACAGCCATCTCAGTGCTCCAAATGCACCTTTGCAGACCCTAAAAACCAACTCATATGCAGGATAATGGCCATTCCTATACACCAGCATAAAGAGACATGAAACAGATTTCAAGATCATAGCCAGGGACCTGGAGATGAGTACTATAATTACAAGTTCAGCAACAAAAGTTATCTGAAATTATGCTCAGTACTTTTTCATTTTTTCTACTCTGCAGTTAGGTAGTGANTATCAACACAAACACAAAAAATAATAGAAAATAAACTTAGGAGGCGTGTTGGGAACAAACAGTCTCTCAGAAAGACAGCGACCCATTAGGAAAGGACAAAATGTTTTCACCATGTGCTAAATTCAGTCATAGCCAGGAGCAAACCAGAAATTCTTTGAAATTCAGATTGAATTTGAGAAAGAGTTCCCAGGTGGGGCGGGGAAAACAAAGAACTAACTACTTTTAAACACCATAATGTTTCATTTTAATCCTTTTGGAACAAAACATTTCTTTTTAGAAATGCTGAAGCATTAAAAACATTTTAAAATATTTTAAAATAAACCAATACTTCCATTCACTGTTAAAAAGACAGAAGAAGGAAGAAAGTTATTTGTAGAGTCTTCCTAGATCAGTCTAAATCCATTCTCCCTCATACCAGCAACCCCAAAGGCAGGTTACTATTGGCATGAAAGTTCAGATTAGTCCGTGTGGTGTTGTTGTTGCTGTTTTTTATGATTTCCTCACTCTATTTTGTGAAGCTTTGAGTTCTTTCACCATTTTAGCTCCAGAAACCTTCTTCAAGGTTTATTGTAGCCTTGAAAGTGTTCCTTTGCACTAAATGCTTGTCTCAAAGATCCCAATAATTTGTGATTAGATGCTTTAATGGCACCATTATTCAATTACTAAAGAGCTACAAAGCCCCAAACTCAACACTTACCAGCACTCCAAGACAGCGAGCTTTGGTTGTTTTCTCAGTATGAATCGTCCGACCAATCACAGTATTCTACACTACATATTCCTAGCTTATGCCTGAGGTTTCTTCTTTTGACTGAAGGGGAGAAATGTGCATTCTGGTACTATTTATATCATGCTAACATAGACATCAAAAACAGATCAGTTGAATCACATCCTACAAGTATTTATTTCCACTGACTGCAAAGGGCAAATAGCTGGTTTGCTTAGACAACAAGTTAGGTTAGAAGAATCCATCCCACCTGTTACAGTGGCATAGGAAAAGGATGGAGGAAAAGAACAAGAAAGATGGCACAAGGATAAGGCAGAACTTTGGCTCCTGTCAAGACAGTAAGACTCTAGTCAGAACTACAGTGACTACCTGTATAACCTCATCTTCACCCTCTGTTTCACTGTCTGGTTTGTCTGGGGCCTTTGTTTGCTTGTGTCATTCTGTTTTCTTTTAAATACTTCCGGTTAGAGCCTGCATAACTCCTCAGCCAGTTTCCTTAAAGCCTATCACATCACTGTACCCTTCACATTTGATTCAGAACAGAATACACATTGTACAAGGTCTCTCTAAAGGCATGTCAATTGTCACTTCCACAAAGTTCACTCAGGATGGCTGAAGCACTTGAGAAAACAAACGTCTTCAACTCTGTTCTCAAAACATGCATATGCAATTTGTTGGTTCCAATAAAAATGACAATAGCTTGTCCATAAAAAAGAGATGCAAGGGCAAGTGTGATTCTAACAATACATAGAGGGTGTTTTGCTGAAAAATGAATAAAGCTTCAGCAGTTTGGAGGCTCAGCTCCAATGCACTCTCAGTCACATAAGATGGTTTGTTTCAACCTTACCGAGAGATAACTGAA
Source organism: Jacana jacana (assembly GCA_013400555.1). Classification (NCBI taxonomy): domain Eukaryota; kingdom Metazoa; phylum Chordata; class Aves; order Charadriiformes; family Jacanidae; genus Jacana; species Jacana jacana. Next base: position 111,522 of record VZTM01002617.1, on the reverse strand, counting down.
AGCCTTGGATCTGCAAAAGTGGGTCAGAAATACTGCAGCTCTTCTCTGGGACATAAACTCCTGCACAGAAAGCAGAAACAGACATTGAAAAGCAAGTGAGATAAAGCTACCCAAACTTCTCTTCCTAGCTGTTAAAGCATGAATTTACAGTAGATGGTTAAAACAGTCCTTTGTCTGCTGGCCCTTTATTTCTATCTGGCACATCTTCAGTGAATTTTGGCAACATAGTAGGGCAAATGTTTAGATGACAGAAGCCCAAGTTGTTAAGTTATGGATGAAGTAGTAAAAAACAGGTGGCTTTCCAGATGCCCATTATTTGCAGAAAGTTCTTTGTCTGCTCCAGCCATACAATGAGCTGCACCCTAGCTCCCTTTTTTTGCCCAGGATTAGTTTCTCTCACAGACATGCATACAGAGGCATTCCTCCCTCTTTCTTGCAATATTAGGCTACATCTATACTGATGTCTCCAAAATTATGTTTTGTGCTGACAACATTCTCTCATCCAAAGAAAAACTGAATCTAAAGTTAAGCCTAGAAAAAGCATACAACAGACTAGAACTGGGCATTTCACTCTTTCAAAGGACATGGAGGACAGAGACTTTTAAGCCAGATAGGGATGTTGGAGCTCGTTACAGTTCACTGTTTCGTTCAGCCATTTCATCTTTCAAATCACAGATGCAAATAACACCTTGGTAATCATCCAGGTCTTTCCACACCAAAGGTATGTGTGGGAGAGGGTGTAAAATCAGGGTCCAAAGTTAGACCCCAGTCTCAGGAAAAGACTCTGTTGGTCTGTTTGGACATTTGGCCTAGAAATGGCTCCCCACCTCCAGAGTGCAAATGACTACTTGCAGTTGTGACATATAGCATAGTCAGGATGTTTTACACCCAAGAGGTCCCCAGTGCTCTAGTGATGGATGAGCTCTAAACAAAGTAACATCAGTGTCGAGTGGTTATGAGCTGAACTGGGAAGGAGGACGGAAACACATATTGTTGTATTTAGCAGCTGATTCCAGCATGTCCTTGGGGTAGAGGGATCTGATTGACAAGGGGACTAAGATCCTAAAAGCTGATGTGGCTTGTTCATAGACTCTCTCAAACCATCTGGTTAAGCTTGAGAGTGGTAGATGGGTAGGGAGAAGAAAACAAAGGGGAAGGATGAAACATGAAACTGCTGGTTCCTGTTTCTCATTCCATTGAGCAAAGGTATCACAGGAACTGCCACCAGCCATCCTCACTTCAGCAGCAGCAAGAAAGCTCACTAAGAGTTTTATACCAACATATACATAGAAATATCCAAAGTGGGTTCAAGGTACTGGTGATTAAAGCTTTTTGCTGTCACATTGAACAAGCAATAGCCAAGAACCCCTCTATCCTTCCACTTTCCCCAAGAAGAGCTATAATGAAACAAGAGACAAGATGGACATGGAGGCATCAAAATTAGCAATTCTGGCCAAGCAAGGCACAGGACTCAGCATAGAGTCAGGAGCTTGGGAATAGCATACAGAACAGTATAAGAACAAAGCTCTAACATTCCTGATGCGAAAAAAAATCCCTGTAAGAAAATAAAGCAAAGCAATGTCTGTTTTGCTGGCATTAGATATCAGAGATGTTAACTATGTTACTGCCAAGTAAATCAAAACAAAGCAAAAATAAAGCAAGACAAAATGAAACATTCCAGGCAAGCTTTACTATTGATGAACTTTAGTGTTGTCTGCAAAACATACAATACACAGAATATAGGACTACAGACTGGCTGGATGTTGATTTCTCTCCAAACAATACACAGATAAACTTCCCTGATATAGGACATTTTATCCTCATGATCACTGTAGAAGGAAAAGTCAATTGCATATAGCCAGAGAGAATTAGACTAGATGATTCCTCATCTTTCCTCACATCTCAGAACTTATTTTGCCTAGGAACTGCACTAGGAAAAATATGTTTCCTTTAGCAAAGATAAATGCAACTCACCTTTAGAATCTGAGGGCTCAGTGTAAAGGAAATAGCAATGAACATGTTAAGGTCTCAGTGCATCTAGAGATACAGATATTAAAATACTTTTCAGATACTTTTGGAGTTAATGGGACCGCTTAAGCACTTCTAAATGCTATAGACCTTGCAAAACCAAGGTCGGGAGCTCTAAGTTCAGCTGCATTGTTTGACTGACCTGCACACAAACACAGCACAAACGTTTCCTCCAGAGCACTATTCCCAAATACAGGCAAATATGTTCCCCTGCCATCTGCTGAGAACAGAAAAGTCAGACTGTTGCAGCACATGGTGGCCCCAAATGGAACCATACAAGTGCCAGAATGAACAGCGGTTGCTTTGGAGATTTTGGAATACGTAAATGTGTTTCATGTAAGGCAAGGTTAGGGCTGATGGTTGGATGATCCCAAGGGTCTCTTCCAACCAAAATAATTCTATGATTCCATGAGATTCTATGATTCTAAGGTGAGGAGATGGAGATAGACACACAAAGACGTGAAACTAGCACACTTGGTACTTTTTCTTAAGCTTCATCAGAGAACCACGTATTGCAGTCAATTATAGAAACAAAGCAAAAGGAAAACAACAGCCCAGGGGTAAAAGTATGTGTATTAAACCTATTACTTCCCTGCAGGATGATGAGAAATATCTTTTGATGTGACTGTCACAAGACAGCTAGGAAAACGAAGCATCTCTGCAGCTGTCAGGAAATTTGAAAATAATGCCTATGGATATTTCTTAAAAGAATATTTTAATACTAGGATAAGACAAATGATGATGCATTTGACATTCAAATCAAATTATACCAATTGCACAACATCAGTTTGCCCAAGTCAAAACTTGGTGACCCCCAGCCTCAGAAGGCAGGCAGCAGCAGGACAGGCCAAAGTGTCAGCCAAGGTCAGAGTCTGCAGCCTTCGCTAGGAACAGGACATTGTCGTATTCACTACTGCGCACTTAACTTGACAGCTCAGAGCAAACGGTGTCCTTCTCTTTCCTCTCTCATGGACAGAGTCAGGAGAAAAAGAGAAAGGTTAAAAAAAAGAAAAGGTCACACCTTTAAAAATTTCACATCACATTTAAAAAGAAAAATATGAAAAATGGACAACTCTCTTAAAAAGCAAACAAAAAATTTAAAGGGAAGACACTTAATCTTTTGGCCAACCACACTGATTTAGATCCATGTTATATTTTCACTCCTGCGATTTCACCATAGACTGGACACATCTGAAAAGATATTTAGTTTTCAAAAGCATCTCTGCATAATACTATACGTTTTTCTGGATTTTCATGCGGACTGGACCACTTCCTATTTGACAAGAGGGAATTTCTCAGTCCATCTCTTTAACACATATTCAAGTATCTAGATGAGAAATTTTACCCTGTGACCTGACCACATGCATACATGTCTCAGCCCTTACATATCTTTAGTGATCTCCCAAACCATTAATTGACAAACAGGAATAAGACCCATTTTTCATCCAGTAAACATGCTGTGCAGGCTGCTGTGTTGTCCTCATTAAACCTGTGTAAAAGGTTGCGGGAAAGAAACATACTATAATCAATCTATATCACAATGAAACATTGTTATCGTCTCCATGTTCTAAAACATAAAGAAGGCTTCTTTGAAAACACACAATACAGAAAAGAGGAAAGAAAAGAAAAAAACCTAACACTTTGAATTGTAGCTTTCATTAAACTTAGAAGTCATCTGGGTCAAGCCTAAGAGAATGCTGTAAATCAAGTCTGACAGGACACTAGAATTCAAATAATTGCTATTCTCTCACTGAATATTGTCCATATTTCATTTCTAAAACTACTAAGTTTGAGACCAACATAGTTTTGAGGTTTGTGACAAAAAGAGGATTATGATCTTCTCATTAGCTCTCACTTCCCTCAAGTTACCTGCTTTCCCTACACCACTCCACAAATTCAGCTACTTATGGTCTGTTAATCATAATAAGGCAAATAAGTTTGTTAGAGATGCTGACTCACAAAAGAGGTCCCAAACTGTTTGGACCATGGACCATTGTCAAGTTTTTATTTCAGAGCCTAAGACAGCCTCACCATCAACTATTTTAAATTGTAATTCTAAATTGATCTACCAAGGAAGGATAAAAATATTATTTTTTTCATGGCCCACGAGATATAGAAAATTTTGGCTCATAGTTTCTTGCTACAAGCTTTCCTTCCCCCTTTACACAAGAGTGGGATAAAATGCTAAGTTCTGGCAATGCGGGGGACAGAAAGCTCCAATTAAGGGTATGGGAGAGAGTGATAGGATACAGACAGTGTAGGAAACAACAATAGAAAGCTAGGTGGTTCTAATGTAATAACTGAGCAGAGGGAGAATCCTGAGCGCTTTAGTGACCAGAGGCTAAGACCTGTGTGGAACAAACTGCCAAGCCCAGTGCACATCTTACTGGATGCAGTGAAACACTGCCCTAGAAGTAGCAAAACCCCATACCAATTACAGTACTAGGTAGAATTACTGGGTAGGCTAAGGAATTTCAAAAGGTTACTATGCAAATAGGAGAGCTGGCATCTGCCATCTCTCCAGATATTCTAATTCTGAGCTGCAGATTAATTCATTGCCTTTGGAGGTCTGAACCCATGTGAGAAAATAATATAGTGAAAATGAGAAACTGCTTATTTCATTTTGCCAAAATGACAGCCTCCGACAGTTGCAGTTATGAAATTGTCTTTATCTTCAACAGTATCTCAGGATTCAGATCTCAATAAAACAATTAGTTTCCTACCATCAAGCAACATTTTTCAAATACCTTTATTTCATTAAAAATGTAAATAAGATTGCATCTGTTCATATGAATCACACGTTTAATTTATAAATGTATGTTGTCTTTAAGGTGGGAGGAAGAATTGGTGATCAGTTAATNAAAAAAAAAAAAAAAAGGAAACAAGGTTGGAATTATAAATGACCATTGATTAGTCTTTAAAATAAATAATTAATTCTCAATGTATTGGGAATATAACCAATCTCAGTAACTCTTCCACTAAAATTAATCATCCTGATTTTATCAGTATTTTCTTTTGAACTGAAAAGGAATACAAAATAGTCTAGAAAATATAGTAAATAATTGAGTTTTCTGATTTCTCTCTCATTTAATTTACAACAAAGACTGCCTACAAAGTAATTATCATTTTTTGGAAAAGTTAGGTTAAAGGCATGGAGTTTTTTTATAGTCTCATAAGAGTATCTGGCAAGTAAGTGAAGAATTTGCCATTTAAGTACAGTGAAAGACTGGCTTTTTTTGCACATTGTTCTGAACACAACCTAACAGGTTTGTGTAACAACTTAATTCAATAGAATTAGTTGCATAAACCTGAATGGATCTTTGATCAGGTTTTCAGAGTACAACAATTATGTATAAAGTATTTAAGTATGAGAAGTCTCAAAAGAATAACTGAAAAAAAAAATAAGAATAAGAAAATAAAGTATTCCATTGACATGAATAGAAGCAAAATTTCATCTCCAAATTCTACCATACTCATAATATGTCAGCCTTTTAGACTGAAGCTTCAACTCTCATTCATGTCCAAAGGCTTTCTGCTAGCCATTGTTTCTTTCAAGAACACATGGAATCTCTCACTTTTTATTCTCATAAACTCATTGATTACTGGGCTCTGTTTCAGAACTCTGCCTCCTCCTTTTTGTACTCACTTTCATAAAGACTCAACATCTACTTTTTGCAACAATAATCACAGTTTTCTATTGGATACATAAACCATGGTTCTTTCCATGTATAAATTAGAAAACATGAATAGTAAAACAAAGGCAAAATATTAAGGAAAAAAATCCAAGCCATTTTTAAATGAGATGTTACAAATATTCCTATTTATTTTCTTGCCTTACTCCAGTACCATTATCTGAATATTGGCAAAGAGCAAATTTGTGCTCCTTTGAGCAGTGCTTTCTTTAATGCTGTATACAGTTACCAATCCTCTATTAAATGTGGCAGTACCGAGGTCATTTGAATCTTAATCCATACCGCTCTCTGGGAATAAAACAGAAGGTAACTGACTATGGTGGCAACTCAGGGAAGATATTTATGAGGAAAATCAGCATTTTTTCAGATTCATCATCTAAATAGCAATGGAAATATATGGCACATTAAAATATATTACAACAGTCAAGAGTTTTATTCTAAGCATTTTACACTTCAAGAATTTCCCTGGATGCTCAGAACATAAAAACTATGTTCAGAATTTCAAGGTCAAGCTTAGGCACAAAAAGTTGAGATGAGCACTATACACGATCTGTTGGACAAATTCTGCCCAGCCCTGTGTTGGTAACTCAAGAGAGATAACAAAAAACTGTTATCACCTTGATAAAAAGTCACATACTATTCCCGGTGAAACCTGCTATGGATTTCACCTTCCAAATACAAACCAGGTAACTACATGTCCCTCTTTTTATATTAGCCAGCAAAATGTGCCAAATACAGTGGTAGCAGGTGTAGTAATATGCTAAGATGACGAAGACCTGGTTAAAGAGCAAATGTGATCTCCAAACACTGAATAAGTATCTATAATCTAATTATTGACTGAGTCAAGGTGCCTGTGAAAAGGATATATGCTGCACCAGGCAGCAAAGGCAGAGCATCACGTGTGCCTTACGATTGTTTCAACTTCACGTTATGTTTTACGGACAGAAAGGTCAGTCACTCACTTGGCTTCGTCCTGAAATCAATGGAGCAATCCTGATTGACGCCAGCTGAGGATCCTGCTAATGAAGACAAGGAAGTTTTCTGATTTACTTTTACCTGGGGAGCTGCCCTAAGAACTAGTCTTTTACAATTTAATGACAATGGATGTGCATATTCTTTTACTTGTATATAACATTAAACCAATGGCATCAATCTCCCAGTTGGCCACTCAGACTCTGCTGGAGGACACTGTAACAATGCAGCACGTTTCAGACTGCGGGGCTGGACACAGCATTACGTTGCAGTTGCTGCTATTAAAATATTATGCCTGAAACTAACGCATTACACCTTTCAGACTAAGGTTCTCTAAATCAGACTGAATTTATCCAGGGGTATTTTTAGGCAAAAATACATCCTCAAAAGCAATGTAATGATCAGCACTTTTCCCCCAGATGCTTTAATATGGAATAAAACCTATGCAGTAATTAATATTTATGAAGTGAATGAGTTCCTGTTAAACCTTAAATCATAAATATATGGGATTTGAGCTATAAAAATGCAAATTTAAATCAATATAATATCATGGTATTTACATACATATTAATTGTGAACTTTGGTTATTAAATATTGTTTTAGTAAACTCAAAATTAATAATAACACAGGTCTACAAAGATATGTATTGATAAATATGATTTCTAGATTAACTGTATACAACAGAGGAAGTTTCGGTTTAGTACATTAGGGCATCTTTGACACTTGGTCAGCAGAAACTTGATCTTATGTCCTTCAGCTGCCAACACTACCTTGTTTCCACTCTCACATGAGTGCTTTCCCCCGTTGGAATTCAGAGAAAGCATTATGCATAGAAGGAAGCTCTTTGCAAGATGAACTGATACGTGATTCAACCTGTGTTCTAGGAAGAGAGAATTTTTCCAGTTATTAAAAATGAAAACATACACACGCTGTTCCTGGAACATTTGTTTAGTATAAATCAAGCAGTTGAAGAGCAGTAAATAATACTTTTTTATGCAGAGCTTTTTATCATCAGATCTTGAATAGCTTTCTAAAAATTGCTGTTCATCATATAAGCCACTAACAAAAAATTAAAGGATTACAAATCTTCATATGGTGACTGCTGCTAAAATATTTCAGCATCAGAAAGAAGCTATGTTATTTAGCAACAACAGACATTTATTTAAGAGCTCCAATATGAATTCAGTTGGCTAACTTCAGGCACACAAACCTGAAAGTGTTTGCTTTCATGAGGGCATAAAATGATTCAAAAGAAATGAGAAGTAATTTAAGCTAAATATAGTAATGTACCCTCAAACCATTATGAATGTTTTATTACCATTTGTTACTTTCTCCCCCTTTTCAGATGGCATGGTGCAGAGCACCCTGCATAATGCCATCAAAGTCTTTGTTGAAACACAAGTGGAATGCTACAAGGTGTACCACAACCAAATGACTCCATGTAGGGATGTATTTGTTTCCTTGATAAAGTACCAAAGAACATGAGAATAAATCTTTTTTTTTTGTTTTTGTTTCCCTTGACTACTTAAGAAACTGCCCTAAATCTGTTCAAGGTAGAAGGACAAGAATGGGAGACAACAAACATACTTTCCCTTTTCTCTTCAAGCAGAGGCCACTGGTGGAAGTGCTGGACTGCAGTTTTAGGGAACATTGTCCTCTGTTGCATCTAGAGTTTGACTAAGCACAACTACAGCGAAGAGAATTAGAAACAGTAGTAGTGCATGCTAAGCTGCTGAGAAACAAGAAATATAGGCTAGAAGGTACCATGTTCTATATAATGAATCCCAACAGTTCTTCTAAGATTAGCCGCAAAGACTCCAGGCCTGGTACTCCACAGAACACCAATTATTTTTACACACACCAATAACTTGTCACTGCGCCATCACATTTTGTTCATGAATACTGAAGGCATTCTACTAGAGGATATTATCTAATCATCTAAACTGCTTAATATTAATTTTTCTCTTTCTTTCTACTCAAAAGATAAGCTTGTATGACTCCACATTTCTCCCACCTTTTAAGGATCAAAAAAAACAGCCGCTTGATGAAGTTGCAGGTAGAGTGGAATTTTAAATTGAACAAAGAACAGAACAGCAAGCTACAAGTAAATAATTTAGCTCTGGGCCTGAGGCATTACCTTTTATTCAAAGAGGCATAATTGATAAAGAATGCTAGCAGAGTCATTTACAAAATGTTAACTATGCAATAGCAGAACATCCGGTTATAAAGCAAGATAATTATTTTACATACCAGAACCTCAAAAGTAAATAGATGAATGCACAGAATCTTAAACGATGTTAGCAGATTAATGGGCAGATGAAGGAAATTAGAGGCAATGTAATTCCTCAGAATGTTTAGACTAAAAAAAAAAAAAAAAGGTAATGCTCCAGCTTATTAAAAATGTATCTATATTTGGTTTTATTTTTTGCATTAACTCAAAAATTTTCTGCTGCACTAGAGAACCTCACTAGGATTCTGTTTAATATTTTCATTAGTGTTCTAGATCATGGGGCAGAGTGCACCCTCAGCAAGTCTGCAGTCTGCAGAAGACATAGAAGCGAGAGGAATGTCTAGTACAACAGAGGTTTGTGCTGCCATCCAGAGCAACCTCAAGGGGCTAATGAAACAGGCTGACAGGAACCATATGCAGTTTAACAAAGAGAAGCACAAAGTCCTGCACCTGAGGAGGAATGAAAACTTGGCACCACTATGGGGCCACCCTGCTGGAAAGTAGATTGGCAGAAAAGGACCTTGGGGTTCTGGTGGATGTCAAGTTGAAAATGAGCCAGCAGTGTGCCCTTGCAGCAAAGAAGACTAATGGCATCCTGGGCTGCACAGTATTGCCAGCAGGCTGGGGGAGGTGATCCTTCCCCTCTACTTGGCACTGGTAAAGCCACCGTTAGAGCGATGTGTCCAGCTGTCTCTTTACTGGGCTACTGGGGAAGGGTCAAAAAAGTTATTAAGGTGCTGGAGCTCCTCTGTTGTGAAGAAAGGCTGAGAGAGCTGGGACTGTTTAGTCCAGAGAAGAGAAGGCTCTAGGGTATCTCATCAATGTGAACAAATACCTGAAAGAAGGATGCCAAGAGGTTGGAGCCAGGCTCTTTTCAGTGGTGCCCAGTGAAAAGACCAGAGGAAATGGACAAAAGTGGAACACAGAAGGTTTCCTCTGAACATCAGGAAACACTTTTTTCTGTGAGAGTGACCAAGCGCTAGTACAGGTTGCCCAAAGTGGTTGTGGAGTTTACCTCCCTGAAGGTATACAAAAGCCATTTGCATATTCTCCTGGGCAACCAGCTTTAGGTGGTCCTGCTTGAGCAGGGGAATAAGACAAGGTCTCTTCCAACCTCAACCATTATGTGATTCAGTGATATAGACCCCATTTCTCCTCTATATAGGAAAGCAGCTGTATTCCAAGCATGTATTTGAGTAATAGAAAATACAGCTTTCAGTGGAGGCTACATCCCTCAACTGCACCTTCCTCTGATTCTGCAGTTATAGAAGACAGTGTGGTGGTTTTGACCACAGTATTTTTTCGGTTGTCTTCTTTAAACTAGTAATGTATGTAATTAATAAATATCTTCTGTCTCCCTTCCCGCTCTATCCCAGCTGGAAACCTTGGCAACCTGTTTCTTCCACTGGAAATGCTCTTGGACACCTTCTCAAAGTAACTAAACAAGCATCAGGTCTGTAAAATATTATTTAGAGACAAAAGTTTTCTTTGCAATACTTGTAGCTCTACACCACTGTGCACTTGTCCGTACTTTCGAAAAAAGAGCTCCGCAGATCCGAGATACATCAACTGCATGGCTGACCAGGAATTAATTTGGACTCATTTCCTGGACTAGGCAGAGGAAAAAAGACAAGCAGGACTAATGTACAGAAGTATGATTAATCACAGTTAATAAAATATTTATTTATTTATTTGTTTGTTTATGTTAATGTGTTTTATAGCTCTCACTTAAAGATAATATGTGAATTAGCATTTTGAGTTTTGTTTCCTTTTTTTTTGTTCAGACATTTTATGCCTATTTATTCCCTCACAGTGGTATTTCCATAATGTAAGCCCCTATTTTCAGCCTGCTAAATGCTAGTGAAGAGCTCTCGTGTAGTTGTTTTATGATGAAGAAACCAGAAATAAAATTAAAACACGCTCCAATATTGTCTTATGAGAATATGCTCTGTTGAATTGTTGAGGATGATGAAAAGCAGCAGGGCTTGGCATAGAAGTAACTGTGGAGGAGGTCAGTCCATGACTCTAATATCTATTCTTGACATCAAAAATACGCCGCGGAAGCAGAGAGAGTGTGAAGGGGGAAACAGGAGCTCTATTTCACTACCCAAATCTAATAAGGATGCATCTATCATGGGCATAATTCAGGGCTTCTCACTAACAGCACCAAGGAACTTGGGGGCCATCTGTCAGCACTAGTTAACAGCTCTCCAGGGTAGTCTCTCACATAGCAGAGAGTCTGGCCAACTGGCCTTTATTTTTTTCCTAAAGTAATCTCATCAAAATATTTTAATTGTTCTCTACAAAACCACTGCTGGTCTGTCACTGAGACTGGCCAATCTAGTTAAACCTCAAACTTAAATAGAAAAATGGAAAACTTGATTTGCAACAATAGCCGTCATGTAAGTTTAGAACTAGCTAAGTGGAAATTCATGACCAAAGCACCCACACATGGCTTTTCCATCCCCTCATTACTCTCTCCCCATAGGAAAGACCACTAAAATAGACACAGATCCTACCCAGCCTGTCCACAAAGACAAAACATGCTATGATATGATGGATCAGCTCAGCAATAAGCTTAAAGAGAGACCAGTAACTCCCAAGTCTACCATTTGGATACAGCAGCATAGGAGTCTCAGCTGTATCTTCTACAACAGTAAGAGGCTAAGAGAACTGCATTTTCACAGTAGGACAATTTCATTTCAAGTACAGCATCCTTGACAGTGGTCTTCAGAGTGCCTGCTAATGAAATACTGGCCTGGAGTACTATTGTACACTTTAAATATTTTACCATAGACTGAACTGCAAACAATGGGCATGCTCAGGTGTACACACACTTCTCTATCGGTGAATGAATGTACCACCCCCATCTCAGCTTTAAGGCAATATAAAGTCATCCTGCATGGGACTGATCCCAGCTATCAAAGATGAATGAGGCCCGTCACATTATAGCTAAATTCAAGAACCCTGCACCAAGTTTAAATAACTGGGGTTGGCACTGAGGAGGTACACAGATGGGAGGAATCCTCCCCCACCATCTGGAAGATTTGCTACACCTGTAACAGCAGCTGCTTTGATACATACAAAAATACACATATCCTCCCCTTCAGAACAAAGAAAATAAAGGCCTCTGCAGTGGCAAAACTTCCACGTATATATATTGTTGGTATGTATTCCCTTCATGACACTCTGATCCCGTGCAGTAACATTAATCCCTGCCCCACTTCTGTAACTAAGCTTTTTGAAAATGGAGCTGCTTAGTGAGTGGAGAATTAGCCTAGAGAGGATGGAGAAGTACAAATGACCTCTGCACAGAATAAAGCTTGGCAGATAAGGAAAACACACATTCATGCATATTGCAGGTATTTTCTTAAACTTAGAAAAAGTTATTTCATGCATCCAAACTGATTTGATTTTAAAACATTAAAAAAATTATCTTAAACATTTTGGTTTAATACCGACAAAAAAATCAATATGATACAAAATATGCATTATGAAATACATAAACACACACATACACAGGAATATATTGAAGTTGAGATAGTTTCTAATATAGAAAGTCAAAACAAAGCATAACCAAAATACTCTGATTTGAATCACTTTGCATTTTTCAGGTGACAGATTAATAAATTGATACTCATACATCCTCACTGTCAAAATCAGATTTTTCAAACAAAAACTCCATCATCAGCAAGTTTCAGTCAAGCCCTGTATGGAGTATCACGCTAGATTAAATCCTGTGACAGCAACAACTCCAACCAATTTAAAAAAAAAAAAAAAAAATCAAAGAAGTAACTTTCAGCAAAAATTACTATGAGGAAAGTTAGAGCAAACAGTCAAAAAACCTGCAAAGTTACTGCTCTGCAGCTGAGCCAGGATAACTACCCTGGCCCTGCTACTTCATATCTTAAAGCAAAGCAAACACAAAAGCTTTTGAACTACTTGGAAAGAAAATCAGTTGCTTTTCATTGTATGACCATGTGCTAAGAACAGAGCACTTTTGTGCAATTTGGGAATTCAGTGCTAGCAAACGACTGGCACCGAGTTAGAATGACATAGAAACCAATAGAAATTACAGACAGAGAGCTCGTGAAAGTAGCGCATAGACAACAAAATGCATACCAGTTATTCTTGCTCATATCCCTAGACACAGCTGTTCATCACTAGGGATTACTAAGCTTTGACAGCATTAGACAGAGATTGACAGCTGTCTGCCTTATAACTAAAAGCAGAAAGCCAGCATGTGTTTTGCTAGCTTCCAGCTGAGAGGAGTAAACAAACAAGCCAAAGGCGTGTACAGTCATTACTGTATAGATTATGATTGACTGAAACTGTGTGAAACTTCTGCAGAGAAAGACCCAAACGAGCCTGTATTTCCTTCACGATGCCTAGTTTAATTTTAAACTGGAAATACAGATGAAGTTAACTAAAACATTCATAAAACTAAGCTAAATTGGAGAACAAGATGAATTATTGCTTCAAGTTTGAACTGTGGATAGGCTTGTCAGGGCTGCATAGATTTTCAGATCAAACAAATCCAAATTTACCTTTGCAGTTTTACATTGATTTTCTTTTTCCTGTTTGCTTTCCCCGAGTTTTACAAGGAATCTGAATAAAGACCAGACAAGAGGAGGAGTTTATAAATCTGTATCAATACCTTCATAACTCCATTGAAAAAACACTGGTAGTTTTGGCAATACTAAGAGTAACCTGCCATCCCACGCACAAGGGACTCAGTCAGTTACACCCTCCTTTTCAGAACAATACTGCCCAGAGACTGGCCTACAATGAAGTAAATTTTTTGGGGAAAAAATCGGTCAATGTGTATTTAAGTATTACTCTAAAACTCATTTGAGGTGGAGCTTAATGGGGCTCGTTTCCTCTCATTTGCTATTCCAAGTGAAAGGGATATCTTTCCTCATCTAAAAGCTTTTCTCCCACCTTGTCTCTCACAATTACAAAGAAGCCTCTGCAGATCAGTCAATTCAGGGTTTATGATAGTGAATATTTCTCACCTTCCACAACTTTCAATACATTTAGTCTGTTCCCTGCAGGACATTCTGAATACCTTTTGAAGGGAGAAGAGCGATTTCTTTGCATTTGGTTTATTTTGAGACTAACATTAATTCTAATTAGTCTTGGTTTTATATTTAGTTTTGGCATAATTGTGATATCTCCTAACAACTAATATATTCTGTAGGTGTCGCCTTGTCTCCAGTGTGTGATTATCACAGATACAACCACGACCACAGATACAAGTATGAATTTTTTTAAAACCAACAAGTCTTTGCACTCGAGCATAAATTGCAATTGAAAAAATCTTGATCAAGAATCACACCTTCAGACACCTGCCCATTTACCAACATATGTTGAGAGTTTAAGACTGTGGAAGATATCGCAGCCTTTAATAAGTCTATGATACACTGGAGCCACTCGTCTTCATAACAATCTGGGAACCATCCAGCTGAAACACGGTACTCGGTATTGTTACTGAGGTGGTTAAAAAGATCATCAAAGTGTAATATATATAACAGATAGATCAATAAACATTCACCACCAGCAACGCGGCTAATGCTTTTTCCTGGCTGATGTGACCGGTGCTGCTACTGGAGTTCAAGCTGGCAGACGCTCACCATTCCATTACAATTCTTGAATTACAACAAATAATAGAAGGAGAGACAATGGATACAAAGCTGCAACACAGTAGATTTCCAATGGTGGGAAAAAGATTTCACCATGAGAGCTCTCAAACATTGGGGAAAATTGCCCAAGGAAGTTGTGGAATCTCCACCCTTGGAGATGCTTAAAACTCAACTACACAAGGTCCTAAACTGAGCTGCACTGGCCCTGCTTCGAGCAGGGATTCAGATGAATGTCCTCCAGAGGTCCTATCCAGACTGAATTATTGTCTATCTCTACAAAAGCATTCTGTGAAATTTCTTGTGCTGAAAGAAACAGCAGAAAAAAAAAAAAAAAAAAAAGAGGAAGTCCATAACTCTTGCTATTTATTAATTTCTATTTTTTTTAGTGATTTTTTTCATTAATTCCTCCCAAAAAAAGAATTGGGGAACATGTAGAAACATATCACCTATTACACTGAAATAAGACTCCTCTTCAGCAGGTGCTACCACAATTCACAGTCTATTAAGTAACTTTTGCTCTTAAAATTTCACTCCTGTCTCAAGTCCTGAGCATTGTCTCTTAGTAAAGATCTGACACATCTGAGAAAGCAGATTAGAACCCAGTGGGGTGAAATCCTACAGGATGTCTTTCCTGATCCTTAGTTTTGAATGGATATTGAACCATTGAGTCCAGGTTAAATAGCATGGAAATATGCTATGGTAAATGCCTAGGGGAACTGAAGGCTTTTTTTGACAAGAAGTCATACCTGCCAACCAGCAGATCCATTTACTGATCCAGCCATCACAGTACTTGAAGGAAGTTAGCAGATTTATCCTCAGTTCTGATTAAAACACTGAGTGAATCCAGGTACCCTATCAATCCCTCTGGCTGTTGTAACTTACTTAAATACAAACTTGATCACAAAAAGAAGTGTTTTCATTTGTATGGAAATCCTGGTTCAAAATATGTGTTGGGAAAAAATGTTATCTAAGCTCAAACCAATGGTTTTATTTTCATTGATTTATACATATAATTTTATTGATTCTTATAATATTTATTCATTTCATTTCAACATGCCAACTGCAATCTGCACTAACTGCAACTCACTTGACATTTTTCAAATACAACTTTTTCACTTTTGTAATGCTTGCCTTCATTAGTTACATGTGCAATTACAGAATATAAGATATTTTAGTAGAGTTTATACCCCAAATCACTTGAATGACATTATCCATGAATTCTTGCAAAATTGCAATTTTGTTTGGTGACTGAACATGAGGTAAAGTGCATTTATTTATTACTACATAAATTCTTCTTCGGTTTCTAATATAGTAACATTTATTACAGTCTGTGCTTTTTGTGGAGATGCCTGTGACACAAGAAACCATTCATTCTCTCCTGTACAAAGAGGAGTCTGACAATGATCTGCATTAAGAAGAAAATACAGCTGTTCTATTTTAAGAAAAAATATTTTTCTTTCAAAGTCACTATATTAAATAATGCAGTGTTTGTGACTATAACTCTTTACTTATGCACTGTTTTCTTTTGGACATCATTGAGTTTCTTGGCAATTACAATCTGTTGCACATCCATTTACACTACAATGATGGCACAGGTAATTTATAAAAATCAAATCTAAAATGCTATGGATAGTATTTGAGGCAGAAATGAATCATGTTTTACACAGTTGAGGAATTTGCTATGATTAATTAATTAAAGATTTGCAGTTGGACCTTTCTTGCTTTCCTAACTTAAGGAGTAAAGAACAAGTTGAATATGAAGGTTCAAAGACAGCGATTTTCCAGGAAAGATCTGGCAACAGTTTTGGGAAACAGGTGTAAGGTATCTCAGTCTCTCAGAGAAGATTACAGAACATAACATTCTGAAGAGAAACAAAAAAAAAAAAAAAAAAAAAAAAAAAA
>VZTM01002617.1:52736-94912 GCA_013400555.1 Jacana jacana | reverse complement strand
TGGTATTGCTGAATTAGGAAAACCTGCTGAGCACTGTGTCCTTTTATTCCTCCATTTGAGTCAACAGGAATTTCATCCCTCGGCCTAGCAATAGTAGAGTTAGGGCAACAATGGGCAAGATTTTGGCAATCCTATCTCTGAGAACAGGTTTCAGGGGAGCCTTTGGAAAGGGTATGAATATAGTGTCAACATGGGTCTTGAGTCTGATGTCACCAGTATTAGATTAAACACTTCAACAGATACCAGTTCAACAAAAATAGGCATTGCAGGGGAATTTCTTCAGATTATTGCATAAAGGCCATTTCTCAGTGATAAATTGCCTCAACTGAAGATTACTGGCAGGTTTTGAGAGACATTCATTCTGCTGTGTTGGAAGCTGCCAATAAAGCACTCATCAAATCTGCCTATACAGAACCACAAGACAAAGCAGAGTATGGTGCTCTGCTTATGTAGCCAGTCTGACAATATGGAGATCTGGAAGAGTATCAGTAAACTCATAATTTTATTTCAGAAACATCTTTGGTTTGCATTGTTTAAATAACTGCATTTAACCATTTAACATCATCACACCCTGCATACATTTTAATCAGTATTTCTTTAAACATTGCGAAAAGAGGTTTGGCCTGAATTTTTAAGTGTACACACTGGCATTAGCAGCTGATAGGCAAAACTAAATAATTCATGCTTTTGTGAGTTTCTCAAAAAAAGTAGTTACTGAAGTTAATAATTCATTAATTACCTTGTATGTCAGAGGTGGGGTTTTTGTCCTAGCCATGAAGCAGGATTACTAGAGAAAATAATTAAGTCAGGTGTTAAAACTTACATCACTGTCAGTGACTTGCAAAACATCTGAATGTATAGGTTGATAAATGAAGGAAGAAAAAAGAAGAGGAAAGATGGAAACAACAGTCAAAATGACATGGTGCTAATGAGCACTGAACATTGCTAGAGGATGCCAGTTACCTTGCCATCTGCTGAATACAGACAAAAGAACAGACAAGGTTAAAGGGAACAGAAGCCTTCGAAAATTAATGGATCAACTCGACACTCATCTGAATTTTTTAATGCAGGAAATACTTTGTTAAGATTCTGTGGAGACCCTAGATGCCAAACATCATTTTAACTCTCAAGGACCACGTTTCAGGTAAATACCAAAAGAGGATACAAGAGGCGTGTGTTATTTTGCAGCCTTTTGTGATGGATGAATAAAGAAGTGCAGAGTGACTATGATGCCAAAACACCCCCCAACCATTATTGCTAAACTCTAGTTTTTGAAAAGACTCCAGAATAACTAGGTCTTAAGGACAGAATTAGGAGGATAAAAGGAAAAAAAAATATCTAAATAAATTTCTTTTTACACAGTATAATTATAAACATTTTCTTATATTTTCACATTTACTTGGTAGGGTTTTGTAAAGCTCACAGCTTACAGGTACCTCAAAAGACAAAATAATTTGAGTTTTACTGGGTTTTAGTTGTTTATAACAGAGATGGCTGAAAGCATTTTAATACAGTTTTGGCTTGTTTTACACTGGAAATTTACATCAACTCAACCTCAGTTTTCTAAAAAAGTATCTGGCAGAGTAGTCCAACCGTAAGAAAAAATAAGAAAATAAGAGTTTATTTGAAAGTATGTGTTAAATATTCAGCAAGAAAAACAAAAGTAAGGAGCAGCACAGTTAGAAAGCAGGTGAGTAGTCTTGCAGATTACAAATTCCAGGTTGTTTTTCAGCAATATTCCTGTAATTTTTTAATGCAAGCACTTTAAAAATTCCTTCTCTCATTCCTCATACTGCAGAAAAGATTTCTAATACAAAATAGACTTTGAAATCCATAATACTCATATCTTCAACCAAAACGAAAAATGGCAACAGGTTTATTTCTTTGTCAAGAGTGTTTAGTTGACTGCACAACAAAATAAGCCCGTTGCCATATTTTTCAATTAAATTCACAAGTCAGCAAGAAGGCTTTACTTTGAGCAAATTGCTATGCATGACTGGGTGGCAAATTATACTGATGAATTGACCAGAAGTTACAAGTATCATGCCAAAATGCTAGCCATTATACCAAGAAACATTCTTGTTAATAATCTAAGGGCCTCTAACTCAAATTTAACTCTAGAAAGCTAGCCTTGGCGTATTCCAAGCAGAAATATGAAAATACCGTTGCATTATTATTATTATTATTAACACTTTTCTGACACAACATAGTACATATATGGCTGAAGGTTCCTAGCTGTACGAGACCAGGCTCTTCAAAAAGCCATTTGGTGCGAGCAGCACTCAAACTTCTTGATCTGTGTGTTACTGTAGTAGCATTGAACAGGGCCAAACCTCTGTCTCCCCATTAGTATCTCTGCCTTCCTCATGATGCCTTTTGGGGTTCTCTTTATGCCTGCCAGACGCATCTTCTCATATCCTGTTTGGCACCTTGCCTCAGCTATTTACATTGGAAAAACAAGGAGACAGCTGGCTGGTGGATTCAGAGAACCTCCTGCACTAGTTAGGGAAAATAATTGTTCTTCTCTACAAAGCCCATTTTTCTTTTTTAATACCAGACTATAGAATTCACAATGACCTTGCCTTCTGGAGACAAACATTATTTCAGAAACGACCACTACTAGAGAATAGCCTGAATATGTACAGAAGAGTGCCTGTGGATTTCTGACAGGACACAAGAATCCCTATCTCACTAAGGTCTCAAATAAATGTAAGTTTTATACCGTGATGGATTATTTCCTATGATTGCCTCTAGTTAGTAGTGTTCAATGTGCCACCTCACTAGTCCTTGCTTTTATGTTATGCTTGATGGATATTTTATCAGGGCCATACTGGTGTCTCCTTGTTAGATTCTCAGCTGCCTTCTCTCAGATGAGCCTTGGCACACTGCAAGGGAACGAGGCTGCTCTCTTTCATCATTTTGTCTAAGGGGTAAAAGAAGCTGTATCGGAATTTATTTCTGTTGCGCTAACTTAGGAATATTTTTCTCACCCTTGTGCTATATAAGGAAGGCAAAAAATAATGGTGTCAATTCAGACAAGCAACAATCACAAATAGGCTGATTGCCAACACATAGGGAGGTAGTAGCAAACAGATACATTCCCACGCTGAAGTGATTCATCTTTTACCTTGGCCCTTAAGTGGCCTCTCACAAACTGTTTTTTTGCAGCCTCTCTGTTTTACAAGCTGTGGTTTCCAAACTACACACTCCGTCCTCCATGTGAGGTGAGCTTGCTGAAAGCAGCCCATGCTGGTGAAATGCAAGATGGAAGAGGAACATACAAAGTTCCTCTGAGTGAAAGAGAAGGTAAAAAAAGGAAGTAGGTAAAGCAACTGATGCAGAGAAAGGAAGATATCAGGGAGAAAACTATATACGGGAGAGTAGAAGGAAACTAAAAAGAAGGTAAAAACAGATTTCTACTGCAAGAGCAATGTCTTATTCAATTAATATAGGAACAAGAGTGTCTCTGCTCACTGTACTACAATTGAACATAATCATTTTGATTCTATTTCTTAGAAACAGTAACACAACATTTTTTCCTATGACTCAAGGTGCCCGTATTCACAGCTATGCTTCAGAACTTATACAGGCACTGTCATGTTACCTTTTACAGAGGTGATTCCACTTTGTCTATGCTGAATCAGCATGTCCCCAAAACATGCTTCATCCAAAACCTTATAAAACTAATCTCTGCTAGGAAAACAAGCAAACAGGATGTCTCAGAATCAGTATCATCCTTTCACTGGTCTCTTAACACATGGCATCCAGGTCATAGAAAACTTATGTTAATGTTGCCAGTCCAGATTCTTCAAGAGCATACATGGCAATAGCATCCTCATTATCAGACACCAGCTTGTCTGTGCCACACATCTGGGAGGCTTATAATTGTCCACATTTTGATGAACTTTTATAGTTACTATAAAAGGCACATCTCTGGTGCATGGTCAGTTTTCCCTGCTGAATGCCAAGCACCTCCTCTGTTAAAGTATCAAAGTGCCATAACTTGTAAGTGAAATATTTACATATTTATTATTTTTCTTTAACAAGCATAAAGCAATGCACTTTCCTCAAACCTTGTTACAGAAAATGATTGAATCATGTTATCTGAAATTTGCACACAGCAAACACACACACACAAACAGCCTGAGGCAGACACTCAGCCTGAAATATTTCATTGCTGATTTAGGTTTGGCAAAGTTATAAGCAACTGAAAATGCATTTCCATCATGGAAAGCATCAGCCTTCCTTAACTGTAGGCATCTCTACTATCAGTCTAGTATATTTGTAAAAATTTTCTGAATGAACACTGTGGCTGGCTCCCTCAGTGTTCGCTTATCTACTCAGGCACTTTTGATATCTATAGACACAAGCCTTGGCTTACACTTTCAGGACTGTATCTGTGGTTTGCCTATATGAAAGCTTAATTGACAATGTTGGCTCTAAGTATTGCCAATAGACTGTCCCACCATAGTGCAGTGACCTCTTTGCTGAGACAAGAGTTTCAGCATGTAGAACAGGACTTCTCAAAAAGAAACATTTTTGTCATGGTATGTTTTAGCTGGCCCAGCTGCAACATCATTTTAGGGAAAAAGGGAATGTTACCAGACTAAAAAAATGTTGCATAATTAAAGTTTCAAAATATTTCAAAATATGAAATATCTGATGAGAGCATCCCTACCACCTCCAAGTGAAGCACCTGGTTGAAGGGGCAGGGGGTAGGGCAGCTGGAGTTTGCTCCTCACTCCTAGAGGCACCATGTGCCATGAGTCCATGCCATTCTCTGGACTGTGGCACACACCTTCGTAACTCTGGGCAGAGACCTACCATTAGCCTAGGCAGCATGAGATGCTCACAGCACTGAGGCTGCTTTGTTACTCCTTTTTTCCCCTTGCTTATGATAATGACATTATGAATTCCAGACAGCCCTACGCTCTCACAATTACATGCCTGCAAGAATTAAAAAGCAGAGAAAACTAAGAGCAGAAACAGCGTGTTGGGTTTTTTTCCCCCCAGTCCAGTAGTCTAATTTATATGCAGAACACCAGCAACAAGCCTACATTATGCAAAATAATAGCATAGATTTAATTCAAAGTTTGGAGGATCTGTAGGTCTTGTGTACACACATTTCCTCTCGTATATTTCAGTCAGCTCTAAACAGGAATGATTTCTTTATTAGTAGTATTATTAGTATTGTTTGAAATATCTTTTTTTTTGTCTTTTACCTGTATTGTAAAACATTGCTAATACACAGTGCAGTAGGATTCATCTATATTGAGCTTTTTTAAGGAACCCACAATATTCAAGGAAACAGAGCTCTCAAGTGGTGCAGGAGGAGATAAGATTGCTTGGCAGTGTCTTTACATGGTTACTTCAGGAAAGTACTATCCTACCCCTAGAGAAAACACCAGGTGCTGCTTCCAATATATTGAAAATAGGCAACACTGTGACTTTCACCTACTTTTTGAATCATGCACCATCTTTGTGCTACACCTTGAAGGGCACCTTTCATAAAGCTACCACTCTGGCCCAATGCACTGTCAAGTATCCATTTTTTACATGCTCTCTTCCCCAAATACATTTGCCACAAAAAGGACAGTACAGCCTGCTACAGCCATGCTTCTGTCATGGTTACAAGTTCACACAGCCCTTACTCTTGCTCTGGAAGAGAAAAAACATATAATCCAGGAGAAAGGTTTGGCAATCTACAGGGAACTCGAGCAACTGTAATACCTACCTACTGTCCCAATAATACAGATTGATAAAGAATATGGGAAAAAGAAAAGGGAAGATATCCTTAAAACATTCTAGATTCAAGAACAGGAGAAGACTTTACCTAGCTGATTGCTTTTAGTATTTCAGAGTCTCAGATGCTCTAGTGGTGATGGAGATTGGTATGTTAGATCCATACACTAAGAATAAACAGATATTAATACACTTCAGTCTATTTACAGTGTTATAACACCTCTGCTTGTGCAATTTTTCTGATATCTTGCCTAAGAGTGTCAAGCTCTGTATTGGCACTGACCTATGTCATTTCTCTGTCTTCCATTTTTGAGTAATGGGCACATTCTGTACCTGGAAGACTTTTATTTTAATAATGGATAATTATTAACAAGGAGCTTATCCCTGACATGAAATAAAGTTAATATTTTCCCACATTCAGAAGATAAAAATACTTCACTTGGAATTTAACAGCTAGCAAATTGTTTGATAAAAATACAGCTCTGCAGCAATTTTCATTTTCTGCATACTAATTACTGAGGAAAAAATTCTGGCCTTGCTGAAACATAAACCAAAACTCCCACTGAATTCAATGGGACCAGGATTTGGTCCACACAATTTTATAGTCACGATTTACAAACATATGATCACGTATGGAACATTCAGGTCTTGCACCTTAACAAAAAGAACATGTATATCTAGTTGGTATAGACCTAATTTCTGAACTTGATCTCTTTCTACAATAAGATAACCCAACTGTTGGATGGGGGGAAGACAGTGGATATAATATATCTGGACCTTAGAAAAGCATTTGACACTGTCCCCCACGGAATTGTCATGGAAAAACTGGCTGCTCATGGGCTGGATGAGTGTACAATCTGCTGGATCAAGCACTGGCTGGAAGGACGATCCCAAAGGGTGGTGCTCAATGGAGTTAAATCCAGCTGGCAGCCGGTCACGAGTGATGTTCCTCAGGGCTCAGTACTAGGGCCTTTCCTTTTTAATATCTTCATTGATGATGTCGATAGGGATATAGAAAACACTATTAGTAAGTTTGCAGATGACACCAAGTTGGGTGGGAGTGTTGATCTGTTTGAGGGCAGGGATGCTCTACAGAGGGACTTGGATAGACTGGATAGATGGGCAAAAATTAACGGCATGGCCTTCAACGAGGCCAAGTGCCAGGTCCTGCACTTGGGCCACAACAACCCCATGCATCACTACAGGCTTGGGGAAGTGTGGCTGGAGAGTTGTCTGGCAGAAAAGGACCTGGGGGTGCTGGTCAACGGGAGCTGAACATGAGCCAGCAGTGTGCACAGGTGGCCAAGAAGGCCAATGGCATCCTGGCTTGCATAAAAAATAGTGTGACCAGCAGAAGTAGGGAGGTGATTGTCCCCCTGTACTCAGCACTGGTGAGGCCGCACCTTGAGTCTTATGTCCAGTTCTGGGCACCTCAGCACAAGAGAGATCTCAAGGTGCTGGAGCGAGTGCAGAGGAGGGCAATGAAAATGGTAAAGGGCCTGCAGCATAAATCTTATGAGGAACGATTGAGGGAGCTGGGACTGTTTAGTTTGTGGAAGAGGAGGCTGAGGGGAGACCTCATCACTCTCTACAACTGCTTGAAAGGGCATTGTAGAGAGGTTAGTGCTGGTCTCCTCTCATGGGCAATTAGCGATAGAACGAGAGGAAATGGCTGCAAGCTGCAGCAGCGTAGGTTTAGGCTTGACATTAGGAAAAAATTTTTCACAGGCAGAGTGGTCAGTCAGTGGAATCAGCTGCCCAGGGAGGTGGTGGAGTCACCATCCCTGACTGTGTTTCAGAGTAGATTGGATGTGGTGTTGAGGGATCTGGTGTAGGGGAGAACTTGTAGAGTAGGGCTGATGGTTGGACTTGATGATCCCAAGGGTCTCTTCCAACCTATAGGATTCTGTGATTCTATGATTCTAATTTCCCAGAAGGCAAAACAAATCGAACCTACATGCAATGACAAAATAAGTAGAAAACCAGGAAAGAGAGAATGGGAAAAGCACATGTTCTGTAGCAACACTAGGGTACATCCTGTCTTGTGAGCACTACTACACTAAGAATGTCAGTACCTTACCCTCAGGTGTGCTCTAATACAAATCACTGCCTCCAGTTAGGCCCCTTTATCTGGAATGCACATTTCCCACCATATTGACAGAAGGTATTTCTTTCTCCTGTGGAAGTTTTTCAAGTTTCTTTCTTTGAGTTGATTAGATACTCCCTGTGCTAGAAAGGGGCAAAACCTACTGTATCTTGAAGCGTAGAACATCCACAAAAGAAGCACCTATCTGTATGCTTACAAATATTTTATGTTGATTGAAAAAGTTTCCATAGATAAAACTGAAAGAACACCTACTGCTTATAAGGGCCCTTGCAGTTAGAGAGCTTACCAGGGACAGTTGAGTTTTCCACACTCCAGTCTATAATACTAGCTTTTACCACCATTTCCTACTCCCCTTTTTTTGTAGTAACAGATTTCTGTTCACCACTTTACCACTGATAAGACTGACGTGAGTCTGTTACTTATTAGGTCACACAAGGTTGTTAAATACAGCTAGTCACAAAAATTTGGGTGCCTTCCTACACAGAATTAGGTGGGGCGGGGACAGATGCTTCCCTGGCCATCAGATGTCACAGTTCCATATTTTGCAGCAGTGCTGCTTAAGGAACAATTTCCTCTCCATGGTTGTTTTTTCTTACCCCTGCTACTCCTTGCTTCTGCGCTGTCCTGCTGCACGGTGAATCAGACAATGGAGCTTGCCCAGGGGCCAAATGACAATTTTTGGGGGGAATGGACTAGATGATCTTTCAAGGTCCCTTCCAATCCCTGATATTCTGTGATTCTGTGACTTGGCTGATTTGATTTTCAGTCCAGAGGAGGTAACACGAATGCCTGAAGAAGCGACCAAGAGTATAGAGAGCACAGAAACTACCTAAGTCAGCATCACTGCTGATGAATGTCCACAAAATCACATCCAAATGGGTTCATTTTGTGATTGGCTCCAGGTGACACCATTCCACCACACCACCAAAAAGGATTGCATCCCCTACTTTGTGCCACTACTGCCGATGGCAGTGATGTATGATCAGTTGGATCTTGGGACTGACTGACTCCACAGACCAACCAGAGAGGATTCAGACCACATTCTTTCCCTGCTGATTTAGGTCGGTTTAAACCAGGCATTATATATTACCCCAAATATTTTTTTGGACTTAGCTCATCCTTACCTGTCTCCTCACAGCTGAGCTGCGATATCATTAGAGTTTCAGGCCTGAGTGAACAAAAGTGGCAGAAGCAGAGATTTGGCTTATACAGGGTACCTATTCAATTTAATAGGTAAACAGCTATAGTCTTCCATAATTGCCTGTTTCTTATCTGGATAGAAAGAATCTATCCCTACAATCTAACATTTTTTAAAACAATTTTCATAAGATATTTTATGCCAGTTACAAAATAAACCATATTTTTTGAGTGCCTAGAATCTTGGTATACCAAACAAAATATGTTAATTGCTAAAAATCGACTGTCACATTTTACACTCAGTCTTTCAGTATAAATGATTACTTAGCTTTCTTCCAAGGTATATGATTATATTTTTTCTCTTCCAATCACTATTGTTAATATTTGTATGCACTACCCTACACATGCAAATAAGGAGATCAACTTTTAACAGCACAGTTAATAAGACCATTTTCAAAGGCATCACCTACAATGTCTAAAACCATCCCAAAGGACCCTACAACTTTCACTGTCATTTTCCAGGGCACGGGCTACATATTGTGCTGCTTTCATAAGCCCTGGTGGCTTGTTCATGCGTTCTCCTGAGTCATTAAAGAACAACATATGGAATGGGTACAAAGACCACCTCTTTAAACAGCACTTCAATAAACATCCACCTGTACCTCCCACGCTCTTCTCCATTCTTCTTCACGTTCCCCTTTCTAAACACTTGGCAGTAAGCTCTTCTATTTCCTCTTCCTTTTTCTGCTAGCTGTGGCATGTATCTGTCAGTCTTTATATCACCCTTTTCTTCATGAGATATACACACATCTCTCTGCTCTCTGAGAGGCAAGCCCTGTTTTGCAGTGGTATTCTTGAATGGATTTCACTGCAAAACAACTTCTCCGTGTAGCTCCAGAGAGCCTTGAGGTTACAAGAGAAACTAGCAGATTTTCCTGACAAGAGGCAATTTGTGTAGCTTTCCAAAGGGACTTGGATCAAGACTTTAAAGAGATAAGTCTCTAGGCACCTATTTTAAATGAAATTAAATGCTATTTTCACACTTCTTTCCTGTACCATCAAAGACTTGCTACTACTTTGCAGCTTTCCCCTCTCTTTTTGTTTCTGTCCAAGTGGGAAGTTTCATGGCATCTCCTGCCAAATTTATTCTATGCTACCAAATCCAGGCTCAGTGCTATCTCCCTATTCACATGTGGCCAATTAGAGAGGCCAACAATGAACACATAAACAAACAAAACCAGAAATGTGCATGCTTGAATTCCTGCCAGCCACAGAAGCTACAAGTAGTTTCCTTATCTGGCTTTCCCATAACCAACTAAAAGCTTTGAGAGAATATGCTGGGTCATTTTCTAGGAACTAAGGTATGTGATTCCCAATGTTGCTGAGTGGATTCTTCCTGCTTTCTCTTTCCTGTCAGAAATCATGAAATAAAAAAAAATAAAATAAAATAATAATAATAATAATTAAAAAAAAAAACACAAACAAACAAACAAAAAACCCAAACAGCAATAATCACTAATTTCATTGTGGCTCTTTGAGTCATCATAAAAAAAAATTCTTTTAGGTAAAAAAATCTTATTTGGAAAATATAAAGACAGGTATGCTGAGGCAAGATACACTTGTCTCCATCTAGAGGGCAGAAAGGTGGTGGTGCAGGGGGGAAGAGAGCTATGTCCTGACCATGTTCTCATGCCCTTTCCTGATCGTAACCCATGGACCAGTACTATCATGGACAGGATACTAAACAAGGTAGAAAAAACAGGTTAAGTAAAAGATAAGTTTATGTTTTCATATGGTCTCTAACTTGGAAATTACTAAGCATCTCAGAATTTTTAATATATTTGCACCTGTTTTTAAGGATGCTATTACTCTGATTTTCCAAAGTACCAAGACACAGCAAGGCTAAGGATTACCTGAACGTTATCCCAAAAGTCTACTGCAGACCAGGATCCACACCCTAGAATCCTAACCTACAGCTAGTTAGCTAGTTCTCCCTCAACCAGGGGTGCCCTTTCCTTACTGTATCAAACAAGATATATTTGTAAGAGAAAATAACAAAGTGCAAGGCAATATTAATTATATACTACATAAATTAATAGCATAGAATGATAGAAACACAAGGTTGGAAAGGACCTACAAGTCCAGCCATCCTCCTATCACCTATAGTACCCACTAAGCTACTAAATCATGTCTTGTGGCACCTCACCCAGACTCTTCTTGAACACCGCCAGGGACAGTGAATTCACCACCTCTCGGGGCAGGCCATTCCAGTGCCTGACCACTCTTTGGGAGAAAAAGTTTTTCTAATCTAATCTCAATCTCCCCTGGTGCAAATTTGTGGCCATTCCCTCCAGTTCTATCATTAGTTAGCTGGGAGAAGAGGCTGACCCCCTCCCATTTGCAACCTCCCTTCAGGAAATTGTAGAGTGTGATGAGGTCTCCCCTGAGCCTCCTCTTCTCCAGACTAAACAATCCCAGCTCCCTCAGGCATTCCTCATAAGACTTGTGTTCCAGACCCCTCACTAGTTTTGTTACCCTTCTCTGGACACATTCCAGGGCTTTGATGTCTTTGTGGTAGTGCTGGGCCCAACATTGAACACAGTACTCAAGGTGAGTACTCATGAAGTCTCATGCTGTCTGTACTTTAAGCTTTACTGTTTTCTCACAGCAGAAGGGGTTGAATTTGAGAGGATGAGGGAAGGAATGAGGAAGGGAGTTTGCAACCCGTCCAGAACCTGCACTCACATCCTTGTTCAGTAAACAGCAAATATCCATTAATCTGCTTGAAAAAGTACATCCCCCTTCAGTCCACCTACAGGATGACAACCTCAGTTATTCAGTTAGTTCAAGTGACAGTAGTCTTCACGCCAGTTCAACACAGCATGCCTTAAGTGCTTTGCCTTAACATCAACATAAGCCTAAGAAATGTGCCATTTGAAGAAATTTGTTCTTTATATACTTTCTTTAACAGCACTCCATTACTTCAGCACTTCTATTTCAGAAAAGTCATACTCTTCAATCTGAGGTAAGCCCAAAAAGCAGATTTCTTTTACTCTTAATTTGCCTTCTTTTCAAGGGGCATTAGAATATAGTACAACTATGGGGTCACAGCCCGCTTTGCAACAAACCTGCATTTCCTTTTAGCAAGCAGTCCACTCCTGCTCCACAGTCAGGCTGCACAGCAATAACATTTTTTTAAGACCCCTGCATTCTTTGTCAAGGATGTTGGAAGAGAGCACACACTTACACTTACATAAGCACCATTAACATGCACTTAAAAATCACTAACGCATTACTCTGAAAGGTGAGGACTGACCCAAGAAAAGCATGAAGACCCAATTGTCTTAGTCATAGGATGATCATGAGCCAACAGTATCATATGGGCACAGAAAATGTGTATTTACATTGTGTGGCAGATCACATTGACAATACCTCATCTCAAATTCTGTTTAACATCGGCTGTATTTAACAGAAATGGAATAAACACACAAAAGGGCTGCTATACACCTAAGGAATTAGATTATTATTTTTTTAAGAGAGAGGGTAAAAGTCAGTAGATTCTGTATAAATTTAGCAAAATAAAGATTAAGAGGAAATATAATTGCTTTCTGCAAATATATCATAGATGTAAACACAGAGGAAAAAAGCTACTTAGTCTAAAGAATGACATCGGTACAAGTAAAGATATAAATACATTTGGCCATATATAAATTCAGCCTGGAAATTATAAAAAAGATTATCAATCACCAGAATAATGAGGTTCTGTAGCAACTGAATAAAAGGCATGGTGCAGTTTATATACTTTTGAGAAAGGACATGATTAATTTATTAAAAGTACAATATGATTTGTCTGCATGCAATAAGAGGAAACAGTCTTGATGATAACGTTATTTTCCTATAACAGTCTTATAGTTAAAGTATCTGGATCTTGCCCAGAGAACTGGATTCAGTCCCTACTGCTGTCAGGGGATTCCTTTAGGATGTGAAGCAAGCCACTCTAACCAAGCTTTTTATAGATGCTCACATATTACTTCTTCATTTTGGGGGATCCGTTCTAAAGCCCCTGGGTTCTAACTTGCAGCTGTGAGGAGCAATTATAGCTGCAACTGAAGTCACAAGAAGCTGGGCTTTGAACACACAAAATATCCTCCACTACTAAGCACCCAGAAAATTAACCCCAAGGGAAGCATGCCAGAGCTTGAAGGGAGAATTCTTGCTCTGCCATTTCAGCCAGGAGAAGGGACAGATGTTTAGAAACCATGGAAGCACCTGTGAAGGGTCTGGTAGGAAATGGCGTCCATACTCACAAAAAAGTGTTGGAATCGATAGTTCATCTGAAGTGCATCTATACCAGTGCACACAATGTGAGCAACAAACAGGGGGAGCTTGAAGCCATGACGCGCCAGGAAAGCTATGACATAGTAGCTATCACAGAAACATGGTGGGATGCCTCTCCTGACTGGAGTGCCACAATCGATGGCTACAAGCTCTTCAGGAGGGGCAGACAGGAAAGGAGAGGTGGTGGAGTGGCCTTGTATGTTAGAGAATTCTATGAAAATTCAGAAATCAAGTATAGTGATGGTGGGTTTGAGAGTGTTTGGATTAGGATAAGGGCCAGTAAAGCTGATATCACTGTAGGAATCTGCTATAGACCTCTCAACCAAAGCAGTGAGGTGGACAAATCTTTCTATAAGCAGCTGGGAGAAATCATGCAATTGCTTGCTGTTGTCCTTGTGGGGAGACTTTAACCTCCTGGATATCTGCTGGGAATACAACACAGCAGAGAGGGAACAATCACGGAAGTTCCTGGAGTGTGTGGAGGATAACTTCCTCACACAGCTGGTAAGTGAGCTGACCAGGAAAGCTGCCCTCCTGGACCTGCTCCTTGTGAATCAGGAAGAACTTGTGGCAAAAGTAAAGGCTGGAGGCCGTCCAGGGCATAGTGATCACAAGATGATTGAGTTCTTGATCCTTGGAGAAACAAGGAGACAGGTTAGTAAAACTGTCACCTTAGACTTCCAGAGGGCAAACTTTGACCTGTCCAGAAGACCGCTTGACAATATCCCTTGGGAGGCTGCCCTGAAGGATACAGGAGTCCAGGAAGGCTGGACATACTTTAGGAGAGAAATCTTAAAGGCACAGGAGCATGCTGTTCCCGTGTGCTGAAAAACTAGTAGGCAGGGAGGAGAATGGCCTGGCTAAACATGGTCCGTTGGCTGGATCTCAAAAATAGAAGGAGAGTTTATGACCCTTGGAAGAGGGGTCACATCTCTGACGAAGCCTATAAGGATGTAGTGAGGATATGCAGGGAGAAAATTAGGAAAGCCAAAGCGCAGCTAGAGCTCAACCTAGCTACAGCTGTTAAAGATAACAAAAAATGTTTCTATAACTTCATTAACAGCAAAAGGATGATTAGGGAGAATCTTCCTCCTTTATTCGATGCAGAGGGAAACACAGTCACAAAGGATGAGGAAAAGGCTGAGCTGCTCAACGCCTACTTTGCCTCAGTCTTTAGCAGTGGAACTGGCTGTTGATTGGGGACCCGGCTTCAGGAGCTAGGACACAGGGAGGAAAAGAAGAACGAAGACATTGCAATTAGAGAGGAAGTGATCAGTGACTTGCTATACCGCCTGGATGCACACAAGTCTATGGGATCAGATGGGTTACACCCAAAAGTGCTGAAAGAGTTGGCAGACGTGCTTGACAAGCCGCTTTCCATTTTTTTCCTGAAGTCATGGCTAACTGGAGAGGTCCTGATGGACTGGAGGGTAGCAAATATAACAGCCATCTACAAGAAAGGCAAAAAGGAGGACATGGAAACAATAGAGCTGTCAGTCTGACCTTGATACCAGGGAAGATCATGGAGTGGATCATCTTGAATGCCATCACTAACCATGTAATGGACAACGAGGGGATCAGGCCTAGTCAGCATGAGTTGATGAAAGGCAGGACCTGCCTGACAAATCTGATCTCTTTCTATGACAAAACCACACAATTATTGGATGAGGGGAAGGCTGTGGATATTGTATAACTAGACTTTCAAAAAGCATTTGACACTGTGACACTGTCCCCCACCAAATTCTGATGGAAAAGCTGGCTGCTCATAGCCTGGATGAGCATGTGATCTGCGGGATTGAGCACTGAGTGGATGGGCAGTCCAAAGAGTTGTGCTGAACTGAGTTAAATCCAGCTGGCAGCTGGTCACAGGTGGTGTTCCTCAGGGCTCAGTATTGGGATCATTTCTGTTTAATGTCTTTATTGATGATCTCAACAATTATATAGAGAGCACCATCATTAAGTTTGCAGAGGACACTCAGTTAGGTGGGTGTTGGTCTGCCTGAGGACAAGGAAGCTCTGCAGAGGGACTTGGATATATTGAATTGATGAATGATTCTATGATCTGTGTAACCAAATTCCACATTACTACAATGGAAATGAACTCTAACGCCTCCAAAAAAATGCTCTGCAACACTAAAACAATGTTTTCACAGTGCACAGAGGTGATGGCTAGAAAAAGCCTTGAGGGAAAAATGAATAATGTCATTGTGAGAACAGACTTTGCACAGCATGCAGAGAATCGGGCTTGAATCTGCACATTGAATAGCAAAAGGAAAAAAAAATATTCTCTATTGAATTTCTGTTCTTTTGGTGTGCACAACTCTACTGTGCACCCAACAAGCCAGAAGCTGGGGGGAAACCCAGTATGTGATCATGTAATTAAAGACCCTATCATGATAATGACTAAATACTAACATGAATGAATGAGCGAGCTGGCTGCTGTTACTGTGTAGGGCTGAATGCAAATTATTTTTCTTTTCAAATTCTGTTTTTACTAACTGGGGAAAAGAATGGAAAACACCAGTTCCCTCTTCTGTATTCCACAAGGCTTTGATTTCCCTTTGTAACTCTTACACTCCCTTTTCTTTTACTGTCCTTGGCTATCTTATCTTTCTGTTTTTGAGAAATAATGCCTTCAAGAGTTGTAGCTCAAACTTTATCTTGTAATTGTGTGCATTCAGCATTTAACAAGGTAGAAAAGAAAGAAGTTAGTATACTGTGTGAACATTATTGCACTTACCAAAATATCTGTGAAGGCACAGTGCTATCATTTGTTCTCTTTAACCTTTACTAAAAAAAAAAAAAGAAAATTAATAATAATAATAACAACAACAACAACAATAATGATGATGATGATGATTAGAAATAAATCTATATAAAACCCATTTTCACTGCATGAGATTCAAAGAGCTTTTAGCTGACAATAGGGTTGCCCACAGGCTGGACAAATTGTGTATGGTGTTTATATTTTATTTATAAATTTAATTCTTTAAGAACTAGTGTGTATGTCTGAGAATACACTGTGTTTAGGCTGAGAAAGTAAAGATCTCCCTGAAAAGTTATTCTCATTTAACATGACTGATTGCAGAACACAGAACATCCTGTATGGTGTCTTTTTGTCAACAACAAAAAAGACAAGGATCATACATAAAACCACAGAGACTCACATATGTAGGGCCAGATCTAGGTCATTTAATCCTTCCACACACAGTGGGATTAATTTACTTTAAATGTTTCACTTTGGTTGACATTGGTTCAAATCTGAGTGAAGAAATACTGAACTTACTTTTGGAGATGCTGAATGCATCACTCTTGGTGAATTCAGTGCCAGCTGTTGATACTCAGTACCTCCTGAAACTCAACATTAAAACACCAGACTGTTGATTTCATGCAGGAAATATCCACCTGAAGAAATAAAGACACTATTTTTTATTATGGAAAAGGAGGTGGTGGTTGGTGACAGCCAACATGACTTCACTAAAGGCAAATCATGCCTGAGAAATCTGGTGACCTTCTACAACAAGGTTACAGCATTGGTGAATAAGGTAAGAGCAACTAACATCATCTACCTGGACTCGTGCAAAGCATTTGATACTGTCCCACACAGCATCCTTATCTCTAAATTGGAGAGACATGGATTTGATGGATGGACCATTCAGTGGATAAGGAATTGGCTGGATGGCCACACTCAAAGGATTGCGGTCAACAGCTTGATGATGAAGTGGAAACTAGTGACAAGTGGTATTCCTTAGGTGTTGGTACTGGGACTGGTGCTATTTAAAATCTTTGTTGGTAACATGGACAGCAGGATTGAGTACACCCTCACCAAGTTTGCTGATGACACCAAGCTGTACAGAGCAGTTGATATGCTGGATGGAAGAGATGCAATCCAGAGGGACCTGCACAGGTTTGAGACTTGGGCTTCTGCAAACCTCACAAAGTTCAGCAAGGCCAAATACAAGGTCCTGCACGTGAATCATGGCAATCCCAAGCAAAATACAGGCTAGGTGTAGAATGGGTTGAGAGCAGCCCTAGGGCGGGATGGGGTTTTAAGCAACCTGGTCTAGTGGGAGGTGTCCCTGCCCATGGCAGGGGGCTGGAACTAGATGATCTTTAAGGTCTGTCCCAGCTCTTACCATTATATGATGACTCCATAAAAGCTGACAACCCTCCCCTTAACTCCATCGAAATGATAAAGGGCACAAAGGTTTACTCCTTAGTGAATTGCAAGAAATAAAAGCAAGCACTTTGGCTGGAGCGTGCAGGGGACACGAATCAGGAATTCACAGAATAGATGACAAAAATAATGAAATATCTTTAGCAAGTAATCAGAAGAATCTGTGCTTTGAATGTTGGTACTGTACATGATTGAGAGTGCAAAGTAAAACTAAGTTTTAGCATTAATTTTTCACTCTTCATATCACAACTAGTACATATCAAGTAACGATGCTTCCATTGATCCCACAGAAGAGACAAGTTGAATAGGGAAGAACAGAGAAGTCCAAGGGAAAGGAATAAGTTCCAAACCTCAGGAACCCTCACAGAGATTGCTCCTGGCNCACATGAGGAAGAGACAGCTAACGTGAACAGCAAGTAAAAACACAGCGACTAGAATAGTAATTATCAGACACACAAGGCAAGTTGTGAGCTAGCAATTAAGTTCATCCCACTGGTTTATATGTCTTGTAACACAGGAAAATTAAACCCTTTTTCTTTGCTTTGCCTTCTCTACCTTTGTCTACTCGTTTGTCTTCTACGGTGTTCCCTTAGATATTTTTCTTCTGTAATCACAAATACACTTCCACTACTCCCCATTCCACAGCACCTGCTACAGACCATAAAGATATCTGTGCAACAAATTGACAAATCTGTCTGTTCAGTGATCACCGCTAGTGCCCAGTGAGCTGGGGTAATAAATCATTTCAGCAGATGAATTTGTCATCCAATACTGTAACACTATAAGAGCAGCAGACACAACAAGCCTCCAGGCAAAGCAACAGTAGCAAAACCTAAATTAAAATCTAAAAGGGAAAATTGCAACAATAAGGAGGATATTAGAAAGAAAATTTAGAGACCGTGTAATCCGCATAATCCCCAAAATGGCTGCAATTCAAATAACCTATATATTTTGACTCATTTTATCCATTCATACTTGAAACAAGCTGAAACCAAAGCAGATCTGGGAGCATAATGTGCTCACTCCCTCCTTCCGCCATGGTGGGTTTGAGTTAAAATTTGTTTCTATGTCCATGACTTTAGTCACTGTAAAATACCATTCAGAGTTGGTCATTTTTGTGTTCACATATGTCAGGTGTTTGGCTGATGCTCTAAACTATAACAAAACTCTGGCTAGCATATCCAACAGTGGTTTGGTTACACTTCAGCTTTATTACAACTAGGCAGTCCTCCAGATGTTGTGACCCAACTGGAACCCCATACTGTGCTACAACCTGTGTGCCCCACATGATGAACCGGTAAGAGCAGTCACTTTTAAAGATGACATTTCTCATACCTGTGAGTTTCAGAAGAGACCTATGGCTAACCTTTTCCACTACTTAGTTCTTTGAAGCAGAGCAGCATCCAGTAACTCCAAATGGAATAAGGCATCAAACGCATAAAATGGCATACAATAAAAGTTTTTCTAAGCCAAAACCTACAAAGCAAAAAAGCACAGTTGGTTTGCTACAGTTACTCAGAGAGTCAATGGCCAAGTCAGGAAAAGAGCAAGTCTACTGTGCTAAGCCATTTTGTCTAAAATTAGGAAGCCAGGAAAACAGTGAGCTATAAATAGTTAAATCCCACCAGAAAATGCAGAATTGCCACATTTCCTACTGTCCCTCTCAGCGTCAGTACCTAATCTGACAGAAAAAAAAAAAACATGCGTCAAAGCTTAAGACAGAAAACTGAGGTAAATTATTTGCCTGCTCAAAGACATCCTAAATTTTCCCCTACTCATCACTCAAAAAGCCAGAGTTGGGACTCAGCATATACAAGTCTCATGGAAAGAAGAAAAACACATAGCTTTTCTGTGCATATACAATGTGTCATCAAGTCCACAGTACAACTGTCTGATGATCCATGTCTGATTTCCATTCCTGTGACAAGCCTCAGCTGTAAAACTGTTCCAGAGGTGTTGCAATGAAGAGACCCCACAAACATGCCTGTCAATATGCAAACCTTTATGCAAATGCACTTGTCATCAGTACTGCCTACAGTGGTAAGACCGAAAAAAAATAAAATAGTTCACGTGGCAAAACCACACAAGTGTTCATGACACACAGTGATGTCATAAAAGACTCCCAAGCACCAGCGATCTCTGCCTCTTGAAGATAGGGACATATCACGTAAGATTTTACAGCAGTGATTTTTCCTCAGTGAGCACACGGTTAGCTGTGACACCATGGGCTCAGACAGGTGGACACCTGAGAGGCTGTTACTGCAGAATGTCTGACAGGTCAGCTAATTAGCTACCTAGATTATCTCACAGTACCTTCTTTAGATAGCCTTGAAAGAGAAACAGTGCCAACTGCTGTAATTAACTGAATCCCTGTTAATCAGTTTATCAGATTAGTCTTTGAAGCCTTTAGAAGTAGACTACAAAGAATTTAACCGCTACACAAATATTACACAGACTATCTGTTAAAATACACTTCATATGCAGGTGAATATTGATTTTACTGGACAGAGAGATGTATCTATGTAGGTGATTATGTCAGCACCACTGACAGACTTTCTGCTTTTTTGGCAGTACCTTGTGCTTGAGAAGATAGGTGGGGGAGAATGTGGAAGGGAAAATTCCAAAAACCACACAAAACCCCCAGGTATTTCAGTCTTTAAATAGAAGTTAGCCTAGGAAATACGATGAAAAACAGCTTGATTACCCAGAATTACCATCGGTTAACTTCTCATTGCCAGAACTCCTATTCAATCCATGCATACTAGGCAGCAATCATTCTGTTAAAGCACAACAGAATTAGTTTATGCCTATAACATGTTTCAGGTATTCACTCTGCTGCACACCGGGTTAGTTACTACAGCTCAGGGACAGTCTAATAGAAGCAAAGGACAGGCAAAATATCCATATTCTGCTCCTGAGAGTCTGATAGCAGGCTTCTGGTAAGCATAGAGTGACTAAGTCTTCAAGAGTCAAAGCAAGTCATCTGAGCCCCAGTATGCCCCTGCATGAGTACTCCCACCTGTGGCAAAGGTGTGTAAAATACACCTCAGTACAGTTATCCTTGTTACTGTCAACTAGTCCACAGTAACTCATTAAATCACAGCAACTCAGTCACAAAAGCCCAAAGCACTTGCCTAGACTGCTGTTCCTGTTGTGATGTAA
The DNA here is from genome assembly GCA_013400555.1 of Jacana jacana. Lineage (NCBI taxonomy): Eukaryota > Metazoa > Chordata > Aves > Charadriiformes > Jacanidae > Jacana > Jacana jacana. Next base: position 74,249 of record VZTM01002617.1, on the reverse strand, counting down.
TTTCATATGCACATAATCCAAACGAGTTTTCATTTACTCACTAGGTAATACCAGCAGTTAACCCCATAAGTTAGGTAGGATAGCAAGTTCTGCAGCTAGATAAAGAACAGTCTTTCAGCTCTACATCTTACAGAATCTGACCTCTCTATTTCTGACCCACTGCATGTGCTGCAATCATAGAAGTGAGGAGTACAGACAAATCCTCAGCTTCCCAGAGCAGTAATGGAGCTTTGTCACATTTTATTTAAATTCTTAGAGATCCACAGAATTTTGAAAGTATTCTATGCTATTGCTCGTGCTGACAATGAAATTCTACCTCTCCCATTATCAAAACACTAAAATACGTTATAGCTCAGGAGCAAAGATGAGAAACACAGCTATAAAAAAACCCATACAAACAGGTCTCATGTATTTGAATTGCTCAGAGGGGGGGAAAAATTCACTGGCCTTTTTCCATTACCCAAAAGCACTGAAATATTTTCTGCACAGTATCCACCACATTCAAGCACCGAAGGATATCACTAACAAAAACACTAAGGAGAATCACAAAGAATATATAAATAAGCAGTAGAATAATTTCCTAAAATGATTACCCACTAATGATAGCTTTGAGGGCATAAAACACTAAGTCAGTACCAGATCACACTCTGGAATAACATGGTAATATTTCCTCTACCTAGGTAACTGGAACAATCACACCTTTTATGATAATGACATTATAAACAACCTTATGTCTCTAGACCAAGTACTCCCTGTAGTTAGAAATGTTTTTGTTATTCCACTTGCAGAAACATTGAAAAAGTATGAAAGGTACATCTGTGCTCTTGATACAACATATCTGAAAAACAGAATGCCATTTTTTACATGATTTTGACAGATACCAGACCACATCACTGCATGGTCACATGATGCTCTGATCTGTGTCCCACTTTGGAATTCATGAGGGTAGGCAGCTGTTGGTCTCCCTATCTTCCAGGAACAGCATAAAAGATAATCATCAATTTCATTTCAGCATAAAAGCTGATTTCAGCATTTCAGCATAAAAGCTGATTTCAGCATTTCAGCATAAAAGATAATCATCACTTTCACCCCATGCATAGCTACAGGCTTGGGGCAGTGTGGCTGGAGAGCTGCCTGGCAGAAAAGGACCTGGGGGTGCTGGTCGACAGGAGGCTAAACATGAGCCAGCAGTGTGCCCAGGTGGCCAAGAAGGCCAATGGCATCCTGGCTTGCATAAAGAATAGTGTGACCAGCAGAAGTAGGGAGGTGATTGTCCCCCTGTACTCAGCACTGGTTAGGCCACACCTTGAGTATTGTGTCCAGTTCTGGGCACCTCAGCACAAGAGAGATATCGAGGTGCTGGAGCGAGTACAGAGGAGGGCAACAAAGCTGGTGAGAGGCCTGGAGAACAAGGCTTATGAGGATCGATTGAGGGAGTTGGGGTTGTTTAGTCTGAGGAAGAGGAGGCTGAGGGGAGACCTCATCACTCTCTACAACTGCTTGAAAGGGCACTGTAGAGATATTGGTGCTGGTCTCTTCTCACGGGCAATGAGCGACAGGACAAGAGGGAATGGCTGCAAGCTGCAGCAGGGTAGGGTTAGGCTAGACATTAGGAAAAAATTTTTCACGGAGAGAGTGGTCAGCCAGTGGAATCAGCTGCCCAGGGAGGTGGTGGAGTCACCATCCCTGACTGTGTTTAAGAGCAGATTAGATGTGGTGTTGAGAGATCTAGTGTAGGGGGGAACTTGTAGAGTAGGGCTGATGGTTGGACTTGATGATCCCAGGGGTCTCTTCCAACCTAAATGATTCTATGATTCTATGATTCTATGATTTATATTTTTTAAAGTTTCTATCCATTTTTCTATCGGAGATAACCTTGAAAATGTAAAAGAAAAAAAAAATGATAGATAGATTACTGGATTTGAAAGGATTGAGAGCTACATCGAGCTTCAACAGAAGGCTGGAAGTGTGAAACCTAAAAATGCATGCACCCTTCCAAACAACTTAATGAAACCTGAGATATACCAAAAACCTATGCAGAAAAACCCCAATTGCCCCGTGACCATGTTACCTAAAAAAGCAAAGTAGGAAGTTCCTTATCTAGCTAAATGGGAACAACTGCACTTACAATTAGCTGAAAGTCAAGCAGCCTGTGTCTCATGGCCATGAGAACAGTGCATAGCAATCTTTAGCCAGCGAGGATCAGACAAGAAGCTGTCTTGAAGGACCCTCCCAATCTCAGTTTCTACACTATTTCTAATGGTTTATCCCCCTTCTCCTTGAAGAGTTGCTCTATTTTCTTGACATCACCCAGTCTGATAAATATTTCCCGTTTGTCTTCATATTAATGTGTCATGGAGAAAATTGGGGAGAGTGACAGAAAGCTATCTTCAAGTACATAAGAGATGTTATAAAAAGAACAGGAATCAATTATTCTCCTTAATTAATGAGGACAGAGGAGGAAGTAATGCTTAAGCAGCATCAGGGGAAATTTAGGTCAAATTCAGTTACTGCATGAAGTTTCACGCAGTCAGAAGAGGAGTTAGGCAAATGAACAAACCATCAAGGGAAGTTAAAAAGTCTTCATCAGCGGTACACAGCCAAGGTTAGAAACCTCCCTGGAGGACAACTGAGGAAAAATGAAGCCATTCCTATTCCCTCAGTGGGAGAATGGACAAGAGGTTAAACTCAAAGCTTCTTTGAACATTCACAATTCGCCTTTCCTCTTTTGTTCTTCTTTCCTCCTTATCAACACCTTCCCCTACTTTTTTGTGTTGTGTGAAGTGTTCTGCATTGGATAGCCAATGTTCTTTCAAAACACTGCAAGAATATTATGTTTATTACATATTATGTTGTGGATTAAATAATTTTATTATTTAATATTTTTAAAGCCTTTCTTTTCCAAGTCCTGTAGCTTTCTGTCATGTCAGGACTTCTAATAGCAAAGCCGTCCAAGAATCTGTCACAGCTGCTCTTTACCAAGGTACAGTTCTCATTCCAAGAAAGAAACACAGGAAGACAAGCAATACTAGCAGTTCTTTGGAAAGCCCATCTCTCATTCTCTTTTTCCTTTTTTATGTGCCATCCATATGAAAATACAAATATAGAAATTTTTTTCTTCTAAACTTGAAACTTGTTTTGTTTGGTTGGTTTCTTTTAAAAGAGAAAGTCCAGACATGTTTTTTATTACTATTGTTACTTTTCCTGGGGGTTTTTTGAGAAGAAAGTAAACCAAAGAAAATCTGATGGGGGAAAACTACGTGGTTTTTATTTCAGTTTTTATTAGGATTTCTAAGGAGTTCTCATCTCTGTTGTTGCTTCTCACTTAAAGAGAAACTGAAAAAGGATAAATTTTAAAAGTAAAAGCACTAGGAATAACTTTCAAAAATTAGTTCATTAAAAAAGCATTATTTTCAATTTCCTCTTAATGCCACTTGCACCTGTCTTTCACCTACAAGACTTTGACAAGATGATAGGTATTACTTTCATTCCCAAACATAATAATAAAAATTAGAGAATTCTGCAAATTTCTTCCAAATTATGCATATCTTTTCCCACTTATCCACACAGAGAGGATTTTTATATCGTGTAAAGAGATACACAGAAACAGCCTATTTTCTTGTGGACAAAACGCTGTCTGGGAAGGAAAATACACAAAGAAAAAGCTTTCTAATAATTTCAATTCACTAATCAAAAACCTCTGCTGATATTTCTCAAGACATCAGGCACATTTCAGCATTTTGCATAATGCAAGGTGCAGAAGAAGCAGGGCTTGAGATTTCTAAATTTCTATTGGAACTGTTACTCACACTAAGGCAAGGAGAGATTCACTTCACCACCACCTGGATATCCTCTACAGTTGGTTCGGCCATGACTGTTTTGGTTAAAATATGCCCCACATTAAAATAAGCATCTAAAATGCTCTAGATGGGCTGTAGATTGGAGATCACTCACTCTCCTCATGCCTATAGATGGAATCTATAGGCAGTTATTAGCATTTCTGAGATTTCAGTAGTTCGCTAAGAAAAAATTCAGTTCTCTTTGACATCCAAATGACTTTAGGTCATCACAGCTCTACACTCGCAATCACTGAGGAACTGATTTGTCCTAGGAACCTTACTGCTTAATCAGACAGATCAGTGAAGACAAAGAAACACAGAGTGATAGTGTAACTTAAAGAAATCAAAGCAGGACAACAACAATAAGACAAGTTGTCCCCTCAGTCCTGCCTCTTCTTCCTTAAAGCAAATCAATAGACATAACAAAGAGGCTTAGAACCATAGAACCATAGAATGGTTAGAGTTGGAAGGGACCTTAAAGATCATCAAGTTCCAACCCCCCTGCCATGGGCAGGGACACTTCCCACTAGAGCAGGTTGCTCAAAGCCCCATCCAGCCTGGCCTTGAACGTTCCCTGGGATGGGGCCTCCACAACTTTGGTGAACCTGTTCCAGTGCCTCACCACCCTCACAGGAAAGAATTTCTTTCTGGTCTTTAATCTAAATCTCCCCTCTTCCAATTTAAAACGTACCCCTGGTCCTGTCACTACACTTCCTGACAAAGAATCCCCCTCCAGCTGTCCTGCAGGCCCCATTCAGATATTGGAAGGCTGCTGTAAGGTCTCCCCGGAGCCTTCTCTTCTTTGGGCTGAACAAGCCCAGCTCTCTCAGCCTGTCTTCATAGGAGAGGTGCTCCATCCCTGTGATCATCTTCATGGTCCTCTGCTGGACCCATTCTAACAGTTCCATGTCCTTTCTATGTTGAGGACTCCAGAGCTGGACACAGTACTCCAGGTGGGGTCTCACAAGCACAGAGTAGAGGGGTAGAATCACCTCCCATGACCTGCTGCTCACGCTTCTTTTGATGCAGCCCAGGATGTGGTTGGCTTTCTGGGCTGGCAGTGCCAACTGCCAGCTCCTATGGAGCTTCTCATCCACCATCACTCCCAATTCCTTCTGCTCAGGGCCGCTCTCCAGCCATTTTCTACCCAACCTGTATTTGTGCTTGGAATTGCTATGTTCCAGGTGCAGGACCTGAAATATAAACATCTCAGGGTTTTAAGGAAAGGTGGGCACTGAGAGTCCTGTAGGAACAACCTCTTGCAAGCCAGGCTGGTGTATCTTGCATCAGAACACTGAAACAGGGCTGGCAGGAATACTCCTAGCTCTGTGTGTGTGTGTGTGAGAGGCAGAAGGAAAGATGGTTCAGGGCAAGGGAGACAAACCAGTTCATGCACTCAATTTGCCTGTAATCGTTTTCTGAGACCTGCAACCTCATGGTGCTTTGGCCCCATGTTGAGTGTGTCTGTTGAATGCTGCCTGCCAGTCAGCACAGGGCAAGAGTGTGACATCCCCTCATAGCTATTCTCAATTCTGTTTATCCTGCACCTTGACTTTATTGCTGAGAAGGTCCTGGAAAGTCTGCGCTGGCAACTGTGGCTGCAGTATCTTGTATCTGCAGGCTTGTATCCTGCTTACTTCAATTCTGCAATCTACAGGTGTAAATTCTAAGGATATAATAAATTCATCCCTTTAGGTTAATCTACTGCATAATCTACAATTATATAGCCATGATTGCAGATATTCTATTCAATTAGTCAGTTCCCATCTAGCTTTAATTTAGCTAGAGAAAAGCACAGAAATCCTCTAACCATGAGACAAACCTATAGTAACACAGTCCACAATGAAAATCTCACAGACATTTTCACCACTACTGCTGACAATGTCATCCAGGTTAGGCTATTCATCACTCCATCGATGATGACATTACTCACTCAGTTGGGGCCTAGAAATATTTCTGCAGATATAACCATACCTTATCTTTATTAGCATGACACTACAAAGCCAGTCTAATGGTTGAAAGACCATTAGGATTCCGTGACAGTTACCGGCCTCACTGTTGGAGGGGTAAGTTGAACGCAACAGTAAATAAATGTATATTAAACATAAATAAAGATTGATACAGGTGACGAGATGATCAGATGACTTTGAATGCAACTTTTAATTTACTCCATTGTAATAGTTTGCTTGCAGAATACCTTGTTTTCTGTAAGACCAATGCAAACAAAAAATAAGTACTAATATCAAACTCCATATGAACAAATCATCAGGTACTGAGCAAGGTACTGCCTTGTAAATGCCAGAGAGTCTATTCATGTTTAGCATTCTAACTAAAGAAAGCTTATGCAGCTAAATCTTAATTTTCTCTGTGGACAGAATTTGTCAAAGTGGTGAGACATTTTATGATCTTGGAGAACAGCTATTTCCTTCTCCTGTTCTGGTACAGTAAAAGTCCATGTTCAAATCTGGCAGGGCAAAGGAGCTAAAACCACAGAGACTTCCATTAAATCCAGGAAACCAATAGAAATTAGATTCAGATCCCTGAAGTGCACTATAAAGTCTAAGTACAAATTCCTAAACATTTTTAATGTACTATTGTATACCAACCAGTTACTTTATTCCAGTAAGATTTGCCTTTCTTCTTAGAGATGACCCCAAACCAACCTACATTGTTGGATTAAGGCACTGTGTGCAAGCTTTCATTGGTTTTCTTCCGCTTCATTTCCCCTAAGTTTACTTAAATTTTTCTTCCAGAAATTTTCAGTATTCATTATAACTTTCTAAAACCAAAATACCCCAGTTCTTTTCAACTAATTCTTTCCAATGTTCTCCCCGAAGCATATCCTTTCAGCTACAGCATTGATAGGAACTGCCATAGAAAACATGTAGGTAACAATAAGCAGCTCACAGGTTGCAGGCTGTTTTCACTTGCCTTGTATTACAAACCACAAGCTCCAGCAAGGCTTAACATAATTCCCCAGAAACAACACAATTTAACACTGTTTAGACTGTTTTGGATCCAAAAGTCTTAGTACCTCCTCCTATCAACTCAACACAAATTTATTTTCCTCTCTGCTCACAGATCTTCTTTCTGAAACTCAGTCAACAACATGGTTGGGCTGATTTAGTTTAAAAGCCTAAAGTTGGACTCAAGCAGAAGAACTATAATGACGACTAACTTTGGGGCTCTTTTTATTTGCTTGTTGTTGGAACAGAAGCTTAAACTCTCTTCAGGAGTCCTGTAGTTGGATAATTTCAACTTTCTCATTAAACTTGGGGAAGCATGATGATACTGATGATTTTTTTGGGCTTGCATCACAAGGTTTTGGTAGCAGGGTGGTCTACAGGCGTGGTTTCTGTAAGAAGTTGCTAGAAGCTTCTCCTGTGTCTGATAAAGTCAATGCCAGCCAGCTCCAAGACTGATCTTATGCTGGCCAAGGCCAACCCCATTAGCAACAGTGGTAGCGCCTCTGGGATAACATTCAAGAAGCAGGAGAGGGTGGGAAACCTCTGCAATTGCAACCAGGTAAGAAGAGTGAGAGAAGCTACTGTGTAGAAACCAAGGTCAGTGAAGAAGGATAGGGGGTAAGTGCTTCAGGCACCACAGCAAAGATTCCTCTGCAGCCTGTGCAGATCATGGTGAGGCAGGCTGTCCCCCGTCAGCCCATGGAGGTTAATGGTGCAGCAGATATCCACCTGCAGCCTCTGAAAGACACTATGCTGGAGCAGCTGGATGCCCTAAGGAGGCTGTGATCCCATGGAAAGTCTGTGCTGGAGCAGGGTCCTGGTAGGACCTGTGGAGGGAGGAGACCATGATACATCAGGTTTGCTGACAGAAGTTGAGACCCCATGGCGGGGGATCCATGCTGGAACAGTCTGTTCCTGAAGGACTGCACCCGCAGAAGGACTCATTTGGAGAAGTTCATGGAGAACTGTATTCTGTGGGAGGAAGCCCACACTGGAGCAGGGGAAGAGTGTGAGGAGTCCTCCCCCTGAGGAGGCAGGAGTTGCAGAAACAGTGCATGATGAACTGACTGGAACCACCATTCCCTATGAGGAGGGGGAGTGATAGAGCAGCTTTGGTGAGCATCCAGCAGCCAGCCAGGGTCAAACCACCACAAACAACTATTCAAAGCCCCTGACTATTCCAAATACAATGGAAGGGCTCTGTCAAGGAGAAATTTTCCCCTCTTACCTCCAGGCTTATGAGCTTAGAAAACAAACACAAGTCAAAAAGCCCCATTGAGAAGAAAACTTCTCCAGTGTTCGTATTAAGATTAGAAAAATCTAGTTTGAGAGAATACAAATTAGTAAACTGCTCAGAAGCTCTACATTGAAGGCTTTGCGCAGACAGGAAAGGATTAAAAAGCATGTGTGCTGAGTGACACCATGTTAACCCTTCAGGTTAGCAATGTGGAAAAAAAGCAAAGAGTTTTGAAAAAGGAAAAAAGAATGGGAAATTTAAAGTAAATTTGGGAAGGCAACAAGGATAGGCAAAAGAAAGAAGATAGATGAAGTGTGACCCAGGGATGGTAAGGAGATTCTCTAGGGAAAAAAGAAGCTGAACAAAGAATTGAAAACCAGTGTTATTTAGAGGACTCGGCAGAGAAGCACCTCCTGGAGAAACAGCTGGAGAAAATCCATGCTGACAGCAACAGATCTCACTGTCAGTCACAAAGGAGAAGTGCTACCCTGTGAAAAGCCAGTTTAGGCATCAGGAAGTGTCAGAAGGGATCAAATTATGTAAAGGAGTTAAAAAATACAGGTGAAGGGATGAGCAAACTGGACTGGCCCAGTCACTGCAGTAAGCACTGTACTGCAGAGAAAGAAATCCTAGTCTATTTCTATGACACTTAGTTATTGCTTTCCTAGAAAAAAGGGAAATGTGTGAAGGAAGAAGCATTCACTGAGACTGTGAGAACAGCAGGAAAGTACTACATCTGGGCAAATTATAAACAGCAGTAAAAACCCACCAGAAGACCAGATTTTTTTTAATCAATTCAGAGTGTGAAGATGTTGAAACCCATGACAGAGAAAAAGATTCCAGGGCTTAGCGCTGATTTGGATAATTAAGATGTCTGGGAACTCCAATACCTTCCCAGCTGTGTGAATTCTTCCTCCTCCTGGATGGCTTACAGTTATTAGAATTTAAACTTAAGTGAGTTTCCCTGAAATATCATAATTTGTGTCATAGAAATTATTATGATGCAAAAAAACCCATTCAACTCCCACTTTTGGACAGCACAAGCCAATGAACTTTTTTGAAGACAAATCAAAAACCCTACTTTATGCAGATATTCACAGTACTTAGTGTGATTTGTACCCTGAATTTTATTTCAAGATTCTGTGTGATGCAAGACAGATGTACCCAGTTAGCTTTGAGAGACCCAGGCTGGGTGCCAGGCATGGCAAAGCTCAACTAGTATGGGGTTAACTGGCTGTGCTAAGAGGCAGAGGATTTGTTCCCAGTCAGGAAATTGGCTGACACAGCCACAACTTGCCACAACTTGTTCAAAGCTAGGTAAGCTGGGGTATCCCTGCATGATTTAAAGGCAAGTAAAGAATTCATTTGCCCAAAGGGAAAATATTCTATGATGTTTTCAAAGGAAGCAGCAAGTATATTTCCACATGTGAACGTACCGCTTAATTTCTTCATGTGCAAGACAGGAAAACTGCCATTTATAAATCTCAGTTTGAAGGCTTATTTTTCAAACCCTTATTGCAGAAGGAAGATACCCACTAGCTGAAGATACTTGTATGTATTAGATCTAGTATGTATTATAGATACTTTTAAATATATAGGTCTTCCTATCTTTACTTCACCTATAGTCAAAATAATGGTTCAACCCGCTGCTTTAAGGTTCTCATGTTTAATAATTCCTCTCAGCATTCCACGCTATTGCTGTTTTAATAGACTTTACAATACATCCTGTCTTCATCTCACTTGCTTTCTGTCATATGTTTGTATAAACAACAGCAACAAAACCAAACACTTACAATCATCTTCACCACTGGAATTAAAAGTATTTATTGCAAAACATATGGTTCATCTGCCTCAGAAACAAAAAAGCTCAGACTTTTCAAACCATAAATTAACATCAGCGTCATTCCACCTCTATTCAATACCACAATGAGCAGAAATTTTCATGCATGCAGTCTTGCCACTTAGAACAGTTTCTAACGTATTGAAAGAGTAAATCTAAATTTCTCAGCAGTCTCAAAACCTAGTGATATTAAAAGTTTGGGTTTTTTTGGTTTCTGTTAGAGTTGTTTTGGTGGAGGGTATTGTTTTTTTTTTTTTTACTCTCTGCTTCAGCAAGCTTAGATTGTTGCTGTCTGTCTAGCTTTGATTTTGACTCCTGCTTTGCTAAGACAATTTATTGTATGGAAAATAAAATTCCTAGTGAAGAAACATATTTCCTTTTACAGTAGAAAACATGTTGTCTGAGTTTGTTATAAACTATAAATCTGTGCTGAAACACAAAAGGAAGGAAAAATTATCAAAAGACATCTGGGATCTGAACACAGATCAAGCTTACTTTCACCTCAGGTTTAAAATTGCAGCTTTAAAATTCACAATTTATTCTAAGAACAACATTAAATATTTAAAGTGCACTTTGTACTACCATCAGATCAGAAAAGAGCAACAAAGCACTTTATCAGGCATCATAACCCCCATTAATATTTTTCCTCTGATTTTAAAGACATATTTCATATCACTCAATGGATGGAGAAACAATGATGGAAAGTGCTGTCATTCTGCCAAAAGCACATACAGAACAAGACAAGTGAGAGCAATTAAATTTCTGATCAGGATAATAATTTAACTGCAGATCTGGAGACTATAATCATCTGGAACATTTGAGCAGTATAAAATATTACAAGGACTATGTTCCATAAATTATCGTACACGGCTCATCACCTGAAGGCACCTCACCTGAAGGTATGTAGTGGCTTCCTACCACTCCCCCCAGAGATGCTGTATCTTCTAACAGCAAAGGCCACAAAAAATAGAAGGGTCACAGACCATACAAAGAACTGCTTGTGTATCCATTCTGACCAATATGAAGACAATTCCCAAATGCAGGGTCATCATTCTCATTACCTTCCTTTGACAGAATAGTGCCTTTATTGCCAAGACACTTGATTTATCAAAAGAAAAAGTAACCTGATGCTTCAAGCAATCATTATCCTGCTCATAGAATCATAGAAACACAAGGTTGGAAAGGACCTACAAGATCAGCTAGTCCGACCATCCTCCCATCACCAATACTACCCACTAAGCTACTAAATCATGTCTTGTGGCACCTCATCCAGATGCTTCTTGAACACTGCCAGGGATGGTGACTCCACCATCTCCTTGGGCAAGCCATTCCAGTGCATGGAATCTAATCTAATCTCCCCTGGCACAACTTGTGGCCATTCCCTCGAGTGCTATCATTAGTCATCTGGGAGAAGAGGCCGACCCCCTCCTCTTCAGAACCTCCCTACATGTATAGAGCAGACGAGATCTTGGCCTCCTCACAATAAATTAAACTGATATTTCACCATGATGAAGATAACATAGGGTAGGTGTCCCTTATTCATTCATTATACAATGTCATGCCCCTAAGAACTCAAAGATTCAGTGTAGTGTTCAAGAACACCCACAAAAGGCCAAACCTTGAGAATTAAAAAGTACCATTTTACTGATATTCGAAGTATGTCACAGACCTTCCTGCTTGCTTAGGAAAAAGTGGTAAGTGATGATTTCTTCAGCTGACAGAGAAAAAGCATGGCTACTTGTTAATGCATCAGGTGCAGCTGCTTTATCACAGCCATTCTGAAGCAAATAATTTGGGGTGACATTCATTTCACTTCATTTTAGCAGTCTAAAAGTCAGGTGTGTAATCTAATCTATTCATTTAGTTCTACTTAAAAGTCAATGAAGAAAACCAGGCCCCCTCTAGCAGACTAGGGAAGAGACAAGTCCTCAGTACATACTGAAGCAGCTGGATGGATTGTCCTCCAACAGGAAAGGAGAGATACTTCATCTGTTCAGGCTCAACGTCTTTTAAATTTCCAGAGGTAGGCAAGATGAATCCAGCCATCACAGGGACATTTCTGGAGTTACTCATACCTCATGTTCTTGTGGAAGTCTTACTTACTAAGCCTTTATTGTTTGATCTGAGAGAAACAAAGGGAATTTAGGTAGCCAAATTTGTTTTCAGAGCTTGCTTGTGTTCATTGTGCATTGACTGTCCCCCAGCAAGACAAGGCCAACTGCATTGCCACTTGTCAAAGGCATGTGGCAAGGGTGAGACCGCTAAAGGCTCCAGTGATCTTTACATGCAAAAGCGCTTTGGCTGCATAAGGCAGCAAATTGAGATGGTTAGAACTGTACTCGCACATCATAGGGTATTTTAGGGACCTGACTTGACAGCTAAGTTGTGGTAACTACCCTCAAGCCTGCCACAGCCCACTCCAGCAGGGAAGTAAAACATGCAAGCTGAAACCACCTCTTCAGAAGCCGGGAGTGCGCAGAGCTTGCGAGCAGCCTGTTAATGCAGTTCAGCAGTGGCAGGTGGGTTAACTGCCTGGCTGCCTGTCAAACTGCGGCAACCAAGCTGCTCAGGATCATCTGACCATGCAGTTAGTTTCCTATCTGTTTTAAAAGATAGCTTCCTTGTATACAACAACGCTGCCACAGCATGGAGACAGCTCATAATCTGAACCTGAGAGCTGCGGGGTTTTTGGCAGAAGATCTAACCAGGCACACCACTGAGAGAAAGCAGACATCCTTTACTTTGATCTATTGTAGAGACCAGCTTTTCCAATTAAATAGCACTTTTTGAAGCTTAGATATTTCCACTTCACAAAAACAGTTCCACCAAGCTTGTGTGGACAAGACTTCCACCACTTTTTTGCCAGAAGTGCGATGTTTTTCCTGCTATGTTATACCCCATATGGGCTGCAGTCTGAACTCAGTGGAAGGCAGCATCTCACTACATTTTTCATCCTAATACCGTGTGACAAATGCACTTATCCTGACTTCTGAATAATGAGGCTTCTTCCAAATTAAAAAAAAAAAAAATTACTGTCACTACAATTTACTTTTAGGTGTCTTTCTTGGCTAGTATTGGGAAAATACTGCAAAGAGAAATCATAAACATTAATTTGACTAAAAGTATACATTTGCTTTGACAGCATTCACAAGGGTCACTGTTTGCCTTTCTTGGATATTCATTCCCTTTTTTATTTTGTTTGTGAAGCTGCTTGTGAGAAAGCTACATCTGGGCAAACAGATAGGAAGGTTTGTGAAAGAACACTTGATGCGGCTGCGAAGCCTCTCATGTCCTTCCTGCCATCAAAAGGCTCAGACGTCACAAAAAATAATACAAACAGTCCAACATGACAAAAATTAAGATCATGGAATAGTTATACAAGCTTGTAGAAGAAAACAGAAAAAACACCCCTCCATAAAGCATTTCTCAGCCATTTGTCTGAAAAAGCTTTAAAATAAAGTTCCAATCTGCTTTAGTTAAGCACAAATTATTGGACTCAGTGTGGGAGAAATTAGATGAGTTCCTACCATATCTGCATCATAAAAAAGATTAGAGTAGATGATCTAATAGTCCCTTCCGGCCTAAAATCCTGTGAAGAAAAAGTAAAAGCTGTTGTGCTATTCACTTTTTCAGCAAATACAGCAAATAAGCCATAGAAAATGGGTTATTTTTCCCTCAGTCAAAAGCACACTATAACAGAACATTCAGGTTTCTTGAGGCCCACTGTAAAAAACCCTCCTTGTATAACTATCACATTCCAAAGAAAGAGAGAAAAAAGACCCAAAAAGGCACTCGGACAAAGCATTTGCTGAGCAATCTTGAGTAATGAACAAATTAGTGGGGAAAAAACCTGTTTGTGGATAATTCATGAACAGAAAAGAGGACGACATTGATCAAATAAATTATTCGCTGTAAATAGTTCATTCAGCTCTGGCTTCAACACACGTTACCAATTAAATCAAACAGAGCCCAGTCCCACAGCAATTATTTAGGAAGTACAATCTGGCCACTTGAAAGCAAGTCCAGATTGCTTATACTGTTTCTTTTTTTGTCGATATGTCATTTTTCCATTCTCCCTGAGTTAGGCCACTCTTGCCTACCTACAATATCATTCAACATTTTTCAGCTCTTTTAACATAGCTTCAAGTTTTTAAAAACTATTGATATCCCAGCTACAATTGCCCTTATTAAAATTAAAAATCTCATTCTTCGTTAGTACTTGTTATAGAAGCAGGATTCAGTGGACAAAGATCTTGATGCTATAGGTTAACCCATTTCCAGTTTCTTGTTTAACCTTCTTCCTATTTTTTACCTAAAATGACTAGCTATACTTCTAGGTTCATATCCTGTAAATCAGGTCTGACTTTTCTTTTTTTTTTCCCAACAGTTCAGGCACTTATTTGTATTAGTATTGGGTTTCATTTCATTGAGTCCAATAAATTCTAAATAATAATATCTACTGGGTTCATTTCAGTCTCCAACTTAAAGCCTGATTAATTTACAGCTTGGTGCTCTTTGTCTCAAGTCTTATTACTTATATTCTGTAGCTCAGGCCTATTCTCCACGAACCAAATTAATTTGGTTTGCAGTCTCTTTCTGTCAATAAATATGAGCCATTTCACTTGTTACCCCTTAATATATTGCTTGTTACCCCTTACATATTTCTAAATGGGATGGCAACAGAAGCAATCTAGATTTGTGGGTATGAGCATAAAAGTCTTTACAGCCTTAGCTATGAGACAGTTCTGGGCTGTCAGTGAAGACAGGCAAACTAACCAATCCCTGGGTACATTCATCGCACTAAAGTGAGGTCAAAGTGTCAGTGAGGCTCAGCAAATCACCAAAAAATGTGTCAGGCTCAAAATCAGGTTTTTCCCTAATTTAAGCAGCTTTCTACATTAGAATGGATCCCGCCTGATCTTCAGTCTTCCCTAGAGATGCTCAAGGTTCCCTCAGCCAAAAGGAGTGACTTCATTCCGTAACTACTACTAAAATAAATGACATAAAATACTGAAAAGTCAGCATTCCATACACCTCGAAAATATCTGTTCAGCTCTTGGCTGTCACTTTGGTCACTTATGACAACATCTATATTATTCTGACACCTCATGGCTCAAGGTCAGCTCCTTGACTGTCCACAGAGCTTCCACAAAAGTTCCTAGCTGGCTGAGACCCAGAGGAGGACCTGATTCTGAAGCACAGGGCACAAATCTTGTTCATATCATCACCCTGCCCCAATAGACAGCACAGACAGAATTAATTCAAGATACTTGACTTTAATACCTCAACAACAGCCAAAGGCAAATCTATTTGTCATTTCATTTAGGACACAAAAGGGTAATAGTATCAGAATGAAAAAGTACAAGTATAGGCTTCTGTCGTCCTCAGTTAACAATCTATGTTTCTCAGTCAAAACCAGGAAGTCTGTCAACCTCATTAGTACTAAAGTGCAGGATCTTACCTTTCTTTAGCTTTTGTTGTATCAAAAAAGTAACTTATATGGGCATACACATTAGTATGGGCATTGATTTCAGGATATGGTTTTATCAGCCACGTGGAAATCTCACATATCTCCTTGTTCTGTCATTGTGGAATGACAAGCAGAATGTTTTGTAGCCAAGTAGCTTTTACCACAAAGTCTCATAAATGTTTTATAGATACTTTTACTTTTCACATTCTGCCAGCTGGGCTTTACCATTATGGTAGGAGCACCACCACTGTTCTCCCGCCATGGATCTAACAGCACTGTGCAGGGGCACAGTGGCTTGTTTGGCAGGAAGCTTGTGAGCTGCTGGTCATGTATGCAAACAACCCCCAGCCACATACTCCAGACACCTGAGCCCTAGAGACCTCAGCCAATGAGCCTATCTAGGAGAGGCCTCAAGCAATGAAAGCTATGTGACCATGACCAATATATGACCACAGTTCAGATCTGAAGAGGTTATAAAATGGGGCCCCCACCATAGACCCCCTTTACTGGTTCTCCTCGAAGCAGTGAGTCTGTCAACCAAGGAAGGTATGTTTACAGGCCAAGTGATTTTGTGCTGAGTTCCTTACAAGGCAAACAATCAAGGCTTTGCCTTGATAAAAGATGTAGCATCACAGTCAGTATGACTTGACTTGGGCTGTTCTGCATAAAAATGCCTTTTTTATATCATTTCCTATTTTTCAAGGACATTATATTTATTGTAGTTGTATTTGAAAATAAACTTTTAAAAGATTTCTTCCTATGAATACATTTTTGTAGAGGTATAGATACATATATATATCTAAAAATACAGAACAAGCCTTGCACAATAATTCTTTGTCTTTGCTTACTAACAGAAAAATCCAGATTCTACCAGGGAATTGAAGATGATTACTGTATTAGTTATAAGTGAATTCTTCCTTATGCTACAACTTGTTGGGGTTGAAGGAATTTTTAAAGTAACAAAAAGAAAATAGATTCACACTATGCTAGTAAATAAGTAGATATGCAGAAATTATCTGAGATGCTACATTGCTCTATTGTAGTAATACATGCAGCTAAACAAAGGTTTAGCAAAGCAAATGCAAGATCCTAACCAGGTTAGGTTTGCCACTGAGGGTTTAAGGGCTAAAATCTGTAGCAGATTGAATATCTTACTGTGAGTCCTTTAGTGCACACACATCTTCAAAATCTGCGACAACTGTTATGCATAAGTCTTGGCTAAGTTTTAGAGATGGTGACATAGCATTTTCCTGAACTGAGCCCTAGGGAGAGGACAAAGGAGAAAGGCTAGAAGGGAGGAGGTGGGCAGCAAACAGGGAGATTCGCGCAGAGTAATCTTCCAAAGTATGAGGGGCAGCATGACCAAAATCAAGATGCTTGTAAGAAGATACATGCTCAAGGCTGCACATTCTCAGAACAAACAGCTTGGGGTTATTTTGTCATACGAAATTAAACCTGAAAGGTCAGTGAGACTCAACAGCTATTTAGGTGACAATAAAAGTGCCTGTGCTTAATACAGCAGAGAAAGCAAAAGCAGCAGAGGAATAAAGTGGTCAGAACTGGTGGCCAGACAGATAAGTCAAGCAGAAGCATGGCAAACAGACTTGAGATGACATGGTTAGGAAACAGCAAGAAGAAACAGCTGTAATCAATGTGCACATAGATAAGAACAGGGACAAGTGCTTTGATACTACAAGCTGAAAGGTCAGATCAGTGGATCTCAAAGCACATAACCAACTCACTAATTAAACCAGCTCCATACCCCTGGGAGCTAGGTACTGTAACTTGATAGTCATCACAAAAGTCACAGAGTGGTTCAGTGATTTTTCTCAAGGTCAGTGAGCTGGGAACACCACCCAGGCAATACAAATCCTCCAACAGCTGCTCCCAGAACCAGCCTGTCCTCTATGCTTTGGAGACAAGAGAACTCACTTTGTTGTGAATCCAACTGTAGTTATGATCATTCTAGCAATAAAAATCATTCAGGAGCACTATTTGAATGTTCAGCTCCAACAAACACAACACAAAAAGACATTTTTACACAGTTCCTTAGTAAAGGAAACTTTCCACCTTTCACCAAACTGAAGGCAGAGCCAGAAGTTAAACAGTCAATAGCATCATTTACAAGTGAGACAAGCATTAACGTAATTAAGGGACAGATCCTGCAAGATGTTCAGCACACTCACAGCCATTCATCTAATCTTGAAGAAAAGTCTCCTGTTTGCTGACTGTGAACCCCACAAAAGAATTAATAGAATAAATGTATTTTTCCACAACATGAAGTTTTTACCATTTCCCCAATGATTGTATGTAACAAAGCTTTTGATTTATACCAATGAGACAATAATTCTTTATGTAGCAACTTTTTGAATTAGATCTTGTAGATCAACAGATCCTTTTAAAGTTGTAATCAAAGTCATGATCAAACTTACGAATTCCATTATACCTCAGATATGAAGCCTGTTTCTTTGGATATATTTTACTCCAAGAACTAACCTGGACTCACAGGTTTGCATTTATTCAAGAATGCAACCTGAATTGACAGATGCAAAATAAAATGGGATTATATAAGATTTATAAACATGAAAATAATTCAGTTACAATCATCCATTTTCTTCAAGTCCAAGCTTGATTAATAGTTTTAGGAAAAATGTCAAACTTTATCTGAAGATTTTTATTTGCATAAAACTAAACTTTCTTTATTGAGCCTCTCTAGTTATCATGAAAAGTCATGGAAGTAACACAGTACAATACGGAAGACATTTGCTCTTTCTGGACAGGAGAACTGCTGTTCTTCCTCAGGATAAGGCTGAGTTAAGGCTAAGTTGGCCTGGCTTGGATTTTTGTTGTTGGGGAAGGGGAGAAGGGGGATTTTTTTATGCCTTGCCCTGATTTGTAGTAATTTTTTCTGAGCTCTCATCCCTAGCATTGCAGTAATATGTAAGTGGTCTACACACCATTTCTGTGTTTCTTTTGTTTTTTTCTTTTTTGAAAATCTGTCCTTTCTTCTCCTCAGTCAAATAGTATAACAATAACTCCCAGAGATCGGCTGGGTAAAATAATGCTTGTTTTTTGTTTTGCCATTTGGTTTGGTTGGGTTTTTTTAATTTTCAAATGCTGAGCCTTACAGTTCCATGGTACATCTCCTTGTACACTTTTGGGGGAGGGAAAGTTTCAAATTTAAAACATAACACCCAGAAATAGTTTACCTCCTTTACAATGCATAGTACTGAAGGGTCATTTTCTGTGCTCTCCAGAATTAAAAAAAAATAAAACAAAACAAACCACAAACAAACGAAACCAAAACCCAACTGTGTTGACCAAAAACATGCAAATAAATCATACACTTTGAATAACTTCTGGTAGAGGTCTTCAAAAAAACCAGTCTTTACATCTGGTCCCATTTCTAATCTTTCACAAGAATAAAAAGAGGAATGCATTCATAATGTATATGTGAAGCTGAAAGGCTACATTGTCTTTGCTTATAGGACTTTAAAAAAATTACTATTTAATTATCAAATCCAGTTCTGATTACTTTATCCAGTGTAGATCAATATACTCCAGAAGCTCAGACACAACATAAGACTATAAGCGTATTCCTGTATCTCTTCTCTTGTATAGGAACTCAGGCTAAATAAAAAGAATACATCTTCAAACTTAAAAACATACAGATCTACATTTTACAGGGCCAAGTAAACTGTCCACATCCAAGAAACCTTAACAACCCATGGAATTACACAAGCAAGCAACTGCTTTTCTGGCATTATTTATCTAACAACATTCTAACATAAAAAAGCAATGTAGAAAAGAACATTAAGTAAATATTATAGTTTCCTACTTTTACCAGTATTTTACTGGCTGGGGGTCCTCGACGCTATAAAAGTATTAGATAAGCAAACCCAAAGCAAAATGTGAAAAGGGACAACATATTTGCTATTATATTTAGGAAATTATTTCTGTTTCTTTTTCAGTAAAGCAACACTGATGTAATTAGCAAAACATGTCAGGACTGACACACTCTCAATCCTCAAGGTTCAGTATAGCTGTTATAGTTTTGTCACATATCCTTATTCAGTAATTTTTTAAATGTTGTTTCATAACCTACATTTTTAAAAGTACATTTTTTTAAAGTTTTGCTTCTTCCTTGCTGGAATGTAGTTAAAATGTAACTTCTGCCTAGGCACATGATGAGGCTCAATCAATCTCAAAAAAATCTTAAACATGTTTCTAAAAGTCACATGTTTAAAATCCTTTACAGCATTAGGGTTTCTATGAAATCCTGTATCCGACATCAGGAGATGTTCTCCGCATTGAATATACAGGTTTTTTTCTGTACATCTTTATTACAAAAAGTATAGGAAGTATCATTCCCCATTTAGTGCTGGAAGGCAGCCTGTCCTGGTGCACCCAATCTGCTTCTATATTTTCTCAAAATTGCCATTCCAACATTCTGCTCTTCTACAAACAATTCAAATACGTTAAATCAACCTGTCAGATTCACTTTAGCACTTTTGCCAGGACACTTCTGATCTTAATTCTGGCCTGCAATACTTTTAAGGTATCTGCTAAAACACAGAGCTTTTTAAATTGTTGTTTTATGGTTTTGCACCTTCCATTGTGTTACAGACAATAGCCCATTAATCATGTCAATTGAGTTTGTTTGTATGATCCTCATAGCTATTCTCCAATTTGCTTGCAAACTGTTTAAGCATTAATTAGCATGCAATACAAACACCAGTGATTTAAAGTCTCTATGCAACAGAAGATCCCAACATTTCAACTTCTGATTTTGTCCCAAAATGGAGAGGAAAAAAAGGAGAGAAGAAGATTTGTTTCCTCAAACCAATGAGTCAGAAAACCGTGTCAGAACAAACTGAGTTTTCCATATGGTGTTAGGAAGCAGATGTCCCTACACTTCCGTGGGCTTGATCCTTGGGCCACTCTGCATGTCCTAAAACACACAGAAGCAAGTGTTTCCCTGGGAAGGGAGTGGGAGGAAAGAGGCATATAGTGCTTTCTGCTCTTTAACTATGAAAGAGAAGGAGGATCACAACCACTACTCCAGATGGTGGAATGTCCAAGAAGGAAAATTAATTGTGTTTTTTTTGTTGAAAGAATTAAATCATTTCTATTCAGATTAAATAAAACAGAGAGTACAGCATTTTGCTTGTTTTCCAACAAATTATTTTTTTAAAGCTCAAAAAAATGTAAGAACTAAGTGCTTTTCACAGAGGAGATTGTAAAGTATTTGTGCCACCTAAAGAGTACACAAAACTTGGGCAGAATTTTGATGCCACTAGGTATCTCCCCATAATCACAAAACCTCTTCTGTACTTCCTCTTTACTGTAGCATAACAGAGAAAACATGCTAAAATCATCCTCATATTCATAAGATATTCTACAATTTCAGGTAAGCCAGCCTGCACAAACTTGGGATGAGGAAGTGTTTGAAGGTATGGTTGGGAGCTGGGGAGACTTTCACAGGTGACTGATGACATCCAATGTCGAGCCTAGAATGCTCAGCTCTGACTTGAATGTTGGAGATCAGTACTGAATAATTTCCTCATAATACCAGGCTCCTTTTCAGTTGCCTCAGTTCAATGTCTGAAACACGGGGCATCCAACACCCTGTAATCACTCATATAAACCTTGGTTAATGGCCCAAGACATCCTCCCAAAACTGCTTTCTGAGGTATTCATGTAGGACTACTAGAAGCAGTAGTAGAAGTCTACAGTGGCCTACGAAAGACTTTATATCTGAGTATAAAGGCACAACAGGGCAAAAAGAACAGTGCAATAACCAGACGGAATTGACATAGGAGCTAAGGGACACCAACACTGTCAGGCTCAAATGCACTTACACCAAACCAAATTCCTGTGTTAATTCTGGACTTAAAGCAAACTGACAGCCCAGGAACCAAGTCACAGAAAAAAAAAAAAAAACAAAACTGTAATGCAAGATTTTTCATTTTGGATTTGACCCACCTTTATTTTTTATTTACCAGCTTACAATACACCTGCTGTTGTACCTGGACACACTACATTTATATTCGGCCTAACCTTTCTTTTACATTCTCATCCTTCATTTCCAATTACATGCCAAATAAACTCTGCATTGCATGAGAGAACTGAAAGTGGCAGCTGAAAGACTTTTTTTTTTT
>VZTM01002617.1:21504-46496 GCA_013400555.1 Jacana jacana | reverse complement strand
CTGTGAAATTTTCTCCTTTTACACAGATTTTCTTTTTTTCAACTGCTACCTTCCCCCCACCCCCCGCCCCAAACTCAGTGTAGCATATTTTGAAAGCTCGTGCTTGGTGACCAGAGTTAAAAATACTATCCCCATATTTAAAATCTCTCACATAGAATAGACCTGGAATAGCTCAAAAGCTATTAATAATCAGTAATGGTGTTTTGTAAGCTTTCAATAAAAATCCATAAAACCTTGATTTTAATTGTAATGATTTATCTGAAGAACATTTTAAATGTTTTATTCTATTTATAGGATAATCTTTATCATACTTTACCCAAAAGAACAATCTGATAATCTCAATTCTACTGGTGACAGTGATTGTGGTTATAAATCTCAATTCTACTGGTGACAGTGATTGTGGTTATATAATCCTTTCATTTTCAAGATTTTCTAGAACTGAAAACAAACAAAACCTCCTATTTTTTGTCTTTTCACCAGCCAGATGTGTAACCAGTTTTTTCTAAACACATTTACCTGAAAAGTCAACATATTACTGAATAGTACTGAGCAACTGTTATTGCTGTTGACAGTGGAATAGAAAATATTTTGTTTCACACTGACCATGTTCAATTATTCCAAGTCTAAGACACTGCTTGAATTTAAAAAAAAAAAAAAAAAATACATCTAGGGGGGAAAGGTACAGTTATTGTCATTACACAATAAAGACAAATTTGACTGGCAACACTGAAAACTAGGTCTTTTTATATTCATCTTCTGGATTTTTTTTAGTATTTTACCTGTGTACACCAAAATCCTTAAATGACACGGGCAAAACATGCACAAGTGGTAAATTTTTTCAGAGTTATGAGGTGCTGTTACCATCTTTTAAAACAGCTTTTTGACATGGATGTTGTTACCATAGCTAGTATATTTAATACAATGTACACGAATTCTGTACTTTATACCTTGACCCAAGCAAGTGCAGCAATTAAATAAAACACTTCCATTAATGTAATCTGCCTGAAGACTTTGTTTTTCTTTTTGTTGAACTGGCAGCATAGCTGTTCCTAAGAAATTAATAGAAAAAAAATGAATTAGTTAAGTTAAAAATGTGATAAAGTACCAAAAGGATGGCCTTCAAGAACATGTACAGCTGCATTATTTATAGTAGTCTCCATATTCACCTTTCACTTTGTGCAGGACAGCACAGGCTCTCTCTTCTGCCACTATAAATGCTTTAATTATTTCAATCAAAACTGATGAATTACAGAATCATGGAATCATTAGAACTGGGATGGATGTTAAAGATCATCTAATTCCAGCCCCCTGCCATGGGCAGGGACACCTCCCACTACAGCAGTTTACCCAAAGCCCCATCTAACCTGGTCTTGAACAATTTCAGGGATGGGGCATCCACAGCTTCCCTGGGCAACCTGTTCCATTGTCTCACCACCCTCACAGGAAAGAATTGCTTCCTAGTATCTAATCTAAATCAATCTTCCCTCTTTCAGTTTAAAACCAATACCCCTCATCTTATTGCTACCCTCCCTGATAAAAAATCCCTCCCTTTCTTTCTTGTAAGTCCCCTTCAGGTTCTGGAGGGCTGCTATAAGGTCTCCCTGAAGTCTTCTCTTTTCCAGGCTGAACAACCCCAACTCTCTCAGTCTGTCTTCATAAGAGAGGTGTTCCAACCCTCTGATCATCTTTGTGGCCCTCTTCTGGACCGTCTCCAGTAGGTCCACGTCCTGTTGGGTTGAATTCCCAGAAGTGAAACAATGGCTTTCATTTCAAGAATCATATACATCTTTATCCAGCTGTTCTTTTGTCTTAAAAACCACCTACTGTCTTTTTTGCTGGCTCATGCACAACAGCACTCAGTCAAAACCATGAGGAGGCCTCAATAACGGCAGTGTAAGTGGCAGTGGAATGGAGCACACCGGTGCCATCAGTAACCACCTTCCTGGTGGTTACCCTGAAGTACATGCCAAGCGCTGTGTCCACTATACCCTAGCACATCCAGCTCGTCTCCCACTTTCTCCTCTTAAATCTCTCTCCTGATTTTCTTTGACCCTTGTGGTTGAAAAGTCATTTTTAAAAGTTGACACTCAGCGAGTCTGGCTGCTGAGGACTCCCCAGTAGTTCCTCCACCCAGTAACAGCTCTATTGCAGTTCTTGAAGGGTCGGGAAGTAAAACACAAGAGCAGCCCAGTCCCATGCTTGTAAGGGGAAGGCAAGATGTTAGCCAAGCCTCTTGCCTTCCAAACAGGGCTTCATACTTCAGCAGGTTTTGAGAATATTTTCACATCCTGCAACAAACAATCGATGTAATGCTGCTTGGAAAGTACCCCCTAAGAGATTTTGATGGAAAAATCTAGTCTTCAATGACTTTTCAGAGAATTTTTAAAATGGCTTTTTCACAACAGTTTACATTTGAAAAATATCTGTCTTTGATTTTTTTTTTTTTTTTTTTCATTAAAAGTCCAAGCACCTGAAATCAGAAGTATTTAAACTTTTAAATGCTACCCAAATATTTCCCAGGACAGAATTTTGAATAACTTTTGTCACCATCCACATTTCTGATGGAATTAATTGTCTGTCATTAACCATAGGTGGATCATGATTTTTAATAGGAGGGAGATGAGCTGCCTCTCATGGGTTGGAAAGCCCATTTAGAGACCCCAATACAGAGGGAGAGGTTGAAGAATTGGTAGGAATGTGCTCTGGATCTGGTATTTCACTGGCTTGAAATTTGTGTAATCATTCAAACAAGCATAAAAAGTCAGGCTTTTTAATTCTCTGCCATGTTTTCCCCACTTTTATCAAAAGAAAACATCTGTTTTATTCACGTGGCTGAATTGGCTGTAGTCTCAAATTTCCATGTAAGTTAGTTGCTGTATTTTAATGAAAATTACCTTTTTCATTTCCCACTCAAGACTATAGCTTTTCTATGAGATTGCCAATAACAAATGTCTCCTGCAGTGACAAGAAAATGAAGGGGAATGCTTGGGAACTACACTTGCAGATATTACAACATTTCAAAATTGGATTTGCTCAAAATCAGAACAGATGCACAAGTTTAGATATTACCTGAAAGAAACATACTTGAAAAAATCCATTTTAATCTATTATTTCAACTTTTATATCTTGCTTCCTTACCTTAAACTTTAGTGAATCTTTCTGTGTAAAAATTTAACACACACAAAATAACAAATTTATGGACAAACAGTATTTAATTGTTAATGCTTACTGGTCACCAGCATTGATTTTCTCCTAGTACTATCAAACAAAAACACAAATATTCAGTGTTAATACCCAGCCATAAAAAGTAGAACATATCCAATAAGATGTCCTATGAAAGAAGAGTTCAAAGAAATTTAGTTTTATTTTGTTCCTTAAAAAAAAAAAAAAAAAAAGAAAAGAACATTTGACTTTTCTAACTTTCTTTTTTTTTGCCCATAAAATGATTTCACTGCAGGTCAATCCAAAAGATTTTTTGTGTTCACCTCATTGCAGTGTTTTAGCTCCCTTTCAACCTGAATATGTAGCTGCCAGGTCACCTTGATTTACTGTTAAGCATATTATTTGTACCAAAAAGGCAAATGACGAAGTCAAAACAATTATCTTCATCATTCTTCAGCAGCAACTGGGAGAGAGGGAGATTCATGCCCTAAAACAATCTGGATTAATTCAATCACCTTTTTCTCCAAAAGAGAAGTATTTATTTGGGAAAGTTTGCCCAATTTTAAGTAATGTGAAAACAGAAATATAACTGTTTCCTCTGTTTCATGGTCAGAAATTGTTTTCCCGATTTGATCTGTTAATGCCTGAGGAATGAGAAATATGATCTTATGTTTACCTTTCTCCGTATTTTTTAAAACCTGCAAGAGGATGTCAGAGTTGCACCGATTCACTTTAGATAAAATAAGAAAATGTTTATTTCTGGCTCAAGCAGGTACAACCTGAGAAGCCTGTTAGAAACCATTTGGGGACAGCTGTTATGATTGATCGATACAACAAATTATGAAGGAATCAGCCACCCGACAGACTTAGAATGGAACATGCACTTTGTAATCAAATATCCGTGCCCATACATTTACCTCACAGTAAACCTGTCATTACATACACATGGGCCAACTGCCAAATGAAAGAGGACTTCTGCAGATTTACTCCAATGGGAAACAGGTAGAAAACAGCCACAGAAGGATACTGATATTTCTCTTACATGATAATTCTCCTGAATTTTCAGATCAGCATTTCAAATGTCTCAATGTAGGCTCTGAATTTTAGCTACAGTGGCAAATTTCATGAAGTCACAGGTTTACATTCATTCACTCTACTCCCTTGGTGGAAGACACTCCCCAAAGCTGCAGGAGACCTCAAACTGCAAGGCTGATACAGAATCAGATTCCCCAGAGCTGCAACTGTGCAAGTTTAGGCTTTGATGGGTGCTCTTTTTCTAATTATAATTTGTCAGTTAGGAAAACGAAAAAACAATTTAACTGATTTCTGAAAGGAATCATCTCGGGGTAGTACAAAGTGCTACAGGCAAGGCAGTGCAAGGCAGTACAAAAAATAAAGACACTGAAATGAAGAGCCCTAACCATATTCAAGTAGAAGACAGCCAAAAGTAACTGGAAGGATTTATGACAGCAAGGAAATGACAGAAAATTCTGCAATACACAGTCAATGTTATACCCTATTGGAGAAAGCCAGAAACTGATTCAAACTTTTGAATGTCTTCAGTGATAAATTCAAATGTAAAAATGAGCCTAATTTTAACCAAGAAGAAGTCCACAAAACAAAAACCCCTTATGTGAGGCTTGTTTTTTTGGTTTGGGTTTTGGTTTTTTTTGGTCTCCCAGCAAAATCTGACCTTCACAGACCTTACACCTGGATGTACTTAGCTTGCACAACACAAAGAAATCACTGCCCAAAACAGCAGGACAAACTTCTGTTGTTGCGTTGGTCCACAAAATTTTGTTCTAGATTGGAAAAAACCTGAAAACACTAGAATAGATCTCTTGTCGAGGTCATAGACACGAGAAATTTAAGAATGATTTGAGCAATGTCTGCCAGGAATGGCAAAGTTTTAGTTAACCTTGCCTTAGAGTGGAGAAAGAAATGAACATGAGTTCATCTCTCGTATGTCTATGATATTAAGTATACCAGTAGCTGATATTAAAATTTAAAGTCAAGACAAAATGAATCAGACTTGTCAAAACTTAATGTTTCAACTTTTCTCCTATCAAACTTTTTCAGAATAATCCATTTCCTCCAACATTTCAACTTCAATAAGAGTATAGTTTTGATGAAAAACTGTCAAAAAAACCCAAATCAGACGGCTCTTGTGAAGATTATTACACAGCACGGTTCACACCTGTAGCATTTTCCCTGCCAACCAAAGTGCAAATTCCCTCACCAATGCACATTCAATATTCCGTGGCAATTTATTAAAAGAAAGTAATTATAATCAGAGGAAAAGAGCATATGGCTGATCTCAACAAAGGGATTAGCATCTCCCATCTCAAAAATATCATTACTGAGAGATTCAAGAGGAAGGAAGGTGAAGCAAAGTTAGTAATTAGGGATGTTGTATATCCCAAATATTTTAGTGCAAAGGCAAATGCATAACAGTCACACATTCATTTAGTTAAAACTTAACACAATAAAGTTATTACAATCACATGGTAGAAATCCAAAACTCAGGGACACAGAAAGAACAGCAGTTAGAAGAGTCCTCAAAGTAAAACATTTCAAAGATGAGTTTAAAAGAAAATTGTGTCTCCAACCAAGCCAAACCATACTTTGCATGAAACATAAAGACGCCAGTGGGGAAGGTGTCTCTGGGGCTGCTTGGACTGCATGTCTACTCGGGCAGGGAGCAGCTATCACCAATAAGCTAATTCAGTTGGTCAGGATGGACACTACTACAGGAAACTCATAGCAACTGTGTAGCCACACTACACATGCACTGGATGTAACCTCACAGGGGTTTAGTGAGGTTGAGGCAGCATGCTGTAAACACCTACCCTAGCTTACTCTATGATATCCTCCCTATATATAAAAACTGAAGACTGATTGCCTGTCAAAAGACCAAAGGTTACTCACTTACCAAGTCAGTCAGGAGTATTTTTTTCCTAGAATGTAGCTTATCCCACTCCTGCAGTATCCTCACTGCTCTGTAATTCCAGCACTCCTCAAAACCTGCCCATTCCCATCCTCCTGGACTGCACATAACCTCATCATAGTCTAAAAAGTAATTATTGAATTTCAGGGTTTTAAATAGATTCCTGAACATTTTTCAAAACTCATTTCACTCTATAGCAAGCATCACTATTGCCTGTAAAAAAAACACAGTAGAAATGACTCGGGAAAATTTTGATCCCGTTTTAAGTCACCAGACATATTTTCTTTGAATTTAGTGGACTAATAAGACTAATCTTCAGTGTATTCCAGTAAAACAGCAACACTAAGAAATATGAGTGCACACATAATTCAAAAAAGTACTTGTGATATTTAAGGCTCGCATGGGATAGAATTTCTTTAGGTTTCTTAAGGAAGAACACCTTCCCTTCCTTGTGCTGGGGAACTCTGTCATACAGCTGCCAGCTAGCGTTTCATCTGACTTAGAATCTTCTGCAAAGCCCACCCCTTTTCCTGGTCCCTAATATTTTTGGTTTATTTCCTTTTCCTTTTTGCCCTGTTTGATTTTCTTATAGTTGGATTTGCTGGATCAAAGAAGCTTCAAAAGATGGTATTCTACATCCCCATACCTATTTTGGATGCACCTATTTCTGTATATTCTAAAGGCTGTACAGGCAAGAAGCTTCTACTTTACAGTATAGCAAAAATACATTGACTGGAGAATTTGAGAGGCTTATCCCAAGATTAGTGGGTTCCTCACCGGACGCATCTTCCTAAAGACTCTTGCATCTTTTTTCAAGCTCATAGTTATTCTCTTATGGATGAGAAATAACTATTTTAATCCCTATATGGCTATTCAATACCATCCTAAGTATCGATTATGTAATCACTTTTAGATAGAATCATAGAATCATATAGGTTGGAAGACACCCTTAGGATCATTGAGTCCAACCATCAGCCCTACTCTACAAGTTCTCCACTGCACCATATCCCTCAACACCACATCCAATCTACTCTTAAACACAGTCAGGGATGGTGACTCTACCACTTCCCTGGGCAGCCCATTCCACTGCCTGACCACTCTGCCTGTGAAAAATTTTTTCCTAATGTCAAGCCTAAACCTACCCTGCTGCAGCTTGCAGCCATTCCCTCTTGTTCTATTGCTAATTGCCCATGAGAAGAGACCAGCACCAACCTCCCTACAATGCCCTTTCAAGCAGTTGTATAGAGTGATGAGGTCTCCCCTCAGCCTCCTCTCCCTCAAACTAAACAATCCCAACTCCCTCTATTGATCCTCATAAGACTTATCCTCCAGGCCTCTTGCCAGTTTTGTTGCCCTCCTCTGTACTCACTCCAGCACCTCGATATCTCTCCTGTGCTGAGGCGCCCAGAACTGAACACAATACTCAAGGTGCGGCCTCACCAGTGCTGAGTACAGGGGGACAATCACCTCCCTACTTCTGCTGGTCACACTATTTTTTATGCAAGCCAGATCCTCCTTAATGTTAGAAGTCCGTGTGTTTAAGCAATGTAAGTACTGGTTGAATGAAACAGGCCTCTATTCACATTTTCCTCTGAGGAAACAGATATAACTTTAGTCTGACAAACAGCTGAACTGCTGGCAAGAAAGGGTTGGGGGGCTGGAGTAGGTGATATCCATAGGTCCCTTACAACTCCATATCATTCTGTGATACTGCTAAAGGGTTAATATATTTGCTTTCATAGACTTTGATGAGACAATGAAGCAAGAAGGAACTCAACAGAAAGAGCCAAAGAAGGTTTTTTAGTATACTCCGAAAATATACTCAGACCTCTGTAAAAATAGATATGGGAATCCACATGTAAGAAAGAGGGAGTGAGAAGAATAAATTGTTTAGTTGGAGCACCTACCTAATTCAGAATATGAACACTCAAAAAGCAGAAATTCAATTAGTCCCATTGCAAGTGGCATTTCTCTTTAAAGTCGGCAATTCAGGGGGATGTTTTATTTCATTCTGGATATTATTTTTTTTTTCACATGTCAGAGTTGGATATTTTAATTTGTTATAAAATAATGAAGCATACAGAGATGGGTCATTTGTGTGCAGATATGCATGTTATGGGTGACTCATATCAGGACGCATTTCCAAAATGTTAGAATTTACTTTGATAATTTACATTGATAACAATGAGGCCTCGTTAAATTTAAATGTAATGGCAAGGCTACATTGTAGTTGAAACTATACTTACTGAACTGATAGAAAGCTGTGGTTTTGTAGGAGCTATATAAAGTCTCTAATAATGAAGACACTAAATGTGAAAACCCAGGCAATATCTTTCAGTAAAGACTGTAGCTTTATCACAAGATCATTAAAATCGGACTTTTTGAGAGACCTATGAACATCTCTCCCTTTTAAAGATGCAACTAAATGCAATCTGGAAAGGCAATGGAGAGTATTGACATTAAAGTTGAGATAATGTGATTTAAAAAAAGGGGTGAGAGGAGGCATAAATCACACAATACTACCTCATAGGCACAAATCCTGTAGAGTAATTTTACAGAAAACAAGGAGTAAGGGAAGAAATTTCACTTCTCCTTGCCCTCACCACAGCAGAAATATATCGTCAAGGAACAGAATTTATCTATTCAGTCTCTTATTTAAACTACAGAAAACAAAATTACCTTATGGATTTATCAGCTTAGGCCCATACTATGGCTCACCCTAGAAGGAGTTTTAATTTTTCAGATAAGCCACGAATGAGAAGATAATAAGACCACAACAACTACAAAAACCTTATTTCAACCAACATCAAGTCTGTAAGAAATTAATACTCTCCCAAGGGCCAATGCATATTATACAGTGGAGCAAAGAAAAATCAACTTCTCCAAGTATAGATTAAAATTATATTATCCACAAGCAATTGGAATTTCACATATATATTAAATAAAGAAACAATGGGTTACACTGATTACAAAGCAGCTTCCTGTGAAAGTCTATGATGTCTGATCTCAAGGGTTCATTGCAACAGATGAATGAAGGTACATCATCTTGTCTTGATTCTCCAACTGAACCAAATATATGAACGCACCTTTCACTTTCTAGAAATGTACCTACAAATTCAATGCAACTGCTTCTGGCAGCAGAGGATTTTGACCCTCATGTACCTGGAGAGGCACCCAGTATTTAATTTTCTTGTGTTTGGGTTTGGTTTCTTTCTGAAGTCACCAAATAAGTCAGGTGAATACCTTGCCATTGCAAATTCTAATTCTTGACGTTTTTTTAAAGCTAACAAAATGCTGCTTTGACAACAACCACCTCAAAATTTACTTCAACCATCCAGTTAAGTTTCCTTGTAAGTCATGATCAACTGTTCACAGGAAGAATGAACCAGTGAGGAATGAATGAAATTGGAACAAATTCAAGTTAAAATTCAAATCAATATTTCTGGAGAACATCTTGCCTTCCTCTGCTAGTTCTAATGTCAAGTAATTATCAGCTCTGAAGTGCTGCTGGCCACCATCATTTTCACTTCTGAAAGCAACTGACAGCACCAAGTATGAATTGCTTTGATTGAGAAGTGACGTGATAATAGTTGATGATTTTACACTCTGCCAGGGTTGTCTAAGCAGATAAGAAGGTACAGAATCAAAGTGATGTCACAAGGTACTAGAAAATCCACACCACCTTGAGACAAGGGCATTGTTGTGCCTGCATGCACTCTTAAAAGTTTTTCCAAGAATCATTCAACAAAGTAAAGCTGAGAAATTAGTGGAAAGTTCTGGGACAGTTCACGGTTAGAAATCCCTGAAATTTCTATTCATACTATAAATTGGACTATAATTCTCTACCACCGAGCATTAACAACACACCCTTCAAGCCCAGATTAATTTGCCATAGCATACTTTAAGTTACAAAAGTTGGCCCCATTTCTATACTATCAACATACTCTAATCCCTGTGGGCTTTTTTATGCTGATTCCAGGTGACAGCATAAGAATCTTGCAAGAACACCTATGACTTACAGAGGTAGGACTGGCCCTGATATTTCCCAGGACCCAATAAGTATTTGAAAGTGGAGAGTCTAAATGAAAAAGAAAAATTTGTGACTATCTAGAAAAGATGGTTTTGCAGAAATATTCACATACTACTTTCACAGAAATCCTTGGTAAAATATTAGGTACCACCTCTGCTGGAGAAAAGTGACATCTTTATATGCACAATGATGTCTGCATTGGCAGAAAGGAGATGAATTGCTCTTGATGAGATACAGCAATAGATCACCCAATTCATGGCAGGGACCTAAGTGACACTATCTTCCCCTAAAATAGAAAGCTTATGGAATTTCTTCTTTGAATGAGGGAAAAGTTATGAGGATAAATACCTACAATCTTTTTTTTCCATTCTCTCTGCAGCAATTTACACAAGTCTTGCAATTTTTACCTGTTCTGTAGGGAAAATCCTGCTGGGCAAATTCCTTTTTCACTTGATTTGCTTGCTACCCTACTTTTGTCTGGCCCCACAACATGTAACTTATGACAGCTTAGAACTTTCCTTAGCATGTCAATGCAAGCAGACAATTTATACAACTTGACTGACTTGGAAACCTGTACTTTGCCTTGCTACAGGCAGCCTTAAATTGTGGTTTGGAAAACATTAGCCTTTCAAACATAAACAAACTGGAGAATTAAATCACATTGCTAATGTATACACTATTTGAATATGAACTTATTGCTGAATGGAAAAAAGATTTATCTGCCATAAGCAAAGACTCAAATATGATGTGCTAATAATACCTTTAACGGGAGAAAATATAACTGAAAATAAACACCCTATGGATTTACAGCCAGTGATGAGTTTTGCTCATTTGAATTAAGAATGAGGTATAATACAATTAAAATTAATAGGAAGCTGGAACAAGAGTATTTTTCTTTTAATAATACTTAGAACTTCATTGCCATTGCAAATTCTCAGAGTCTTTTCAGCTTGAAAAGTCACTCAAATAATGGCTTAATTCTGAGTAAACTAGTGTGGTTTGATACTATAAATACATCTGCTTAGACACATGGGCTGATTCTGCCAAGTCTTATGCACGTGTTTACATTTTACAGACACAAATACTTTGACTCCACAGACCTTAAAAATTAAGCACCTGCCCACATATAGACATCTTTGCAAGACTCTTCTGTAGAGTTTATTAATATTCATTTTCACATTCCTTAGTGAGAAGCAAATGACACAAATGGGCCTCAGCATATGCGCTTAATTTTACATAAATAATCCAGTTAACTTCATTGCTAATATCCATGTGCATAAAGTTAAGTACATAGATATTTGCCAGATGGAAACGTCTGTGATTGGCTTTCATCTGGTTCCTTTTGTATTTAACTTTTAAACGTTGGCATATTTGCACCAATCCTCTGTGGAAATTCATCTCAGAAGTATGTGATGCATATTGGTTCACAACAGTGAGGTGTGAGCTTTGGAGATAATTAATGTCTCTCCAAATTAAGTGATTTAGTTTACAAAATACATTGCTAAGTGAAGACCATGCTGAGAAGTGTACCAAGATGAATTTTAAAATTGGTCTTTTATTTTCATAAAGAAAATTAACCCTGCATAACACTGATGCAGATCAACCTGCAGATCAACCACTTAACACAGGGTACACGACATTTTGAGAAAAAAAAGCAGTAGTTATCTGAGGATACTGTGAGGATACCTCGACAGACCATCTATACATTTAAATTTATGAAGCATCAATTCAGCACATATTTCATCACAGCCAACACACTGATATAAGATTGCTGAATAATCTTTTTTTTTTCCCTGCTGTAGCCTAGTAATACATTTGACATGAAATTCCAGGCTACTGAAAAGTGGTTTTTACTCTGATTTAATTCTTTTTATTTTTATAGTACTTACTGTTTTGATTGTTCTTTATTGTACCTGGGAGGTAAACTCCTCCGCATCATTGTTAAAGGAAAAATAACAACTTTGAAAAGTACTTTAATGAATTACATTTCACATTGAAAGAAAACATTGTCATCTTCTAAATTCCATACACACACAAAACCAACAGATTATATCCCTCTTGCAAGCTTGTTAGAAGACCCGAACCTATCCACACAAAGATGCTTTCTCCCTGACAAAACCTTTCTAAGAGGTTGAAAACATAGTTAAAGGCAACCAACCCTGAAATGACCATTTCTTTTCCAGGGCTAAAGGCAAAAAAGAGTCCAAATGGGACAAATCATAAAGACACACAGTACAGAGTGTAAGCATCCTAAACAAAAGCTTCTGTCCTTACAACAATATTCTAATGTTATTACGGCCTGCAACCAGGTGACTGCAAATGCAGATGAAAACAATCATCACAGCAGAGCTGCGTCATCACACCTTCTCATTACCTACAGTCTCCTAGTCTAAGACAAACATACAGAGACTAGAAACCCAAAAGTTATATGGGTCTGTGGTAAAGAAAAAAGTTCTTTGATAAGTACAGTGCTTTTCTGTTATAATGTCATGATGCTTTTCCTCCCCATCCCCAAGACAGCTTCAGTGCTCTCTTCAGTGCTGCTAGAAATGCCTCCAGACTTTTGTACCTATTAAATCTTTTGCTTCCCTTGCTTGCCTCTCTTCAGTTTATCAAAAAATATTAATACATAAACATCATTAGCCCAGATTCATACTGCTGCCAGAGTCACAACACATTCTCTAAGAAAACAAGGGAAATCCCAGAGCAGCTATAACAAGTCTGGGATCCATGGAGAGAGCAAGAGGGGCTGGCTGCAAAAGCCACTCTGCCCTTAAAGTACTTCAACAAAGTCAATTGTTGTTTGAACCTTAACGTGAACCTTTTGGTTACATCACAAATACCTACCCCCACATAAAAAACTGCACAGGTAAGAAGGCATACGTTGTTTCTCAATTTTTATGCTTACCATTGTACAGAACACGCCCTGCTATATGTATGCATATAATTATACATATAGCAATTTTGCCCATGAAGACACATGCTTAAGGAAAGAGAAAGCAAATTCATCCTCACAGTCATCATAAACCTGTTTCATGTTTTCTGAAAAGTGCAATCTTCTGAGAGAAGAATATTTTAGATGTTTCAAGTGGAAAATCCAAACTATTACAAGTTCAATGTAATCACCACAAGCTTTTTTTTTTTATTTTTTTAAACAAAAATTTCTTGACAGAAGTGTTTGATGAGTTAATTGCAATGTATCATCAAATTTTCTGGGAAGAGAAATTATGTATATACAAAGGAACTGGTTATAAATATGATGGACTAATTCACTCAATTTACACAAAGCCAGGGGTTCTTTTTCATTTTTCTGACATCTAATGTACCCCAAGACAAGAATCCACAAAATTGACCAGACTTGATGAATAATTTCAAGTAGAAAGGAAGAGGGCAAAATGGAAGCATTTTGACATTGTAAAATTAGAACAGCACATCCGTTTGTAAACTAACCGCATTTTTTGAAGTTTATCAAAATTATCAAAAGATAATTATTTGAGTTTTGTACCAAATGCTTTCTGCAGCCATTGCTTTTATAAGTGAATAGACTGACAGTCTTCAGATCTTTGCATTACTAAAAGACCCTCAGAACCTTGCACATTGAGTCAACATACGCCTTCTCCCCACCCCCCACACAAAATGCTTAAGTTTGAGCACCAGACTGAAAAATCCACTACTTGCACACTCTAAGAGTTTTATTTCCCTGTAACATCATGCTGTATTGTAGTTTCTTCTGTAAGAGTGTCTGGATGTGTTCCTGCAGAGTTACATACTTACATACTGTGCCTAAGCTTGGCTCCTTGTCTTTGTTATTACTAGTCTGTTCTCATTTTTTATCTAGTGTCACTTTTTGGCATTAGTTCTTCAATTTGATCACCAAGTCTATGAGTCATTCCTGCATTACTAGCCACAGAGCAAGAAAAGAGTGCTGTTTCACAATACCTCCATGTTTTCCCCGTTCTTGCTTAGAATAACTATGTCCTGATAGGTCCTTCAGATAAGAAACTACATGGAAATTTCTTCAGAGTAAGCAAACACTTCTTCCAACAGCTGGGAAGGTGCTATCATATTAAGTATAGTCCATGAACACAAGAAGACAACAAGTGTGACCATATAATGGTAATGGTTTAGCCTGTATTAAAAAAGCAAACAAAAGAAATCCTGCAGGCAAAAAATATGGTGCATATGTTGCTAAACTAGAGGAATTCTGGTGGATGCCTCAGCTGTTTGAGAAGGACAGTCAATTACAGAAATGTGGTCTTAGTTACCTCAGGATTGTTAAGGACAGAGGGAAAAAAACTGTATCAAACTCAGGGATAGCCAATACAAATTTAGAGATTAATAAAAAAAATACCCATCAATCCCCATTAAGTTAAACATAACTTACACTTAAGTAAGACTGAGGAAGAGACAAACAGAAGGCACTTCAAGTTTTTCTCTAAGTTGTACTACCAGTCTGCTACTCTTCAGGTTTCTCAAATGACATTCTTCTCTGTCCTATGATTACTACTCCAGTTCTGTTAAGATACAACTGGAGAAGCAGAGGCAAGCTTTTTTAGAAGCTAAGCTAACCTTCTGCATCACAAGCACTTATTCAGTATTTACTCTTTCCCACTGAGTAAAGCTTCTGAGGTTGAGAAATTTTAATATTTTTAAAAAGTCATTTGTCATTAAAGTTGGACAAGACACTGCAGATAACTTGATATTTGTTTACATTTTAGCAGTATCCATTTTTGTAATTGGAATTTGAAAGTGTAAATGTAAAGAATACAGAGCAAATCTTTTTATTATTACAATTTTCATGGTTCCCTGGACATAACAGTCAGGCAAGACACTTAGTTTTCAAGAATATTTTACTACAGAAGTTACAATTTCAGCCATAACTTGTAATGTGGAATAGTTAGACAGGGAACTGAAGTGGTAAGCTTTTGAAAAGAGAGAGGTCGCTGAGAAGGTGTATTCTCATTTCACGTTTTAGCAAGAGTGGAGAAATAGCAAATGTCACACTGTTTTGACAAAGTTTGTTCTCTTTTGAGCTAATGGTTTCAGAGACAACAGTTTCATTTTGAAATAAAACTGTTTTCAGGAGTGTTTCACATCATCAGCACCAACTAAAGACAACGGGAATATCAACAATCTCAGAAAAATCTTGGTGACCATAAAAAAAAAAAAAACAATCCAGAAAATTAAAAAGAAACTTTCAGCAGAAAACAAAGTCCTCACCTCACTTCTCCACTGGTTCAATATAACGTTTGGGGGAAAACAGTAAACTGAGGTGATGGGAGAAAGACTAAAAAGAATAAATTATATGCACTTCTTGTTGCCTTTAACCATTGTGGTGTGTTACAGCATAATGAACACTGTTATGAATTTCACATTTATTTTCATTCATTGCCCTGTAGAAATATAAGCAACTTCTGGGGCTGAATTATAACATTAGTTACCATCTTCCATATTATTTCCAAGCATTACTGTTACACAGTCTCCCCACATGCAAGCTGCTTTGTTCTGGATTTTTTTCTCAGGAAGTGAGCGGTACCAATGCTTTCCCCTTCACAGCTTATATCTGTAGCTGGTATGATTTTCACAGAAAGCAAGGGTTACAGTTACAGACACGATTATATGAAAAAATTTTTATATGAAACCACAATCAGCTCAGTATAAATGGCCTATGTGTGTGTCGTACGGCCTGCCTCTGCATCCCCAATGGAGTCATGCTCATCGTGTATGTAATCTATTGCCCTCATCATGCTTCTGCACTGATCCACTAACCCAGGCTGTCTGACCTAGACCCACTTTCAGATTTGGAGGTTCCTGTGCTAGTTCTCCAAAGATCACCTATTATCATAGTTAATTCTCCAAAGATTATTTATAACAAGGCCTCCTTAGAGACCCCTCCATAGAAAACTAAAACCCACACAGTTCATTGCAAGTATCTGACACCGTCTCAGGGGAGTTATTTCCCCCACTCCCCAGCTATCACAATAGCAGCATTTTGCTAATAGAAAACAATTCGTATTTGCTGAAAAAGGATTACTACACCCATCTGTGCAGTGAAGAAGCAGATATGCTCTCTAAATAAGCCAACCCAGCCACAGAAACTAACCACCATTTGAAATAGAGACGGAGATCATAAACAGTGCTTTGCATCATTTCACCATTTCTGCCCACAACACTACTAACTCAGAAAGATGAGGCCCTTAAATACACTCATCTCCCTTTGTGGGAAGGAACAGGATACAGTGTACAGTCCTTACCTGTACATTTTCCTCCAAACTGTATATTTGTGTGCCCAGTGGGATGACTTTTTTTTATTTAGTTGTCAGCAAATAGAACATTATATTATGTTCCTGTCTTTTTGCTTTCTTAGGCAGCAGGCTACAGTGAGTAGGGGGTATTCTGTCGGTTTTTGAAATTGTTTTTTTAATCGATGTATTTTTCATAAAGCCAGACCTGATCATTATTCATAGGAAGCATATTGTTATAAAGTCTGGTCTTGTGTTTTGGGACCATTCATCTGAGGGCAAGCATTCGGATTCATCTCTGACTGTCATCTTGCCTCTGCATCTCTCTTCAGACACCTCAAAGATGAAGCAGGTGCTGATACTGAATGCATGGGAGACAATAGGATGGATCAATTAAAGAATCATAGAATGGTCCAGGCTAGAAGGGACCTCTAAGGTAATCTAGTCCGATCTCCTCGCAGTCAGCAGGGACTAGACCCCCAACTAGACCAGGTTGCCCAGGGCCTTGCATCACCTTGAATATCTCCAGGGAAGAGGCCTCAATCACCATCCTGGGCAACCTGTTCCAGTGGTCCCCCACCCTCATGGTAAAGAACCTATTCCCAATATCCCATCTAAATCTGCTCTTCTCCAGTTTGAAGCTATTGCCCCTAACTACTAGTACTCCATTTTTAGCATTCATCTCCAATCGCTATTTGCTTGAAATGAAAACTATCCATTAATACAGATATATATATAGATATATATAGATAGATATACACACACACTTATATATATATATACATATATACATATAAAACTCAAATACTTGCCAGCAGGGCATCCAGGTATGTATAGTTCACTAACTGGGAGTGAATCTTTTACAACTTGTCAACTGTGCTCCACACAAAAAAAAAAGGTGACACGAGAAGGACTTCAGAATATCCAGTTTTAATGGATGTTTCAAACAGAGAGCCCACCCCTGCTCCCATCCCACTTTTTAAAAAACTCTTGGACCTAAAATTCAGTAATATTTCAAAAGTTATAACTAACTGCATCTGAGAAAAGTTCAGTCACTCAAGTTCTTAACAGCTTTTCCTTGTAAAATACCTATTATTAGGACTGATTTCCAATGAAGATTTGCAAAATCTATTAATTTTAGTATCTGTGCTGTGCATTTTATGAAACATTGTGAATTTCTGTTGGATGATGATCTTAAAGGAGAACCAGTTTTCCCCTTTGCTGTAAATATGAAGAAAAGAAGTATTTATCTTATTGTTGCAGTATATAGTTTGAGAAGTATGATTTCTTATTTAGTTGAGAGATGGATAATACCTACATAATTCCTAAGGTATACATAAATCTGTAAACCTTCATATGAACATCTAGCTACATGTTCACAAATGTCAAAGTTTATTTTTCCTGTACAGCAGTTTCCTATATTGCCAGCAATATATGAAAAGCATTTAAAACTAATTTGCGATATGTCACAATGTAGTTTATTTTTTTATATGACCGGGTAGTTCTCAAACGCACCTGCACATGAGAAAACCTCTCCAAGGTTTTCTAAGGGCACCATCTGTAGCAAAACACTGCTCAGAAGTCCAGGCCTTAATATGCCATAAACATCCAGTCTTATAGTTTTTTTCTCGCCCAAGGCCTTCCCTTGTGAATGATCAAAGCTGCAAAGCTCGCAGAATTTAACAACAGGTCTAGTCAGGTCTTAAAGAACAAGAAAAAGAGCAAACTTTCACACAAGCATAGATCCAGTCCATCAGCATACAGATGATGCTATTATTTCAAAGGGGGAAGCCTGGCAGGCAGTTTATATTCAACATCAATGTCCCTAGAACAGAGAGGATTTGGGATGAAACTTCTTAGATGGTCTGTTAAACCTAGATCCACCATGCACTGAGAAAAATTCTTGCTAGAAGAATTTTTTGGACTGTATTTACTTATGAGAGTTCCCTTCAGATATCCAAAGAGGGCAACCTGTCAAAATTCCTAGGGGAAAAAAAAACCAAACCAAAACACCAATCTGTCTTCATGCCAGCAACATGGTGCAAAATACCCAGTTTGTGTCGGTCCTGAACCATCATTTTCATCAAGTCCATAAGCTAGGATGGCAAGGAAACAAAATAAAGTCAGCGCAGAAAGACATAATTGTCAGAGGACAAATTTTCTAACACACCAAGAGTAGATAATCTGAACAATCAGAGTTAGTTACATGGTTGTTGTTTTTATCAAACCTTTAGAAGCCGTTCTACCAAATAATTCTTATGCTTTAGAGCTTTTTCCATCAATCAATCACAGATAGGGAAAAATAATCAAGTAATACTCCAAAATCATTAGCAAAGTTCAAGTACACCTCAAAGCTGTCCCTCTATCTTGCCAGTGCATTCTTTAAAAAAAAATGACGTATTTTTTACATAAACAGCATTAATTCTTTCGTGCCATTTATCCCTGAACTCCATCTCTTGAAACAGTGTGAAAGTGACTTAATTAGTCACTTTTCCCTTGATGTAATATATCAAGAATTTTTCCTGGCTTATTTTTTATTCAATGGATGTCTCTGCCTTGTATTTCCTCATGAACAATACTGGGTTTTCTGCCTTGTTTCTCCTTCTCACTCTTGTACTGCATTTGCTCTTTCTTCACACTCTCAAATGCCTTCTTTCCCAGACTGACACACAGAGTTCTGAGAGGCAAGTGACACTAGAAAGAGGGCAGATAAGCATAGGAAACCAAGGAGAGATGGCCTTTTCCTAACTGCTTGTTTAGATACGGTTTCCTATACTAGACATGAAAAACTACAGCCTTGAAGGAGATTTTCAGTAGTATATATGAAAAGATTTGTAAATCCATGTCCATAACTACATACAGTGACAAGTATCCCAATTTTCTAGTTGTGTAAGGAAGGCAAATCTCCGGATATTGAGTAAGCATCCATCGTGTTTCAAAGGCACCTACTGCCGGCGGCTGTTCTAGGGAAGGAAATAGAAGAATTCACTGCCCAGGGTTAATCACCTGCCCTTCTTTCTTACTCCCCTCCACCTTGCATCACCTTGCATCATCTAGATCTGAATCAGTATGTCCGCCAAGGCAGCACAGAGGTCTAGTCACATTCTCAGTGGAAGCACTGCAAGGGCTTCCATGGTGAGGGTCGGATGGGCTCCTTTACCACCTCCTGCCACAATCTCTTTTCTCATCTATTCAGACATCTGTCAGCAGAGCTGCACTACCCATACCTTGTCAGTCCCCCCACAAAATTTGACTTCCTACTTACTGCCTTCACTTCTAACTTCATCAAATTAGTACTGCCTGTCTCATGAGCATATTGTCTTTTACATCCTAGGAGTTATGCTAATTCACACTTGCCCTAGAGTGGAATTAAGTTCTGGATTCTAGAGCAAGTCCAACAGTTCTTAAGAGCATTTAAGAGCTGTTAGCAGGGGGGTTTTAAGGTATAGTTAGCAAACGTGACTGAGGAATCCCAGGGGACATTGCTACTTACACATGTATATATGCTGAGTCAGTCATAATCTGAGACAGGGATGATTTTGAACAAGTACAACTGTGCCGTCCCAGCACTTGCCTCAACCAATTATAACGAAAACTGACAAGAAATAAGTAGTACCAGAGGCCAGAGAATTACTTTCTTAGATCCAGCAAACACAGTTCTTACCTCACTTGTTCTACTTTCATAGTCAGTGCAAATAGACAAGTTTCTGTAGGCTGCTCTCCATTTACATCACAAAAAACATCAAAATCGGGTCCAATAGGAGAAGAAATTGCCTCTCTTAACAGGTGATTTGCTGCAGTCAACGGAGCTAATAAAATGCTCTTTTAGCAAACAGCAGCTCTGTCTATGGCTCTTCAATCACAACTTCAAGAAATAACAAGGGAATGTTTCCTGTTGAGCTTAGAAATAATAGTGGCTTTAGCTGTTACTTACAAGCCATCTATTCACAATCCCCTCCCTTGCAGAACACCTCTAAAGGTAAATAAAAAGAAAAAACCTGCACAAAAGCACTGCATTATCCAGGAAAACACATGCAAAAATGCCTCTCATATTGATGCCAATACAATGGATACATGACAAAATTCTGTTTTTTCACCCAGTTCCTCTCACCTAGTACTTTTCTTCAGAACACTGCTATAATAATCATCCTTCATTTTACTCTCCAGTACTTGCCGCTCTCTACTCACCAAGGTTTGGTTCAACTTGTCTATAACAGAAAGCCACTGATGTAGGAGCCTTTGAGAGAAAGTAGGGAACAGCACAAATGAGAGAGCATTGTTTATATCACTGCTCTTTGTTCAAGCTTTGCAAACATGTAAGAGCCCCAAACTGATCACCAAGACTTGGGGCTGATTAGCGATTGATCTGATTTCCCTACTGTGAGAGAAAAACAAGTCAAAGTCTGCAGGAAGTTCATGCTGAGCACTGTCAGGTCTGCAAAACCTCTGAGATAAAATCCTGCACAGAAAAA
Organism: Jacana jacana; assembly: GCA_013400555.1. NCBI lineage: Eukaryota > Metazoa > Chordata > Aves > Charadriiformes > Jacanidae > Jacana > Jacana jacana. The sequence continues at coordinate 25,643 of VZTM01002617.1, read as the reverse complement.
ATTGAAGTCTGGAAAAGAACCGCCCTAGAAACATAGCAGTGGATTCAGAGAAAGATGAGATTTGTCCGGGACACCCTTGCCGAAGTCCACAAGGGGAAAGAAAGGATTCAATAAATATATATATATATATATATATACAAATATATGGCTAGCTAACCAAACACATTACAGCCCCAGAGTATACTGATATAACTGATAAGCTGTTTGAAACACTAATACAAACAAAGGTGTGTTAAGATTTCCTGCAAACAAGTAGGTTAATTTTGGCATACAAAGGCAATGGGAGAACAGGGTAAATAAGAAATGTGAGTGACTTAAAGCCTACACCACAAGAAACGCTGAAAACTTTAAAAAGTTCATACATAGAGCTTTGTCTGAACTGATGCACCTATGAGTTTCACCCATCAGTAGTTATTTCTATGCTGTTATAACTCACAAATTAAACTTTTATTAAATGCATTCAGACCTTTCTATTTTTGCACATTCCAGGCACTTCAGATTTTCCATAACTGTCATGTAAAGAAGACTCAGTCCTGAAGTACAGTAGGAGAAAAATGTGCTCTGTCTGTAGATATATAATACATGATAGCTGATTCCTTTTGTAACATTTATCTTGGAATTCTGGTGACATGAACAAACCACTTGAGTTTTACTTTTGCAGGTTTTTACAGCCTACACATTCCCCTTGGATAACGGATACAGACTTGCTAGGGACAATAATTAGCAATGAATAATATTGCCCTTCTTTTGCCCTTGAACAGAATGTGATTACCTGCCACCTTGTGACAGAGTACACAGTATCCTTCATATCACATGCAGCCAGTATGCCAAAGATATGCCCTCTAAAAAAATCCTCTGTCTAAAACATCCTAAGTAATTTTATGTCAATATTGCCAAGAAATTCAACTGTAAATTTCATTTTTATAACACTGCCCATAGCTATTTGATATGGATTATAACTGATTTTATGTAGAGAGAGAACAAAGCAAGTATACAACGCTCATGGAAGATTCAAAATATCAGACTATATCTTTTTCTTTAGGATGATCCAAAATACCTAGTTATGAATACATACCTAAAATCAGAGCTTTTCACTACTCCTTTTGCATTTTTAGTGACAAGGCAGTTATAGCTGAATATCAAATAGCCAGAAGTTGAAAGCTAAGAAATTGTTTTATGTATTTGTCCACTTGAACTATGTAATCCTCTGCAGTTTATTCAGATTTTTGACCACTGACAGGAGTATAATGTGTCATACCTCAAAGCTCATTTTATCAATACGTTACAATGCAGATTTCACAAAGGCTAATGTAGTATGTTTGTCAAGCAGCATTTCTTTTAATCAACCCTCAATATTTTCTAGAAATCGAATACTGTTTTCATGTATTTTATTTTCAAAAGAGTCAAAGTGTGTATTGTGAAGGTTTGGGTTACGTTTCTACCTTATTTTAAAATAGACTTTTCTAAAGAGGCAGATTTACTCCCTTTGTAATTCATGATTAACATCGAGCTTTCCAGTGTAGAAAACAAACAAACAAACAAAAAAACCAAAACAAAAGACAAATAGAGGAGAGAGGGTAGTGAAAGGAACTGAATAGGGTAAATTATCATAAATAATAGTTACTTTACAATCACTCTCCACAGCCAGAATGGCTGAGAAAATGTGGGTCATCAAAGTTGGGGTTAATGGTTCTGTTGTCTAATCCTAAAACCAGTATGTAATTTATGGGATCTATACACACCATACGAGAAGCTCACAGAATTTCACTTAATTCCATTTGCTGATCACCAACAAGTTTTACATTTGTAAAGTAACTCCCTTAGATACAGCCTTGATCAACTGAGAATCCTTTCCTAGGTCTCCTTATATGGCCCAGCTCACCTTGTCACCATCCTTCAGCAGCTTTGACTGAGATCCTGGAACCAGTGACGGGCACTGACAGCTTTAGCATCTGTGCACCTCAGATGATGATGCTATCTTGTGTGTTTTCCACAAGAACTCAGGAGGGGCATGGCAAAGGCAGCCAGCTTTTGCCAGATGAATCCCCTCATCCTTGCCACTGAATCCTAAGAGAGCAGCAAAGAAACCAGCTCCCAGAGGAACCAGTCTACTGCCAGTACAAAACTGAATTTTTCCACCTTGAGCAGAGGACAAAGGAAATTGGTTTTGTTTCACTGCACTACCAGAAAAACTTAGTTTTCCCTCTAAATTTCAGAAGTTCTGAGCCAGTCTTGGTCCTGAATCAAACCAGTGATTTTCATTAAGAACCGAGGTCTCTAAGAATATTAAAGGACTGCAGATCCTGGCAGTCTGCTTGGGGGACTGGAAAGGGGGACACACAGTTAATCCTACACTTATTTTTTGAAGAAGGTGGAAAAACGATGAGCAGAAGTAAATACATCTTTGGGAGTTTGCGGAGGAACTTAAATAGAAGACATGTGATCAAGGTCTTTCAGACTTCAGAAATGCACACGTGCTAGATGCAAACAGACTACTTGGTGATAGCAGAATCTACACACCCCTGTGCAGTATAGATCTGTCTGAAAGATAAAAAATATTATTCCCTAATAAGTTATTTAACAGCTGACAAGGGAGAACAGAAAAGATTTTCTATGATGAATATTATTCAGCCATATTTAAAACTGGTCAAATAGTGAAAAACATGCATTCACAGACAATTTCAACATCAATTGATTAAAACTGCTTGGACTGATTTTCTGTTCATATTTTTTTCTGTTCATCAGTTGTACTGTTTGTCTCATTCAAGAGCCATGGCTCTTCTATCAAGTAACATGCAAAACAAAGCAAAATCATTCTCAACCTGTAAGGCTAACATAGTGGGGAAAAGTTAGAAGTTTTGGGGGTTTTTTTTTTGAAATCTAGTAAAAATAAGCTAACACAAAATCCCATGAGGAAACAGAGCCACGCAATTCCTTTCAGTGCCTGGGGTAACAAACACTGTGCTTTTAAACCCAGCCTCTGTGGAGTTAGCATATGCCCTGGCCTTTGAAAAAAATGTTCCTAAATTCACAATGTTCACAGCTATGGCACAAAGAAATATAAAGACTTTTGCTGTAAAGGCTTTTGAGCTCACAAAACGAGGTGCTGCATGGTTTCTGGCATGAGAAGATATAAAAGTCATTCATGAGTGACTGTCACACCTTGTGAGAAAGTAAAAAGCACCACAGACTTCAAACCAGTAAATGAAATGGAGACCAAACACTCAAAATGGTTTTTTTTGCTAGTTAATAGACTCAGTGTGAGCCAATGCCTACAGATAGCTTTCAGCTGGCTGTGGATCTACTACTATTGCTACAGGATTTTCAAGGAGAAGTAGATTTTCAGTGACTCCAAGAGGAAGCTGATCCCAACAACAGAAAAGCTATAGACTGCTTGATTCCTTCAGAGGAACACCTGGAGCCTTGCAGAGATGGGTTCCCTCCTGGGTAAGGGAGAAAGAGCAGCAAACAAAATCACTGGGTGTTTTAACAGATGCTAAATCCTGAAAAACAGTGGACAGGCTCACTACTCGCCTTGGAGAGGCCCACACCACCGTCAGCAGCAGAACTCCAGGGAGACTCCAGCACGCACCCAGCAGCTGCTCCACTCCACTCCCAGCAGCTGAGGAGCAGCTCCCACCAGCCCAGCCTGGCTCCCAGCCACTGCAGCTTCCCAGCAGGACTCCATACAGTTCAACAGGGAGTTTGGTAATACCACAAGGCCTTCTTATTCTTTATGTCCATTGGATTCATTAGAAAGTTAATTAGAAGGAGGTACATCACACCTGATATTGTCCATTAAAAGGTTATTTGGGCACCTTCTACAGCTGATGGGGAGACAGACTCTTTCAGAGGCATAGCTAGCCTGCCTAAGACAAATAATAATTGACGTTTGGAAGTACTTCTTGCTTTCTCTTGATTAGTAGAGGGATGCCCAAAGTTTCACTTCTAGATAAGATTATGCCAAGTCAGTCAAACTGAATGCAAAGTGTCATTTTGACCTTTTCCAGAAAAAAAAGATAAATAGGGTAGTGAGGTGGATTGTGAACTGGCTGAAAGATAGAAGCCAGAGAGTGGTGCTCAATGGGACAGAATCTACTTGGAGGCCTGTGTCGAGTGGAGTCCCTCAGGGATCAGTA